>JAOWBP010004566.1:7177-18007 GCA_028571105.1 Tragopan temminckii
GGGTGTTGTGGGGTGGGGGGGTGACCTGTGAGCCCTCCCCGGAGTGCTGTGGGGCTCACAGCTCCCAGGCGGTGTCCAGAGGCTGCAACGCGGCTGTGGGTGCCCCGGGTTGGGGTGGAGGTGGGGGGCTCTGAGGCAACCCCACCCCATCCACCTCCAGGGCGATCCCCGTAGCACAGAGGGAGATCTGCAAGGAGCAGAATGTGGGGAATTTGGTGTTTGCTTCCCCATGGCTGACCCCAGTGGTTCATTCTCGCTGGGGGGCTTTGGGGGCACTGAAGCATTGCGGTGCCTCTGGGCAGCTCCAGTTTGTGAGCACGGCCTAAGAGTTGCTTTGTAGAATTGTCGGCGTGGGATCGTGCAGCTATAATGGAGAGCTGCAAAGATGGTGGGGGGCCTGGAGCGTCTCCCTTTTGGGGAAAGGCTGGTTGCTTTGTGGCTGTTCAGCTTGGAGGAAAGAAGGCCGATGTCAGAGGCTGAGCTGCTGGAAAGGAGCTCTGCAGAGAAGGACCTGAGGGTCCTGGTGGCCAGCAGGATGATCATGAGCCAGCAGTGTGGTCTGGTGGCCAAGAAGGCCAATGGTTCCCTGGGGGTCACTGCACAGAGCACGGCTAGCAGGGCAGGGAGGTGCTCCCCACTCTGCTTTGTGCTGGGGAGGCACTATCTGGAGCACTGAGCCCAGCGCTGGGCTCCCCATTCAGGACAAACTGGGAACTGCTGGGAGAGCCCCACAGAGCTGTGGGGGCAGGCTGAGAGCCCCACGGGGCTGAGCACCTCAGGGAGAGAAAGGGAGAGAGGATCTGATCAGTGCTGGTCAGTATCTCCAACCCTTACAATTCTGTGATCATCTGGTTGAGGTGTGCGGCGCGACAATGAGCGCTCCTCATTCTGCACAACTCCAGTGCTCTGTGCTGCCCTCTCCTCGCTGCGTCCCACCGTTATCTTTGCGAAGTTATCCCTTCTCTCCCTGCTCAGGCCCCTTCCAACGACGACGTTCCAACGTAACATGGAGGAGTCCAACACGAAGGCGTTGCTCTCACTTCAGCAGGCTGCCCGATTTGCTTTGCCTCGCTGCAGCACTCTTTGAGTAGGGCCTTTTTTTTTTGGCCAGCGGCGCTGAAGTCTGAAGGGATTGTCTGGTTCTTTGCAAACTGCTTTAAAAATAGTTGTCACTGAAATGCAGTCGTTTCTGGAGGGGAATTCGGCTGCAGTTCTGAACCACGGGCTTTGTTGGATGGTTTTCTTGGATTGAGATTTTTCTCGGTGGGGACTAAGAATAACTTTACTGTTTAAAAGTGGAGGAGAAGTCTGTGGGAGGTGGATTCAACAGCCAGATTTCAGAAAATGAGTAGGTTAACTTCCTCGCTCCTTGTTCTGTGAAGTGAAAGATGGCATTTACCTTCTGTGACATGAGTGCAGGGATTGGTGTCGCCGAGCATCATCGCTTTGTGGGCTGGAGAGTGCTGGAGTGCTTGTTTGCCTTTGGTGTTAGAACAGCCGACCCCAAAAGCAGTTTGGGGCTGATGGGAGCACCTCAGCAATGGAAATCAGAGAACTGTGGGATGGTTGGGTTGGAAGGGTCCTTCGTGATCACAGAACCACAGGATGGCTGGGTTGGAAGGTCCCTAAAGCCCCCCCCTCAGTCCCACCCTTTGCCCTGGACTGCTCCCACCCCCATCAGCCCCCCAGGTTCCCATCCGTGGCCCTGTGAAGCTCCAGGGATGGGGCACCCACACTTCTGGGCAGCACTGCCAAGAATTCCCACATCTCAGTTAGATTTCCCCTCCTGGAGCTCTGCTTCTGAGCAGCACCTTCTATTTCTGCCCCTCTCCCAGCCTGGAAGTCCTAAAGTGGGACAATATGTAGCACCCAGCAGAGCTCACCGCTGTGAGAACTTTTACAACACAGCCACGAATCTCCTTAATTGTGTGCCAATCCTTTGCTTGTACCTAATTGCAGAATGCTAAACACTTCCTCTGCCTTTTGGCACTTGCCTGTCAACCAGCTAAAAATTATTCTGTCCACCTTCCTCAGCGCTCAGCCCAGCTCCACGCCCAGTTATTTTAATCTTCCCCTGTAAATCAATCCCTCCAGCTGCTGAACTCCGTTTTCCTGAATGCCTTCCAGTTTGCCAGAATCCCTCTGGTGGCTCTGAGCTGGACCTGGTTCCCTCCAGTGCTGGGGTTGGGGCTCTGCGCTGCGTCCCGTGTTACGAAGAAGGGAAAGCATTACAAAAGCTTTTAAATGAGTTGAAACCTTCCAATTGCATTTTGTGTTTCACTCCAGTGTAACTTTCTCCCACGCTGAGGGGTATTACTGGCATTAATCTGTACTAATTCTTACTCTGCTCGTATTTCTGCTCTCTCAAGGTTCCTTGTTTTCCAGTCTTCTCCAGCATTTCCCACCGTGTGTGTTTGGTGCTCTGATTATTATCATTATTTTTTTTCTCGGTGTGATTTATGGAGCTGTTGGGTGAAAACAAACTTCCTGTAGAGCCGTGCTCAGCGCTGCAGTTGGGCACACACCATGGTATGCTCGTGCTGCCCTTCTTCAGCAACTGAATGGGGCTGTGGTGAGCCTGGAAGAGCTGCAGTCCGTGTGGCACAGCCACAGCAGTGGTGGTTGTGTAGAGGAGCAGCGCAGGAGCAGACAGGAATAATGGGACCTGGCTGCAGGACTGTAACTTTTCATCAGTGTCTTTATTCAGAGCCCCTGGGACCTCAGCTGTGGGAGCAGGGTGGCTCAGCAGGGCTGTAGGAAGGTCTGTGCGTGGTGTGGGGCAGGCAGAAGGTTTCCTTCCCCTCTTCTGAAAGGGGGAAGTTTGAGTGCTGGGCTGGCAGCGGGGAGGAGAGCAGTGCCCTGTGCCCAGCAGGACTCAATGAGCTCCACCAGCACTGCGCAGTGTGGTGGCTGAGAGCTTCAGGAGTCCTTTGGGCTGTGCACAGTGCTGGGAACAGCAGGGCATGTCCACCTAGCACGCGTGGGGCAGTGCTCGTGGTGCACAGTGTTGTACAGAATGCATTACCAGAGGATTTCTTCGGTTGGATATTGTTTTGGATTCATTTTCTTAGGTTTTATTTATGCTGCTGACTTTCTTAGGGCCAGATTTCCAAACCTGCTCCTCCTCCAAGCGTTCAGCACCCAAATACAACGCACACACTCCAGGAGGGCTTTCCATTGCTGGCAGAAAACACGTGTTATGGCAGACCCTGGGGACTGGGGACCTGTTGCTTCTTAACTCCCACCCCCCCCTACACTTCAGAGTAAATCTTTTTCTCATTTTCCATTCCAAGGAGCTTGTAGCAGGGCGGGCAGGTGCAGAGCAACAGAGAAGAGCTGTGAGTGGGTCTGGGTGTCCCAGGGGAACCCAAAGGCAGAGCCCTTTGGTGAGGAGGAAACCGCGCACCGTGAGCGCAACGAAAGCACATTTATAGCCTGCCTGCCTTCCTTCTGAGCCCACCACGGGTTCCCATCCACCACACGGTGCTGCAGCAGCATCTGCCACATCTCATCATTGCTGACAGATCCCCAGCTCGTGTCCCTTGGGAGTCCCCAGCAGATGGGTGCCCACTGGGTTCCTGGCCATGCCCTGCGGTGCTGTTCTTTGCTCAGCCTCATTCTCCCTCTGCAGAGCTTGTGTTTTTCTTCTGTTTGGCTGCAATTAGTCTTGGCTGCTGGGAGCCTGCCTTAATTGTTTCTCTGAAGCTCAGCTTTATAGTCTTCCAGGAGGCTTCTTGCTGTTCTTTCCACCCTTTGCCACACCTGGTTGGACACGCGTGAGCGCACACAGCCATCCAGCGGCCCCTGCATAGCACGCGCTGCGCTGTGCCTCGTGCCAAAGCTTGACATTTGTTTTTAAAACATGATTAATTCAGTGCCTTAAACAACTCCAACGCAGTGCGGTTTCACCAGGGCTAAACCCAGCTTTCGTGCTGGCTAATTATTGAGCGGAACAACTTTCTTGGATTGCACCTCTTCCTTCCAAGCCCTGCACACTCGGCTGGGAGGCCCGACCGACTGCGGTGAGCTCTCCTTCTTCCACAGAGCAGGGACTGCTGTCCCACATGGGGACCAGAGCAGAGCTGAGCTCCAGGATGCCAGCACGGCCATTTGTTGCACTTCCCAACAGCAGCGACGCACTCAGCTCGCAGGGATTGCCAGCAGAGCTGGCCCTGCAGCGGTCTGGAACGCTGCTGTGCCGTCCCACCCTCGTGCAGGAGATGCAGTGCCAGCTGCTTGGCCAGCAAACAAAGCGCTGGGCCGTGCTGCGCCATGCAGGGATTTCTCTCTGCACGCTCAGCCTCGCCTCTGAGCTCTCTTTGTGAGGCACAGCCACGAGCAGCCCCTGCAGGAGAAGCGCCACGAAGGTGTTTTCCCCCCTTCTCAAACTGCTTTGCTATGAAATGCTCATTGTGCTTTTGGTTCTGAAGAGCGAAGCTGCGAAGTTCTCCTCTTCCCTGCCACTGGGGACGGGCTGCCATGCTCTCAGTGCTGCTTCTTGCACAGTGCTTATGTAGCTTTCTCATTTTTTTCCTTTTTTTTTTTCTTTATAGAGCTGTTTTCAGCCCTCGCTCCGAATACCATTGTTACTATTAAAAATAATATTAAAAAACCCCAAAAGCAGCCTTTCACAAACTTCGGCATATGAAGAACTTGGCTGGAGGTGGACTTGGCAGTGCTGGGGAATAAAGCAGAGTGTATTTATACCTGAGTGACTGCGCCGAGCTGCGTTATACCCTTTAACTGTTTCCAACACGAGTAAAGCAGGCTTAGAGCAGAACACGACGCTGCGTTTGCTGCCAAATGCTTTCGTTGGTGCTGAGTCTGCGGAAGGACCAAACCTTCGTGGTGCAGAGCAGGTGCTGCTGCTCGCGTCCCTGGTCGAAGGTGCTGGAAATTCATGGGGGTTTTTGGAAGTGAGGGGCTGCTGCTGGCCGAGCAGCTTTGGGTTGCCATTGCACTACAGCTGTAACAACACGCGGAGTTTTCTTCCCCCCGTGCTGTTCTCGTGGCAATGGAGCTGTGGGGGGGGGGTTGGCCGTTCTCCTGCCATCCCCACGGCAGCAGTGTCCCCTTTTTTGTGTGTGGTGGTGGGACAGGGCTGGGTGAGGAGTGCAGGGAGACGAGGAGGGGTGATGGCAGCGGGGACGGCCCTGGGTCAGCTGTTGGGGCTCCGAAATGTGAGAGCAGACACAGCGAGCACCTGCAGTGCAGATTTACTGCCTGCAAATGGGGCCGAGGAGGCCTGCCTGCAAGCTTAGCTGGATTGGAAGGAGTTTATATAGGAGCATTGCTCATCACCTGCTCTGTGCTCACGCTGAGCAAAGCCAACGCGATGAGACGTGATTGTGGACGTCACCCTGAGCGCAGTCAGCGCCTCGACGAGCAGATGTGTTGTGATGGAGCTGCTGAGAGGCCCTGCGCTGCCTTCCCCTGGATGCTTTTCATCTGTCTGCCCTCTGCTGCCTTTCCTTTGCTTTTGGGAAGCTCTCAGCCCTTGCACGAGCAGCGTTTCGGTCGCTGAATCCATCACCTGCGTGTGATTTTGAATGGATGTGAACTGTGTGTAGGAAATGGTTGCTTTGTTCGCGGCTGAAACGCAATCGCTCCAAAGGTGGAAAGCAGCTCTGGTTAAACAGTCATGTGTTGAATTTCCAGACATGCCTTTTATTTGGAGGATTTCTTACTCCCCTCTGATTTTAGGGCTCGCATATCAAATAATGATTCCATAAAATGTGCGCGCCTTCGAATGCTGAGTAAATAAAAACGCCCGCCTGCGGTGTAAATAATAACAGGTGGGACAAAATATTTTTCCTTTATGACAGCCCTCAAACAGAGTTCTGTGCTGTCCCCCCTGTCCTGCTGGTGCCGTTCCCATGGCTTTAATTCATGGGCAGTGCTTACATCAGAGCCTCGCAGCATCACGCAGCCCTGACTGGGATCTGCAGCAGAACTGCTCACACACCATCGCGGGGAGAATACATCCGAGTTTCACTCGGGCTCTTCAGTCCCATTTCTGGGAGCTTTTTTTCCTCACTTCCATTGAAACGTGGGCTCCTATCGACTGAATAATTTCAGGAAATGGGTTGCAGTTTTAGGTCGCTTTGGCATTTCCTCGATAAAGCAGCACGTTCTGCAGGGCCTGTCACAGCTCTGCAGTAATTATCTCTGCTCAGTGAGAAGCAGTGGCTCTCTGAGGTTTTTCTCCCTTTCTTAAACTTGAGTTATTTCTCTCTCCTGTAGTAGATCTCTTGCAGCACGCTGTGAAGACGCACACATCCAAAGATGTATTGCTGCTAATGAAGGAGCACGGGGTGACCCGGGGCTGCCGGCTGCTTTTTGGGGATGCTTTTGGAGTGCTCAGTCTGCTGCAGACCTGAGGGCAATGCCCAAAGAAATCCCACCTGGTGATCTGTTCTGAGCATCTTTTCCTGCAGGCTGTGAGGTTTCGTTTGGTTGTGGCACGAAGGAGGGAAGCAGAGGTTGTGGGGAGGTTTGTGCTGTGGTGCTCAGTGCTAGGCACAGGTCTGCTCTCACCTGCTGTCCCTCTGGGTTGACGCTGAGGTTGTTTTGTTCCCTGTGTCCGTGCTTAGCAGAGGAGCAGCGTCTGCCCACATCTCAGAGGTGGTGGAGCTGGGAGTTAAGTTGGTGTGACCTCTGACTCAGGAACTTCTGTGCAGCTCCCCCTAAGCTGGAGAGGTCCTGCAGCAGCCACTGAGTGATGAACCATGATTTGAGCCTTGCTGCTGCTGGGGAGCTGCTCTGTGCTCCCACCAAATCATATCCAGGTGCCAAGGAGTCACGCTCTGCCCGCTGCTGGAGTCCTTCAGCCCTTCTCTTACCAGAAACTGGAAGGGGAAGCACAATTCTGCCTTGTGAGTAATTGGACTGTGATTTAGAAATGATCTTTCTCCATCTTCTTGCCTGGAGAAGTTGCTGACTTGCTGGTTTGTGTTGGATTTTGTCTCATATTCATCAAAGGCTTCCAGACCCTTTGGACAGATGCCTTTTTGTGTTAGGAATCTGATACTTGGCACTTGTCTAGAGAAACCTTGCTCGTGTTAAAGCCTGTTGTGCCAAGCAAGGGCTGCTCTGGCAATGTTTGGTGAGGTTTGGTGAGGGAAGGCATTTCGAGAGAAGCCACTGTTTGTCCCCCAGGAATCTGCCCGTGAAAGGAGGAGCAGGAGGATGCACGGAGGATGGGGCCAACTCTGCTCAGTGGTGCACAGCAATGGGACAGGGGGTAACGGGCACAAAATAAAACCCTGAGGTGAGGTTTATTTTAATTGTGAGGTGCCTGGAGAGATGTGGGGGTCCCCAAACCCGCCTGCGTGCTTCCCTCACCCTTCAGCTGTGTGTGACCCTCGGCATCTTTCCCTTTGTGCTGTCTGTGATGTGTGGGCAGCCCTACAGCGTGGCTGGGAGGTGATGTGGGACCTCCCCAACACCTCTCCCACATGAGAGGCCAAGCCAGATCTGATCTGGAGGTTGGCCAGGGCGAGGAGGATCATGGACAAGCAGGCTCTGCTAACAGCTCTTATCCTGCCAGCCCCTGGTGTGGAGGCAGGGTTAAGGAATGGCACTCTTTGTTATGGTAACAGTAAACTTGTTACTGTTTACAAGAGTTATAAACAGTAAGTTGTGTGGCTGGGAGGACTGGTGGAAGCTGTGCTGGGGAAAGCATGCTGGCTGCCCGGGGCTCTGAGCCGAGGGGTTTGTTGATCTTACTCTAAGGGAAAGCTTTTCTAGTCCCAGCCGGGTGCCTTTGGCTGATGTGCTGCCCCGGGGCTCTGGTAATCCTGTGCTGGGGTTTTACATCTGACAGGACGCTGACAATGCCTCCCTGTCCCATCACATGTGTGTCTGGAGGAGGACAGCAGCTTTTGGTGGCGGCTTCTGCTTCATTTGAGATTTGACCCTTTTCCCAAAGCATGTGGGAATGCTCTTATTTGCAGCTGGGCTGTCGCTTTGCTCCTCCATTTGCTGCCGTCTGCTTTGTAAGGCCCTTCAGGGCCATGCCTGCTGGGAAGAAACATCCTGCTAACAACAGCTGCAGCTCACAGCAGTGGTGCAGCTCCTGGGCTGCTGGGTGGCTTTTGCAGGCAGGGAGCAAGGATGTATTCGGTGCTTTGTGGATCCCACAGCTCAGCAGCAGGCCTGTTGCTGGGGATATATCCTGTGGCCGTGCTGTGCAGGCTCGAGGCTCAGAGCTGTGCAGTCAGGAGGGGACCCCCTTGGGCTTTTGCTTTTACTCTGAGCCGTAGGTTAACTCGTAATGACTTGTTAAATATGGCGTGTCCGTTGGAGATTTACCTCGTGGTAGTTTCTTGCCAATATTCCAGTTTATACAGTTGGGTTTACTTTATCAAGCTTATAAAGCATCAGGGTGTTGTGCCTCTGAAGCAGATTTTACAGCGCCGGCTTTTGGCGTTCTTTCCCAGCTGACAGTTTTAAGCTCGCCTGTCGCTTTTTGGTTGCAAAGCAAACATTCTCACTCCTTCCCTCACACCCCAGAATAACTCTGAAGTCCAAGCCTGGGGCTCCCAGCAGCCTGCACGCTCCCACTCAGTGCCATCCTCTCTGCAGAGCTCTCAGCACATCTCTGGGCGTGAGAGATGGTGATGGAGAGGTGAACAGAGACCTGGGCAACCCAGGGGAGGAATGGGGAGCTTCCTTGAGACCTTGCAGGCACCAAACTGGGGCTGAGAGGAGGCAGCCGCTTCCAGTGGAGCTCTGCGAGGACCTGAGGGCAGCTCGGGCAGCCGGGCTGTGCCTGCTGTGTGTCCAAGTGGCTGCTCTGCCTAAAAAGAAAGAACTTCTCTTCGTTTTTATGGCACCTGAAGGTGGGTTTGGTGGGGCTCTGTGTTGGTGTGGGGATGGCAGCACCAAATGCAGCCGGGTGTGCTGGGATGGAGCCGGGTCCCTTCTGTGCCTTTCAGGGTTGCTGTTTGGGGTGCTGCTGCTCTCTGGCTCTAGATTTCAGCTGAGCGTTGGTTTGGAGGGTCAGGAAACACGAAGCAGAGAGCTGTTAATGGCTGCACTTAGACAAATAATAAAGAGCCTTTCCTGGAACGGTCTCAAAGCAACATGTTTCCTTCCTTGCATTTTAGTGGGAAATCTCTTACTATTTTTGAAAGCTTGGGGCAGTGCTTTACACTTCCTTCTTTTTTGGGTAGTGGCCTAGAAATGGCCATCGTGCTCTGCCTTTCCTTCCCTCGTGCTTATCCAGCAGCACTTTGCTTTTCATTGCACTGAACCTTCCCCCTCGCAGTTCCTGCTCCCAGCGGCAATTACAGATTCTGCACTGAGCCTGCCCGCAATCTTGTCTATTCCTCTGTATAAGATGTATGCCGCGGCACAGATCCTGTGCAGCCATCCATAATAATCTCGTTTATTGTGGTTTTATCTCTTCTTCCCAGTAGCGATGTACTGCCTGTCCTTGGGGCTCCTCTGGTGTCTTGAGCACCATTTGTGTTTGAATAGGCTTGTTTGTATCGAGGCTCCGCTTGTTAATGCTCTTGGCATGGCTCCCAGGTCTCAACAAAGTTACCCAAATTGATCTGGGATGGCCTTGTGACTCATTAGTCTGCGAGAATTAATCCCATGTAGCTCAGCCTCATCAAAACTGAACTCCTCGCTCTGTGCTGCCTTTCACACGAGCTGCCGTGGGCTGGGAGGTGAGAGCTGCGTGCTGCAGTGCTCCCAGCTGGCCCAGCTCCCTGCAGGAGGATGCAGGGATCCTCACTGCACCGTGTTGTCATTTTCTTCCAAAAGCTGTCCTCCTCTCCAGGTCCTCCACCCTTGTCCAAATCTCTTTGCCCTGTTTGGCAGCGCTGGAGGACTGCAAACAGGTTTTCTCTCTTGCCCATCAGTGGAAAGGCACCTTGCCTCCAGCTGTACCCTGCTCAGGCTTGTTGCTGCACGCTCAGGCTGCCTGGGCTGCTGGGCTGCCATGCTGGGCTGCTGTGCTCTGCTGGGCTGCCATGCACTGATGAGAGCAGCATCGTCGTTTTGGAGAGCAGAACAACTCAGCCACACGTCGGGTGGGAGCACACCAGGAACCGAACCCATACAGAGCACAGAGCTGATCCCACCCACAGCCATGTGCTTCTCTGCCCAAAGCCAGCAGCCCTTCTCTTTGTGCACTGCACCTCTCAGCTCACAGCCGGGTCCCCAGGCACCTCCTTTCTCTCCATGTCCCCAACTCCAGTGGTTCTGCTAATTTTGCAGCTCATCCTTCGGGCAAGTGAATGGTAGCACACGCACGTCAGCAGAGCGTGCCATTTGCTTTTGTTTTCTGTTCCACTTTCAGCCTATTTTTAGGAGGTAGCTCTGCAGCTCTTTTGGTTTTGTTTCATAGTTGGTGCAAACCTCTAGCTTTAATTTTGTGGTCATATTAATATAAAGTTTATCCTTCTGATTTATGGGAACGAACCATAAATGTGCTGGTGCTGGGAAACCAGCGAGTGCATCCCTGCAGGGTGGAGAGTCGTGCCGTGCCGTGGGGCTGGGCTGTGGGGCTGTGCTGTGCCATGAGGCTGGGCTATGGGGCTGTGAGCTATGGGGCTGTGCTGTGCCGTGGGGCTGTGCTGTGGGACTGTGCTGTGCTATGGTGCTGTGCCCTGTGGCTGGGCTATGGGGCTGTGTTGTGGGGCTGTGCTGTGTGGCTGGGCTGTGCTATGCTGTGGGGCTGTGCTATGGGGCTGTCCTGTGCTATGGGGCTGTGCTGTGTGGCTGTGCTGTGCCACGGGGCTGTGCTGTGCTGTTGGGCTGTTCTATGGGGCTGTGCTGTGCTGTTGGGCTGTTCTATGGGGCTGTGCTGTGGGGCTG
>JAOWBP010004566.1:18107-29021 GCA_028571105.1 Tragopan temminckii
GCTGTGCTGTTGGGCTGTTCTATGGGGCTGTGCTGTGTGACTGTGCTGTGCTGTTGGGCTGTTCTATGGGGCTGTGCCGTGCCGTGGGGCTGTGTTGTGGGGCTGTGTTGTGGGGCTGTGCTATGGGACTGTGCTGTGCTATGGTGCTGTGCTGTGTGGCTGTGCTGTGCTGTTGGGCTGTTCTATGGGGCTGTGCTGTGGGGCTGTGCCGTGGGGCTGTGCCGTGGGGCTGTGCCGTGGGGCTGTGCCGTGGGGCTGTGCCATGGTGCTGTGCTGTGAGGCTGTGCTGTGGGGCTGTGCTATAGGGCTGTGCTGTGCTATAGGGCTGTGCTGTTGGGCTGTGCTGGCACATTTGCAACAGAACAATTTCTGCATCCACCCGAGATTCACTGGGATTTGAAGTATTTCAGCTTGTTTTGCAAGACACAGATGTGAGAGTGTTGGGCACAGGCATTCCTGCAGTAACAATAGTCACATGCAAGCACAACAATAGAGCCTTATTTTTAGAGTGTTTTTCATACCAGCCCTGTCCCCCAGCGTTCAGCAGTTTGTGGCTGGGGATTTGTGCCATCTGGAGATGTAAGGGGAGGGTTTTCAGTGGGGCTCTGTGGCAGTGCAGAAGAAGCATGCACTGTTTGGAGTCCCGTGGTGATGCAGGGGTGTGGGCTGTGTGTGGGGCCGGCTGGACGTGGGGCAGCAGGAGCAGCTCTTGGGGGATGAGGGGCATCCTATCCTGGTCTCCAGGCCGTGGTTGCTCATTACGTCTGCAAATCATGACTTGTATCTGCAGATCTTGGCTTCAGACTGCTTTCCAGTCTCGACTTCTCGTCAGTAGTTGGCTGGAGCAGGTCTGTAACAGCTTTACAAACAGAATACCTGCTGCCTCTACCTGCATCGTGGCACGGATGAGGGCCATCGTGGGCACCTGGTGGGACGTCAGCAGTGAGATGCATTGTGGAAGAGTCCCCGTGGGTAACAAACAGTACCAAAGAAGAGCAGTCAGGCTGTGGCTGTTCCTGTGCTGCCCAACCAAGGCTGCGGCCAAAACCGCGTCCTGAGGCTGCGGCACACTTCAGAAACCCTTCTGTGTAAAGCCGACCTGAAAAGATGCAGAGCATCTCGGATGAAAGGGCCCATAAATGCCAGAAGTGCTTTGGAAAACCTGCATCCTCCTTCTTGTCTCTTTCTCCTAAAGTGTTTCCAAATGGAAGTTGTTCGAAATGGGTTCCGTGAGGTGCCAGCACCGTCCTGGGGGAAATCCTGTTCAGGAAGGCTGGTCTTTCATTGCTGCTGTTGATGCGTGTAGTACATCTAATTTGTTTTAAGGGAGTGAAAATATTACCCCTAGGTGTCTGTCTAGACTAGGATAAGGGGCTTGGTTTTGTTCTTAATGGGTTAGTTAACGTGCTTTGGGACCACTTTGGTTTATGGACTGATTTACCAGGGGGAAAGCAGCATATGGGTTGGCTTTAATGTCTGCAGGAAGAATGAAACTTTTTAAAAAAGGGAAAATGCTGATGACTGAGGTAAGCAAAGGGAGCTCACTGCCAGCCCAGCACCACAGCCCGGTCCTCTGGGCCTCAATAATGAGAATGGCACCTTTGGTGTGTGCTGCAGTGCCAGGGGAGCAGCAGGGGACGGGATCCCTGTGTGCATGGGGGGCAATGCAGGCAGTGGGGAAGTTGGGTGGTAATGGTGGGGAAGGGCAGCATTTCCCTACCAGATCAAGGAGCACTGAGGACAGCAGCAGAGGGGAACGAGCTGCAAAGCTGCACGAGGGGACGGCGCTGGGCTGGGTTAGGGTTAGAACTCTTCTGTCTGCCTGCCTTCCCATTGCAGGGGTTTCATAGGGCCTTTATGGTTGGAAAAGACCAGATCATCGAGCCCAACCTTCTGGATTTGCCATCCCCGGGATGGATTTTCCATTTGCGCCCGAATTGTTCTGAAGGGATTTTGCATGCTTTGAGTTTCGCAGGTGCTAATTTGATATTTTGATTTGTTTGAGGGTTTTCTGTTTTAATTCTCTCGACTCTTCACAAGGGAATTACGCTGGCAGGTTCCAGGTGGGTCTGCTGACCGCGTGATTTATTGAGCAGCCTGCAGCCTGCTTGGTGAGTTGCACACAGAATTGATGCAGTGTCTGCACCGCCGCCGTCACACTCCTGACTCAGACTTTCCAAAGCCTCAAAATAAAGTAGATCGTCTCCAGTTCTTTCTTCATCAGAGCAATAATCTGAGCTTAACTTCAGGAAAAAGTCGTCTTTGTCAGCGCTGACACCCGTGGGTAAGCAGTGAAGTGGTACACAGTGGAGAGATGTGCAGCATGCCCTCGTCCTGCCTTTGGGAGCATCCTCTCGTGAGGCTCCACTTGCTTTGGTGAGGAACTGCGGGTTGTAGGTGAAGGTGAGGATGAGATCCGCTGCAGAGATGCACTGTTGGAAGCCAGGCTCGTGTTGATGTTTTCCTGCATGCTGTGCATCCCGTGGATGCCCAACCCAGGGGTGCTGCTGGGCAGTGCAGTGCTCTGGGGACTGCCGTGAAGTGTGGCTTTGGGTTTACTTCTTGCAGGCAGTCCATATTTGCATATTTTTTAGTAGGGTAAGAGAGAAAATCACACGTGAGCTGTGGCAGCATGGTGTACTTTGCTTGGAAGTGACTTTTCAGTTTTCTGTGGCTGCAAGTGCCCGTCAGCTCTGTGCTGACAGAGCTCTGAAGCACACTTTGGTAATCTGTCTGCGTTTCCTTGCTTCCCCTCACCATTCCCAACATGCTAAAAATCATCAAAGCAGTGAAATACTGTCCCACGCCGCAGGAAGAGGGATGGGAGTGTGTTCCTGGTATCCAATCATCTGCTTATCCTGCCTGTTCTTAAGAAGAGAATTTATTGAAGCAATTTATCCTGACTAAATGTGATATAAATCTGAGCACATGTATGTGCATAGCAGCCCTATTCCGTCGTGAACGAGCGGCTGAATCTGCCTTTAAAGAACGAACAGACCTTCCTGCTGCCAGCCCAGCAGCTCTGACTGCGTGTTGTCCCTGGTTTGTGGCAAAGCTGTGCCATGGGATGGAGCTGGCAGGCAGAGCACACGGCAGCACCAGGCTCTGGTTTGGTTTGGATTTGTTTGCTTTGCTTTGCTTTGCTTTGCTTTCCCCCTCTCTCATTCTCTTTGGGTCATTGGAGCCCCAGCAGCGATGGCTGATCCGTTTCTTTTGTTTCTCAGGCAGTTTTAATTCACATTGGAATTGTGGGCTTTGGGCTCTGCTGACCCCGTGCTGTTCTTGTTGGGAAGGCAGAGGGTGGGATGGACAGATTTCCAACCTTAGCAGTGCAGTGTTGGCTGCCGTGGGAGACGCAGCAGCTCCTTCCCATAATTATGCCGCGTGTTGGACAATAAGATTTGTTTGTTGATGAAACAGATCCATCCCCAACCTCATCCCACACAACCATACGCGTACAAGGGGTGACTTAAGCAGTCTGTAAACACTTCCAGCACTGAGCTGTTTGACAGCAGGGTGTGTTATGGCTCTTCTTGCAGCTCAGTGCCCTCACTGCTGGCTCAGTGCTGCAGCTCTCACTGTGGGGCAGCATCACTGCTGCAATGTGGGCTGGCCTGGGAGCCTTTGGGTCTGGGGGTGAGTTTGGGAGCCTTGGAGGCTCAGGGTCTCCTCGCAGCCTGCGCTCCAGGAGGAGCTTCCAGGCTCTTAGGATGGTCATGCTGCTATTTCCATCCAGGAATGCTTTTCAGACATTAACCTCTGAACCCCACAAGTGTAAACTTGTGCCCCCGGCTCTGGAGGCAGGGAAGCAACTTGTCAAAGCCTGCACAAATCAGTGACTAAATGCAGAGTGGAGAGGCTGGAAATAATGACTTGCTTCTACTTTCAGTGTGATGGACAACGCTGCCTGCAGCTCGTGTGCTGAGTGCTGTGACACCTCCGTGCCTCCTATGGGCGAGGAGGACAGGCACAAAGTGAGGCTGTGATGGGGAAATGAGATCCAGGCTGCCCAGGACAGCAGTAATCAGACCTTTAGTTGCTCTGTATCCTAATGGCAGAGTTTTACCAGCCCCTGTACTGCAGACAGTGAAATGACTCCATTACTGAGCTGCAGTGTGCTGCATGTCCCAGCTGTTATCCTTTGTTCTTTCCTTACAGGAAGAGCAGTGACTGGGTGGCCCTATGCTCGCACTGGTGAGCAAGGACTGTCTCTTGCCTCTCCCAGCCTTGCATTGCTCTGCTCAGCTAACAGGAATGTTAGATGCTGTTCTTCTGGACTTTGAGTGCAGGTGACACAACGTATGAAGAGCTCTCTGCTTCCCTTCTCCTTAAAAGCTGTGGGTGCCACATCCCTGGAGGTGCTTATGGCCATGGATGGGGCCCTGGGCACCCCATCTGGTGCCTGACATCGTGGTTGGCAGCCAGCCCACGGCAGGGCTTGGGGTTGGATGTGAGATCCCTTCCAGCCCAACCATGCTGCATTCCATTTGCAGTGTCGTGCAGTCAATGTGAGCAGTGCTTTGGTACCATGGGAAGGTTCGACCTCTCCATCTCTCCCTGCTCAAGGCTGCATTGTGGGTAAAGCTTCATCTTCGGGACTTGTGTGTGCCTTCACAGCAGCTGCTGTGCTGTCCTGTGCTGGGACACAGGCTGCCCTTTGCTGGGATTTCATCTCCCTGCACAGTGTTGTCACCTCTCAGTGCCCCACTGCGTCTCAGGGGCTCCCGGTGATGCTGGGATGTTTCTGCCCATCTTTACTGTCACTCTCGTCCCATTCTGGAGCATTCTGGCCGCTGTCCCATTCCATTTGGGATGTCTGTGGGTCTGTGTAGGCGCTGCCGTTCTGCTCCATAAATCCAAACCCCGGTGCTGTGGGATCCCCCCCCACTTTTGGATGGGGAGGAACGGGCGACCACTTCTGCACAGCTTTGGGTTGATGCTCTGCTGTGCTGCAGGGAGGTTCCGCCCTGCAGCCACACATTGGAGCCTCGCCTGGAAATTACTAAAGAATTTCTTCATTCCTCCTTAAACAACATCGATTTTGGGCAAAAGGGGGCCATTCTGCACCCCGTGTGCTTACCCTGCGCTGCAAAGTTGCATTCTCAGAGCACTTTCCCATACCCAGCTCCTAAAAGCAGTGCCCCCCCCTGCTGCTGTGTCCCCATGGATGCATTTTGGCTGCTGTGCTTTCTGTTCCTGCACCCAACCCGGAGCACAGAGCTGCTGGAGCAGCCATGGCATTCTTTGCAAAGCAAAGGGGGAGCGTTTGCTGCGTGATGGCTTTTTAAAACCCCGCTATGAAAATAGCAGTGGGTGGAGGGAATGGTTATTCCTCCAATTTGGGGCGGTGGGGGCGGCTTTATTTACTCTTATTTCTTATTAATAAGAGTGGCTTCACTCGTAGCATAATAGGAGCGAGTGTTTTGTTATCCTTGGCTGTAATCTGTGATAAACTGCCCCTGCCATCAGCCTCGTAGTTTACCCACTAGGGAGCCGGATTATTGCCTTGTAAAATGGAGCACCACTCCTATAATCCCTTAATTAATTAAATGACAAATTTTAGTTCTCTCCCATTGAAAATATAACTTGCACATAGAGAGGGCTTGGATTTATTCCATCGCTTCGTGCTCACACGTTGGGTTTTTTCCCCCCCAAAGACCATCGCTGCCTTCGCTCACTGCAATGCAATGTGGGGACGAAGCGGTGACTGATGTCTGGGGGCTGTGGGGGCTCAGTGTGGGGCAGCCCCATGTGGTTCCCAGTGGCCCATTGCCCACAGGGCAGCACTTTTCCCATACATGAAAACCAATGGGGCCCTCTGCACGCCCCATTAACGGGTCGGGTTGATCTCTGTTCCCCGATGGCGATGCAGGACGCAACGATCTCCTCCTCCCTGATTAATTACAGTCCTGCACGAGGCTGCTTCTGCTCCAGGTATTTTAAATTTATTTACTTTTTTTTTCCCCTCTTATTTAACAATTTCCTCTTTTCTGCTCTCTCCCCAGCGTAGCGGAGCTGCATGAAATATGGGCGACGACAGACCCTTCGTGTGCAACGCCCCCGGCTGCGGCCAGGTACCTGCACAGTGTGCTTTATTGTGAACGTGTCGCTGTGAATCAAAGTGGCTGTTTTATCACTGAGGCAAAGAGTTTAAAGGCGGTGTTTTACGTGATCACTGGAGGTAATCAGATCGGAGGATTTGCAGTGTGTAAATCCCGGTTATGAGCGAGCGCGGGCACTCCAACGTAATGAAACCTGCTGTGCTTTGTGGTGTGTTGTTATTCTGTCCGTGTGTTCCACTGCACAGCACACACTGATCTCCATTCACGTCTGCCCACAGCACTGCTGTCTCCTTTCAGGGCGTTCAGGAGGGCAGAGGTTCACTCCATGTCGGATGAGTTCCCTGCCGTGTGCCTCAGTTGATGGTTTGTGTTATGCAGACCCCAGACTGCTGTCTTCTGTTCTGGGTTTGCCGAAAAATAGAAGGGAGAGAGAGAGAGAGGGAGAGGGAAAAAAAAGACCCGTTGTGAATTTTTGCTCTGTGGGTGACAAAGTGGAGTCGGCTGCAACCGTGCAAAGTGTTGGTGCAAACTGTGAGTGCTCGGAGTGAGCTCCAGCCCATCCCAGCACTGCGCTGCCGCGTTGGTGGGAGGAGCGGAGCATTGCACAACCCTGCGTGTGCTGCTGCAGTGGGGACTGGGAGGAACCAGCACAGCCCTGTGTGGGGTGTGGACAGCTGGGATGGTCTGTTCTGAAACGTTCCGACCTCAGAATGCAACTGTTAGGATGGAGAGGAGGGGGCTCTGTGCCTTCAGCGAGGCCTCCGGTGCTCTGTGCCTGCTGTGTGCTGCTGGTCACAGTCCCATTGGGAGCTCTCACCCCCCACAGGGTCCCCCCGTCCCCCTTCGGAGTTGAAATTAAGGAGAATGTTGCATCCCATGCGAATTCTGTGACGTTTATTTTTGTAGTGCAGAAATGGATCCAAAAAAAGGTCTCAAAACCTGCAATTTTGGGGACTGTGGCTCTTTAACCAGCAGCACTTCAGCTCTGCTGCACTTCGGTCCCATCCACAGCGCTTCCCATCCACGTGCAGGTGATCTTCCTTCTTTTTTTTTTGTAGGCTGCTTTTTATCCTGAACTTCTTTGCCTGTGAAATTGTGCAAGTCATTTATAAAATGTATTAGCTGCATTTGAGCACTTAATGATGTGAGCACCTCAATCATACAACCTTAAAATCGGATTCAAACAAGCAATTAAGGCAAACAACAATGTATTTAAATTTAATCTCCCACAATCTCCCACAAATGACATATAAAGGTGGTTGCTTCCTCCTTTCGCTGTTCCAGACTGCTGCTTATGGGTAATTCTGACAATTCTTCATGTTAATATTGAAATGTTCAAATCCAGGTAATTCATCCCGCTGTGATTCATTGTGATCCAGCCTGACCTCGCGCACGGCTTCCTGGAACGTCCTTCAGTACCCGTTCAAACCAGAGCATGTATGAAATAATGATGATCCAAGCTTGATTTAAAATATTTCCAGTGATGGAGAATTCACCGCAGCCCTCGGTTAAGTTGTTCTAACAGTTAATTGCTCTCTCTGGTGGGGAAGAATTGCCTTATTTCCAGTCTGAACCTGCTCGGCTGCAGCTCCTGGGCTGCAGATCTTATTAATTTTTGTTTGTTAGACAGAAAATCCTTCCTAGCAAATCTCTGTGGGTGTTTACCGACCGATGGAGTCACCCTTTGCAGTCCTTCAGACTTCACACACAGCCCCAGCCTCTCCCTGTAGGTCCTGGTGTCTCCTGTGAGCGGAGCAGCAGCACGGGGAGATTCTTCCCAGCCCAACAAAGAACTGTGCTGGTGCTGAAGGGGCTCTCCTGCAGCATTCAACCATTTTTCTCATTCTGTAAGACCTTTGGGTGCATTTTGTATACAAGTACTGCTGAGTGGGCGGCTGTGCTGGATATTGAGCCACTTTGGTCACCAGGGTCACCGTGCCTGCTGGCTGTGTCCCTTTGCCATGGCTCCGATGTCTCTGTTCCTTTCACTTCCAGACCTCTGATCTCTTCCCCGATTCCTCAGCATGTTTTGGTCCCTGCAGGCTCCTGCTTCTTTGGGTACATCCCCCGTTTTTGGGGGGCTCCTGTTACCAAGGATGTGCTGCCAGGGCCCCAAACAGCTGCAGTGGGTTCAGCTTCCATCACCAGCAGGCACAGAGCAACCATCAGTGCTGTTCCACTCCGAGTGCTGCGTCCTTCCCTGTGTGAGCTCTGCATTGAGATGCACAGCAGCACCAGAGGTGACAGGAGAAGGGAGAGCAGAGCCAGGTTGACCCGAGCAGGAGACTGAAGGCAGTCACCATGAAGCCAGTGTTGATTTTCTCACTTCAGCTTAAAGGCAAAGGAATTCTTTTGCTTCCCAGTGCCATTCCTTTGACCCGTCAGCAGCTTCCTTCCCTCCGTACCTCACACCACCCCAATTCTTTGGCTTTATTCCTCTTTTCCAAGCTTTCCTTTCGTTGCTTTGGGCAAAAGGAGGCCATAGGGCTGAATTTCCAGGGAAGCGAGGAAGGGGAAATGGGAGCAGCCACCAAAAATAGATGCGCTGATCCCTCCGTGCTCCCCACATCACCGCGGCCAGTGGGGCTCATGGGGGGGGGCTGTAAACATGTTGTGGTTGCTAGGTCTGTAAGGGCTGTTATTTTGGGATCCTGTGTGTTCCATCACTTCCCAACAGCACGACTGCTGCAACACAGCTGACTTCTAAATGCGCCCCATGCACCGATTTTAAAAAGGGTTCTTCCCAAGGTCATGGGGTGGGTCCTTCTGCGGGGGGATATGGGATCGTTCCTCCCTGACCCCTCCTCTGCGTGCATTGCAGGGCAGTGGGCAGCTGCTGCCTCCTCTGGCGCAGGGCTGTGCCTGCACTGAGGCTCCTATTGAACTCATTAAGCAAAACGAGGTGCTGCGCGCCGCTAATCATCGTTAAAAATCTCCTAATGCCATTTATTGCGCGGAGATGAAAGTCAACCTCAGCACAACCATGTGCTCGCTGTAAGCCGACGCGCTGCCGGTGAAGTTGGAAGGTATGGCTGAGTCTGTATAACGATACGGCTCTGACTCATTAACACGGGGTAATTAAAACTTTGGCCGTCGTGCTGAAGGGATCCAGAGCCATGGTCTGTAAGGGAGGAGGGCGGTGGGTGGTGCTGGGCTGTGGGGCAGCCGGAGGGATCCTATCAGGGTCCATTTCCCTGCCAGCACCTCTCACCATGCCCGGGGTGGGCAGCAGAGTGCTGTGAAAGGCACTGCTGGCCGCTCTGCCACCTTCTGCTGCCCTCCCAGAGAGCTTTGACTGCTCCAGACCTGACAAAGCATCACAACAGAGGATCACCTTTACCAATAGAGATGTTTGGTCCGTTCCCATGCCCGGATAGATGGGGGCCCATCACACTGAGCGGCTCTGCACAGAGCAGGGCTTCTCCTGCCCGCACACCCCGCACCATTTCCCTCCTCGGAAGCGACGCAAATCACTGCTGTGTCCTCATTCAGCACTGCAGTTATCCAGGCCATTTCCTCAAACAATCGTTTGCTTTTTAAACCCGCCCTTAATTTAACAATTTATTCCCCTTAAGCCCACGGCACCGAGGTGATGCTCGTGCAGTGTCCGAGAAACGCAAAGCCCAGAACTTTCACGAGGCCAGACAATGATTTTTCTTCTTTGTGGTTTATTGTATCCTCTTATCTTGTCATATAATAGAAATAATGTTTATGGCATTGAGGCCTCAGCATCACTTGGCATTTAACCAACCTCAAAAGCAGTTTATTGCTTTGTATACTCTGCCACCATGACCATTATCCCTTAAATCTCTATTGCTTTGTAATATACGAGGCAACAAACGGCTTCAGCGATTGGTTCAGGGTGGGACCGAAGCTAAGGTGTGTTTTGTGGCTTGTATAATCCAAACGAATATGGATTATTCCTTTCATACGAGGCAGAAGGGGGAAGAAATGGGCAGCTTCTCCCTCTGAGGAGCATCCTAGTGACGAGCTCTCCTTGCTGAGATTCTCACTTTGATGTGGCCTGGGACGTGCCTGGTGCTGGGACAGCTCAGGTGCTGCTGTGGGATGTTCTGGGCTGTGATTCATGCTGATATTTCTTTGTCCCAGCATCAGGCAGGGAGCAGCACAAGGTCTGAGCCTGGTCTGTGTTCCTGCAGAGGCTGAACGCCCTCGGTGGAGGCAGGTTGGATTCAGAGCAATGAAGTGCAGCAGGTAGGGAGGTGTACAGGCAGCACAGGGTGAGGGAGAGCAGCGCCTGCACTGCTTTACAGCTGAGTGTTTTCCACTTTAATTCTTGGTGCTGATTTAACGGCCCTGCTGGGGTCTGCCTCCTGAGGCTCCATTCCTGGCGCTGCTGAAGGGCAGCACAGGAAATTCAGAGGGCTGAAATCAAATCTGTGAGCGGCACCAGCCCCATTGGCGACCTGTTGTGAGAGCAGGCAGAATTTAAATGGCTGTTAAGCAGAGTTATGGCACCCCGTCCTCCTGTAGAAATTGTTCCTGTCTCGGCACTGGGACTGAGCAGGGCTTGGTTTGGGCACAAGCTGGTTTTCCTAGATTGCTCGGGCTCCTGGCAGCCACGGGTTTAATGAGGTCGGTGCTGATTCATCTTTGGAAACCTGAGCTGATTAAGCAAGAGAGCAGCCGATAGCGTTGGTCACCAGTGGGCTGGTGGGGATGGACAGGCGTGGGGTGGCACAGGCACAGTGCCGTGGGGCACCAGGGGGCCCACACAGGTCCGGATCCCATGAGGGGGAGATCCCATCCATCCATGAGCCCTTACAGACAGCCCTGCCTGTTCCCGGGGGCCGTGTCCACATACGGCCAAATGTCAAAGTGAAAAATGGTG
>JAOWBP010004584.1:46903-76832 GCA_028571105.1 Tragopan temminckii
GGGAATAAAGAGAAGCAGCCCTGTCGTGACCAAGCAGTATCCAAGAGTAAACCTGTTTCCCTTTGAGGATTTCAATTCTCCCTATGAATATTTTGCTTGAGCAGTTGTTTTGTGGCCACAAGCTTTAAAAACAAAGAAAACACCGAAAGACCAAAAAAAAAAAAAAAAAAGCCAGTTGGCCAGATGTCAATGCAGTCACCATCCATTAAAATGAAAAGGTGAAAATGGTGTAAAACATGAGAGGATCTGATTCTTTTTTCTTTAAGGTTTAAACAACAGCAACAACAAAAAGAGCTGCGGAGTTGGGAAGCCTCAGCTGCCAGTGAAATTATGGATTGTGTTTGCGTGTCATTGATATTCAGTGAAGTGCTATTGTGTTTATTTTCTAAATATCTGTAGCCATCAGAGAAATGTGGCGTAATTGCTGCTCTGTTTATCGACAGAGGGCAGGGAAAATCCATCTATGCTGGGAGTTAACGCCTACGCTGCCAAATCAGGGTTGGGATGAACTTCCTGTTATGCTGGAGAATTTTTGGGGATGCTCCATGGTTGAGTTCTAAAAAATAGGTACACAGGTAGGGAAATTCATCCCTATCCTGAAAATGATTTCACCTTTATAGAAAATCACTCCAAGAGCCTTTGGGATGCGATGGAATGTGGGAAGTACCGGCTGCGATTTCTGCCCTCCCCAGCCCTGAGTGCCCAGTTGCATTCCAAGGGCCGTGTTGGTTCAACAAGATATTAAATCCTTCTTTTTTACTTTTTTTTTCGGGGGAGGGAGGTCTCATCACCAAGGTCTCCAGCTGTTTGCTTAGCAAATGTTGGTATTGATGGGTATCCATTCCTGTGCCATCCTTCCAATTCCCAGCAATTTTCCAGCTAATTGCAACTGCTCTGCTGCTCATGATGTTGTGTTGAGTAGAGGTAAATCCTACAGCGTTGGGTGGGAAAATGCTCTCAGCACTCTGCAGGGTGGATTCTGCAAGCTGCACGGGTAGTGGTGGGGCACAGTCCTTAGCATGATGATGCAGAGGCTCTGGTCCAGTGCTGAGTCATTGGCACTAAGGAGTAAAGCAAAGCAGCTGACCCCTAGGAAGGGTTTTAGGCATGATAAAAGGGAGCTTTAGATGTTGATGGTAGAACAATTGTGTTTCCCCTCACCCAGTCCTTTGCTGGTGGCATACAGGAGCATGCTGCCTGCAGTGCCGATTAATAGGGAATTCGTTGAATGTGCTCATGCAAAGGGGAAAGGGAGTTGGGCTGGAGCCAGCTTGGCACCCCTGCGACACCTCACAGGGCCTGTCTCGCTCTTGATACAGGCCCTAAGCCCTTTATCAGTGGTGGCCACTCTGCCTATGCTGGGGCTTGGCTGTGCTGCACTGCCAGCTGATAATGGCAGCAGGAAAGGGATGGAGGAGGCAAAAATCCCAGCGGGTCGAGAGCTGACCTGAAAGAGCCAGTGCTGGGGCCACAGAATTCCCAAGGGAGATTTTGCACAGCTCCGGGGAGCCTCAAAAACCCTTACATGTGGAAGGAGGCAAGGATGAGACCACAGCATCCTCATAGCATTAACTAGGCTACCTATTCCAAGAGGTTTTGCAAGGTTTCTTGGACCTTTGGATGACGCTTGCTTGGTCTCCTCTCGTCCGCTCCATCCGTATGTGTTAGAGAAGCCTTAGGATAATGATGTGGGGAAGGGAAATGCAACCAGTGTCTGCACATAGGTGGATGCCTGCCCTGGGGCTGGACCTGCAGTCTCTATTCCTTGGCAGAGGTGTTAAATGGGATTGTGTTGGAAATGATAGCCCGGGTCCAGGAGCTGCTGCTTATTCTTTGTTGGCAGCTTTGAGCCACCCTGGAGCACTCTGGGGATGGATTCTTGGCTCTGACAAATCTGAAGTGGTGGAGTCACCATTCCCCGAGGTGTTCAAGAAACATGGAGGTGTGATTAGTGGGGATGGGTTGGGGTTGGACTTAAGGACCTTAGAGGTCTTTTCTAACTTTAATGATTATATGGTTCTATAATGCCTGAGGTCAGCAGGAGAAAGGGGCAGCAGTGGGATCCAGTTGGGTCTTGGGCTGTAAAAGGGAGACCATAAGGTGGGGAGCAAATTGCAATACACTGTCCAAGGAGAGCTGATAGAAAAAGCTCAAGGAGGTGATGAAAGCTCTCAGGATGGGGTGAGAGCTGAAGTAGCAGCATGAATGTTTATTGCTTTCTGGTTTGATAAAATCTGCAACTGTGCTTCATGTGCACTTTCACCATGTTCTTTTATCCATCTCAGGCACTGTAGAGGGCGATGAACCCAAAGAACTGGAATAACGCTAAATCTAGTATTGGTTGGCTAGATATTAGCTTTGTGAGAGACCATTTCCCCAGATTCTTCTCTGGTCACCCCATGGTTGGTGCCTCTAAGTGTCCTCTGGTCACCCCAGTCCCCCTTTCTCATCACAACTATCCCTTTCCTCCTTCTACAGCTTTAGTTTTCCCTTCTCCCCCACTCTGACTTTTCTGTGAGTATAAACTAGCCTTACTGGTTTTATTTTAGTAATGGAGAAAAAATTTCCCTTCGGCCCAAGCTAGCAGGATGATAAACTCCAGCCAGGAGAATAGGTTTTATTTATTTATTTATTTATTTATTTATCCCCCTTTTATAGCATTTCTAATCTGTGTTTATGATGCTGATGCTGACACATCCTAAACTACAGCATTGCTATAACCCCCGGAAAAAAACTCCCTGCTGGATTGAAATAGTGGCTGGCAAGTATTCCCTCCTCACTGAAGCTTGTGAATCAAAAGCCATCAACGCTTTAAGCAAAGGCTTGTGCTGGGGAGGGAGAACTTCTGCTGGAGCCTATGCATATTTTATCACCATGCTTATTCATTCTGAGCCCTTTTCCCTTCAAACACTGTGTGGATTTTAATTAAATAGTCCTTCACCAGCCTGTTATTCCAGTTTGGACAGCCTCCAAATGGCCATGTTTTTTTTCCCAGAATGAAGGCGAGGGGATGTGCTCCCTTCCTCCAGCTCCGTTCCCTCCCCGTGCTTGCTGAGGTTTGTTCTCCACAAATGCCACTAATTACATTTGGCTGGCTGGCCGCCTGCTCTCCTGATAGCTTCTTTCATTGCTGCTGACCTCTCAGTGCTGGTGGGTGTCCCTGGTGTGCTAGGAGCCCCACTTCTGCACATGAGTTTCTGATTCCCATCTTTCAGCCTTTTGGCATAAAATTGGGGTGAGGTCTTTGTGTAGAGGGTGGTTGACCCCACTGAGATCCCACATCCCTGGGATGCTCAGTTTTCCCTGGTTTCTCTGTGTCCTCATTGGAGCAGGATGCAGCCTCCAAGCCCATTGGGGTGAGCAAGATGCTACCAAGCAGCTCTTGGGCACCATGCAGTAGGATGTGTTTGGACCAAACCATCGTGGTTGCATCAATGTCTGCTTCCAAATGGGGTTGGTTGAGCAGCCTGGGTGCAGCTCCTCATCACCTTCCTGGTTGCAAACCAGGCTCGTGTTGGTGCCTCCAGCATCTTCTCCACTAAGCAGTGCTTGGGCAATTTGGTGGAAGGGTCAAAGAAATAAATCGTAGTATCATTGAGACTGGAAAAGACCTCTAAGATCACGAAGTACAATCATCAAACCATCACCTCTACTCTCACTCACAGAATCATTAAGATTGGAAAAGACCACAAAGATCATCGAGTCCAACCACCAACCCGTAAGCAGGAAAAGAGAGGACATTTCTCTACCTCCAAATGTTTCATGGAGGCTCTTCTATGGCAATACATCCTGTAATAGCATGATGTCCCAAAATCATGTAGGATCCATAATCAGCACCCATAAGAAGCCATAGCCAGGGGCTTATGGTTGTTTCAGGCACCAGGATTTTTCTTTTTTCTTTTTTCTTTTTCTCTGCTCTTAAATTCCCACTGGTCTCCTCTGAACAACCTCAGGTACCGATACAAGCTTGCTCCTGCTTGTCATGAAAGACTTGCTTAATTTGGCAGCTTGCTGTGCTTAATATTTCTTTCATGTATTGCATCAGTTCTAAATGCAAAACATGTCTGGATAAGCTCACTTTTTCAGTTTTTGCTTTTTTTTCCCCCATGATGTAGCCGACACATTGAAGGTAGCAGTGTTTAACTAATAAAGAAAAGGATTTTAAAATGCTAGTTTTGTACTTCTTTAATTGACTTCCAATTTTCATCATTTGGATGCAGCCTGGCATATTGCAAAGGGAAAAAGAGCGTCTGATAAATAAGAAATGCGTCATTCACTGTTTTCTGCCATAATCAAAAATGTAAAAATTAGGAATCTGAATCAATGTACATTAAACTATGTAATTGCCTGAGTAAATGTGGTGGGGTGCATAATGGAGCTTCCTGATTAGAAGAAAATACCAAATTTAGTGCAAGGGCTGTGTTTGGTTGAGTTTGTAAAGCAGTGTGGTTGAGCAGTTACACCTAGGGATCATCTCTTCTTCTGGGAGCTGAGCAGAGCTGATGCTATGGGCCAGGAGTAAGTGCTGAAAGGATGAACAAAAAGTTCCTCACCAATCTGCTTACAAAAATAATGCCTTGATGTCACAAGAAAAAAAAAAACATCGTCCAGGTTAGCGTATTGCCTTACATTTGTCCTTTCCTCTGTGCTGCTTTCCCGTAACCTCAGCCAAAACTCACTTCGCCCTTGAGTGTGGGATCACTGCGTGCTTTGTGCCTGAAATCTGCTTTGCCTACAAAATGACACAGGACATCCTCAGCACCTTCAATCTCCAGAATGCCACCGCAGGAGAATGGTGTTAATATTGGAGGGTGCAAGAGTGCTATTAACTGTTCATGGTCATCATGCTGAGGAATGAGAAAAGGCTTAATTATTGCAGTGTGTTCATCCTTGCTTGCATGGTCCTGAGAACAAGGAGTTAAATCTCAGGTGAAACCTCATGCAGAAGCAAATAGTCACTATGAGAAGGGCAGAATCCCTACAAAGCTTGAAATAAGAGCTGTCAGCTGAAAGGGGTCCAGGTGCCTCCGTCCCACCCACCTTTCCGGGGATACCCAAAGTTTTGGGATTGCTGCCCTGAGAATGGGCAGTGCAGGTAACCAAATAATTAGGAGCTTAATAATAATAAAGTTTTTTGACTCATAAGGCATCATATCAGAGAGATATTGCACATCATTGGTGGGGTAGGATGAAGTGGCCCCAGGACCATTACGTTTTCTAGCATGGGAGAGTTGCATTGCCATCCTCCATCAGTGTACAATTAATGCTAATTAACAAGGGTTAATTAGCATGGCTTTGCCTCCTCCCAAGGTCTCCTAGCATTGGTAGGAAGGTCCCCACTGATATCACCAAATGTTGTGGGAAGATCTTCAAGGCCATTTCCTGGAACAACTTGTGTTGGAAGGGACCTGAAATCTACTTTAGGCCATGCAGAGAGAAGTAAGTACTGTGGGGCTGTGGACTTTGAGCTTTGAGCTAATGACTTATGGTGCCAGGTCAGAAAATACTTGAAAACACGTAGCCATAAAACCCATGAATGTTCACGTGCACTAATTGTGCCATTTGGGCTATTCATTGTGATGGCAGAAAGAATGAGATGAAGTGGCAGTAATAACTGGGAGAAAAACAAACCAAACAAACTAAGGATATTTCCCTGCTCACACCCAGAAAGTTCACCCTGGACAAACATGAACCTACACACTCCCACACCATATTGACATACAGTGTGGCACCCAGAGCCATCCCTTCTCTCTAAGCACTTTGAATGCACTTTGTGCTTGACCAAGGATGTGGGTACAGGAACCGCAGCAGTGTGCAGCGATGGACATGACAGATGACAATTCATTTCTCTAGCTGCTCAAGGAGGTGGGGGAAGAAAATGCAATTACCCAAAGTGGGCTGTTGGCAGGACACTACGGTGTAAATAGAGCGAGGACAGTACAACCCCAGGAAAAAGAGATGAGGGGCCCCCAATGCCAAACCAGCTGCTCACAGTGAGAGCTCTGCTTTGCTTTTGGACTCTTCCTTGGAGACACTGCTTGTGAGTAATTAGCAATATAGAACACATACCGGCCTCTTTGCTCCCATTAGTCTTTAAATGATGTGCAACAGTAGCCTGTGGTTAATTTTACCAAAAGTTCACATTAATTTTATTTAAGACCAGCTGTCTATAAATCTATAGCATTTATTTACATTGCATGTGTATAAATATTTATTTATATATTATTCTGGGCTGAGGATAAGGTAATGGGTAACAAGGCAATAGAAGGAGCGATACCTTGATGCGATGCTTTGGTCCCCAGTCTCCCACTCTAGGGTGACATGAAGGCTCAATGACAGCTTGATACTGATGGGGACATGCTCTGGAGATACCTCTTACGGACCAAACTTCACTGCTGTCTTTCTATGCCCTAAAACCCCCCATATGTTGGGCGTGTGGGCCAGTATTAAAAACCTGCTGTCTGCAAAGCAGCAATCTATGGAGGTAGCTGGGAGCCTGAGATTATTTGCATTCAAGCAGACACACCTGCATTTAAATACCTGTAGGCAAACGAGTCCACCCAGCTCCAGCTTTGCTCTTTCTTGTGTCCCCAGCACTGAGTTTGTGTGTGTTCAAGTGCAGTCTGTCTTCTTCTTTTCCACTTACAGGGAACGGGAAGATGAGGTGGTGGCCTCGTCCTGATGGCATTGGTCCATCAGTGGAAGGTAAATCAATGTGACACTGTTCCGATAGCGTTAATCCAATAGAAAGCTGTAAATGATGGCTGGTGACTTCTGTTACCTGGTTGTCACAATCTCATTGTGTCTCAGACTCGTGTCTGCTCCATCCCTGCCCATGGCAGCACCAGGACAACTGGGATCAGGCTACCCCGGGGTGAAGGGAAAGGCTGCAGCTCCTTGGTCCCAAAGCGCGGTGAGATGGGGTCAGCCAAGAAACGGATGTGGAAGTGGCGACCAATGCAATGCACCAGGCTGCCCACCACGGCACACTGGAAGCAGGCCGGGTAGGCTTTGGCGTGGGTGGCACACTCATACCACAGCTTGGCCTTGGCTCTACAGCGATAGACACCAATACCCATGTTGCAATTAAGGTCGAAGCGGTAGATGAAACCGTTGACACTCACCATCTCCACTGTCCTGTCCTTGCCGCCTCCAGCTGGGCTGACTGTCCAGATGTCCTCACGGGCTATGTAGCGCAGCAGCATATAGCGCAAGGTGCCCCCCGTCACATAGATCTCCCCGTCGCACACTGTGGCCATGTGAGCTACAGCAAAGGTGTCGTGAGGCAGTGGAGCAATGAAGACCCAGCGGTCATACCGTGGGTCATACCGCTCCACTGTGTAGAGGCACTCTCCACCGATGGCATAGAGGCAGCCATCCAAGGCCACCAGCTTGCAGTGAGGACGTGCTTGGTTCAAGGGGCAGATCTCCCTCCAGATATCAGTCAGTGGGTTGTAGCAGAAGACACGGTTGGAAGGTGTGCGGCCCAAGCCTTCGCAGCCTGCTACCACAAAGAGATAGTTGAACATGCTGCACATGGCGCACCCCTGGGAGACCACCTCTGGTGGCATGTGGCAAAGGTGATGCCAGCGGTCCCCTTTGTCATCATAGCAGCAGAGTCGGCTAGCATAGAGGCCAAGCTTATGTGTGCTGATATCTGCCACAACAACACACATCTTCCCCTTCATTCTGTGCCGAAGGATGAGGTCCCGCTCACTGGCGTTGAGGCGGCAGTAGATGGAGGGCGTCCTCAGCACCTGTAGGTAGTTGTCACTCATAACCTTGTAGGCAGCCTCCTGGAGGAAGCCTAGCTTCTCTGCCTTGGCCCTACAGAGGACCTCATAGCAGTTCCCCAGGTCCAAATGGGTGTCTAGGGAGTAGGGTGATGTTTGGAAGAAGTTGGCTTTGCCCACCAGATCTGGCTGAGAGCTTGCTGGTGGCATGCTGGCTGGTGTGACACAGAACCCATCCATGGGCAGCTGGAGGTGAGAGTTCTCTGCAATCTGGAGGACACT
The DNA here is from genome assembly GCA_028571105.1 of Tragopan temminckii. NCBI lineage: Eukaryota > Metazoa > Chordata > Aves > Galliformes > Phasianidae > Tragopan > Tragopan temminckii. The sequence goes on from JAOWBP010004584.1 coordinate 54,919, forward strand.
GTTCTTACGGCTGATGCTGCAAGTGGGAGCTGGGGGCTTGGGGTCCTTCTCTAAGCTCTCCACCTTTGATGGGACAGTGAGAGAGGTAGTAGGGTCCTGCAATGCCATGGTTGTTTCTTGGGAGTGAGTCTCAGTGAGCGGAGTGGCAAAGCTCTGCAGCTTTTTGTTGACCCCCTCTGATCTCTGCAGCTCTTCGCTGACCTGTTCCAATCTTTGTTGCTCTGTGTTGACCCACTCCAAGCCCTGCAGCTCTTCCCTGACACACTCTGAGCTGCAGCTCAAGGCTGTCCCCAGAAACGCAGATGGGAGAGACTTTTTTGTTGATACTGAATGGGAGATGGACTGGACACAGTAGTCATAGATTTTACCTCTGAGTCCAGGAGACAGCTGCCCATCACCATCCTTTGTCATCCTCTCAGCGATGTAGCTCTCCTCCACCTGGATCTTTGCAATTGAGGAGAAAGAGTAGGAGGTATCTGCCTCCCTGTAGCTTGCTGTTATCTTTACCCCTAGCTCTGAGGTGACACTAAGGGTCTGGATTGTCCCGCTGCTCCCCTCCTGGCTGGTGGTTCCACTGGCCAAATCCTGCTCGGTGCTTTGTGTGCCTCCATCCCCTGCCGTCTGGTTAGGAAGCACAATGTGTGGGACAAGCACACTGTGTCCATTCCCATCACCCTCGTCTCCATTCAGCATTTCATTCAGATCCCTGAGGCTATGAGATTTTGCCTGCTCTCCGTCTTCCTCCTCAGTCGCTGGCAGAATTTTCTCTCTCTTTCGCCATGGATCTCGGACACTCGCTTGGGCATCACCACCACTCTGTGCCCCAAACACCCACCTGTGCCGCAGACCCTCCACATTCTGCCCATCCGGGGCTGCAGTTTGCCTCCTCCCCTTCTCTCTGCAAGCATCGGATGTTGGGTTGTTGCCTCCAGGAGCTGAGCGGGACTTGTAAAATCTGTATGCCAAAGTCAGCAGGAGCAGAGAGACAGCAGAAAGGACCAGCTTGCCAGTCAGCTGCATGTCGGACTGCCAGAGCACGGTTACCCACTGGCTCATTTTTCCGTGCCAAGCGCTTGAGAATGTGAAGAATCCGATTAATGATTGCCGAGCCCCCAGTGGAACTGGCCAGGAGTTTGGGGCAAGGTGACTTTGAGCACACAGAAGGTTTGCATGGGAGCTCACCGTATTTGAGCAAGGTGGGACAGGGAGGGCTCAGGTGTCACTAGCAGGGAGCTGTGACACAGAGCTTGGCAAACAAAGAGACTCTGGGAGAACTTAAGGAAGCACAAACCTGATGGGAGGGAATGTATATCCTCAATGCATCCTGCCAATTCTGCTTCGCTCCATTGCTTTTTACTATTTAATAGTGCTGAAAGGGGAAAACAACTTGCTTGACCCAAGAAAGGTTTTATTTCCCTGTTTTGTCTCCCTGAGGGGTGAAGCCAGGTGAAAGCTGAGCACAGGGAAGGAAGGGAGGAGACAGCCTGCAGCTGGGCAGACCTTTGGTCTGACGCAGAGCAGCTGCTCTGCGCCACCAGATGAATAATTTGGCAGCACACTCACTAACAAAGGGTGACAGGAAGTATCCCAACAGCCACTGTATGAACTCATTTGGTGGTGAGCCTGAAAGTGACAGGTGGATAACGGGCCATGGGGAAAAGGGCTGGGGTTCTGGGGAGGGCAAACTGCTGCAAATAGAGCTGGGGTGGAGGTGGAAAGGGAACTGCAAGCTGGAGTTATGGTGTGCACGGCAGGAGGATGTACTCCAGAAAGCAAAATCATTGGGCTGAGGGAAGAAAAATGGTATAGGGAGGAACTGGAGAGGTGTGAGCCGTCATTTTGAAGGGGTGAGTGCTGCATCGGGACGTATCAGGGTGCACACAAGGATGGGAGTTGCTAGGGGTGGAACTGATGCACAGACGTCACATATTTTTCCTACTCCTCATGCAAAATGTCATGACTGTGAGCAGTCCCCATCTGAATTCTGAAAAATCTGGGGAATTGTGCATCCCCATGGGGAGGAAAGAAGGGCTATCAGGCCATCCTATGCATGGCATCCCCCAGCAGACCCTGCTGAATGTGCTGATTTCAAAGGGAAACCATGAACTTCCTTTTCCCCCAGGGGCACTTCTCTGCACTGAGAGATGCAAAGGAGCGAGGACCTGCACGAGCTGAGGAGGTGAAGAACAGCATGTGCTCTTTCAAATGCAAAAAAAAAAAAAAAAAAAAAAAAAGTAACCAAACCAGCAAAACGTGGGTGTTGTTGGTATGCAAGCTTGGTCCTGATGCTGTAGGATTTGCTGGAAAAATGATGACTCATTATGCTAAAAACTGTGATGGGTGTGTGGGAGACAATCAGTGCCAGTTTCTTACCTGAGAGATGGGGAAACTGAGGCACCACTGGAGTCTGGTGGAACCAGGTTTCATTGCTCATGAGCTCAAGGCTGCAGTACTGCTCCGCTTTGTGCAGTCTTCTGTTTTTCACGGCTGTTCTGTATTTGTGTGTGCATTGAGGCCAGGATGCATTCTGGGGCTTGGCTAATTGGCTCTATGTGTCATTCAGAGTCCATCCACCTGTATACGGATGCAACCCTGGGATTTCTCTCATCTCTTGCTGCTGTAGCTATTAGTCAGCACTAAGATCTGCACAAAGGGCTCCTTATGCAGGAAACATGAATTACATGTGCCTTTGTAAGCAGCCCTGTGAACCCAGCCAAGAAGCTCTGTCCAGTAATGATAGAACAGAAGCAGGAGGGCACCGCGTAAAACCCGTTATCGCCCCCACATGACACATCCCTGCCTTTGTGTCCCCATCCCGTATCCCCCAAACCTGGGGTCTTCCCAGTGTTGGATGTGCTGCACCCTTGACACAAAGGCTGTCAAAGCCCCAGCCTGGGGCAGACTGCAGTGTGTGGTTTCTCTCATCAACATGTGCTTTTGTAGGGCTTAGAAGAACTAAGAACCTTGCAGGGATTGTGCTGGAGCAGGGAATGCAGCTATTGCAAGCTGAGGTGATGTCTTGGCAATTGTCACCCTAATTGAATGTAATTGCTGTCTCCAAATTTTGCTAAAACCTTTTCAAAGTCCACCGAAATTAGGGAACATTGATAATGCCATTCCTTGGGGTTTTCAGCTTGTGTCATCCCTAAGAAGTGTGATTAATTTTTCACAAGCTAATCGTATCTCTTAGGCAGACTGTCAGTAGAGAATCTGTCAGCTCTCATCAATAATGAACCAAGCAGAGCAGCTCCGTAACCTCGCAGTCTCCTGCATTATTCACTGTCAGATCCTCAACAACAGGAGTGTGGTGGAGAGAGAGATGGGATTTAATCAATGTCCTTCGTAATTCCATGTAGAGGTGATGGCTGGGCCCAGGTTATGCATGGAGCTTTTGGTGACGCGATACCATTCTGCGTCACTCTGACACTGACACTCTGACACACTGATGTTTGGACTTGATGATCACAGTGATCTTTTCCAACCTTAATGATTCTATGATTCCATCACAACTGCTCGTATGGCAGATCATGTGATACAGCTGCTCTAACACTTGGTGAGACAAAATGAAATCAGGCATCTCTGCCCAAAGTGAGAGCTTTATGCGTACCTTTGGTCATCATTTGGGCTGTACTAGTAATAGTGTGGTCTCAGTCTTCATTCTCTCTGCACATTGATAGATATACTGCCATGATGAGTAGGTTGTAGGTTGATGATTGGACTACATGACCCACAGTTGGAACTGATGATCTTAGAAGTCCTTTCCAATCTTAACAACTCTATGATTCTATAATCATAATCAACAAGGAAAGAGCCAAGTGTCCCATATGGATACCAGATTTGGGATGCTGAGCCCATCAGCTCACCAATCCTCTCCCAGTGGTGGCACTGCTCTGAAGCTGGTGCAACGAAGTGGGTGATGGCACTGCCTTCCTTATGCTTGTTTCCATGGTTCTAGGTGATAACGTTGCATTTAAACAGAGATTTGGGGGTCTGTAAATCCCCATTTTCACAGCGAGCAGGCATAATGGTTGTTTAATTGCATTTGGGTGAGAGCCCCAGAGTGCAGCTGGGGTTGCTGCATTTCTGACCTAGCAAGGAATATCTGTGTCATCGGGAACCGTGCTGCATGGTCTATAGTAGGCGGGTAACCCAAATAGAATGGATTTCCCTGAAAAGAAAGGTTCTCATCTTAAACAGATACAGAAAGTGTTTGTAACCTACTTTGGAGCAGAGGGCAGCTGGTTTGTAGAGCTGGGGATTCAGCAGCTGGCATCCTTTCTTGCCGGCAGGGATTCGGATGCTTGGTTCTTTTTGCTTCAGGATGAAAGCAGAGCTGCTAATCCTCCTAATTCCCATCCATCCGGGGCCTCTGGAGCAAACTTGTCCCTGCATAGCTTCCAGCCAAAATTACAGTGCTGAACGGTTTTGTACATCAGTAGCAACTCCTGAGCCGCTGTGTGTTTATTCAGTTCCTTTGAGGTCTGGAAATTGCTGGCAACGGTGAGTGGTAGGAAGTGAATCTGCTTAATAATAATTAATCATAATAGTAATAATAGTAATAATACTTAGCACTAGTACAGGGCTTTGGTAAGCTGAAGCGCTGCACGGCTGCTGGCTATTCCTTCAGAATTAAGTTCCTGGAGGAAAAGGTAGGGGAGTGAATGCCTGCATAGGGCTGGCTTAGCACCAGAAGGGTGGTGCGGGGCACAGTCATTTTAGGGTCTACATCCCCAATGGCACTTATGCTGGTGATGCGCGCAGCTTGTGCCATGGAGCTGAGTCCTGGTGCAGTAGCACAGTGGGGTCAGGATCATCCGTTCTACCAGCCTGGGCGTGCACTAGGGTTGGTATAAATGGAGGAACATGGTCCCTACTGCTTCCTTTCCAATAGACATCGGGCCCTGGCCTCATAGCATAACTGTGTCCCTCTCCCAGACCTTGGAAAGCCACTGGGTTCCCCATGGCAGTCTTGAGTACCCCAAGGTGGTCTTAGGTACCCCAGGCCAGTCCCCAGATCTTCCTTCAGTTCCCAACCCAAGCCCTCCCTTGCCTCTACACACAGGAGGACAAAACATTCAGTGCAGGCTTCTACAGAGGCAGGTTTTCTTTCTTTTAATTAAATTGTCCAAGGAAGCCAAGACACAGACAGAAAGAGACTGAGACTGTAAATAGCATAGAAAAAAAGAAAAAAAGAGAACCGATTGGCAGAGGTGTAAATGACAGGTGGAGCTGTACAGAGGAAGTGGCAAGCGAAGCTTCACGTTAGCTCCAGGATCACTGTTAGGGTGAGTGCCAAAACTAGTCTGAAGCTGCGGTGGCTGATAATTGAACCTAGGCAGGAGGAGAAAAGGGATGGAGAGTTCAGGGATTTCCATCTTGATCACAGAATCATACTATCAGTTGAGTTGGGAGGGACTCTCAAAGGCCATCTTGTCCAACTCTCCTGCGATTAACAGGGCCACCTACAGCTCGATCGGGTGCTCAGAGCCCCTTCCAGTCTGACCTCATGGGACCACCTCTTAGACTCACCTCACCTCCAGCCACCACTTACCATTGGAGTCCTCTGTTCCTCGGGGAATATTTGGATTTTCTAAGGAAAAGAACCAGCAGAGAAATGAATTAAGAGGGAGGAAAAAGGGAAGGGAACATGTGGGGAAGGGGCGATGCCATACCAAAGACAATGAGGCGGGTGTGGGTGTCAGTGGAACCCAGTGGGTTCTGCGCAGTGCAGCGGTACATGGAGCCATTGAGCTCAGCTGGCACTCGCTCCAGCACCAGCTCCTTCCCGGCGTGCTCGGCACTGCCATCCAGAAGCCGGCTCCCCACACGGGTCCATGTGAAGAGGGGCTCAGGGAAGACCTCATTCTGCATGGAGAGGACAGCAGGGTGGGTTTTGTGACCCTCAAGTCGTGGCCTCCATTGTCCCAGATTTATGGCCACATGGCAACCTTGAAGTGCTGGGATGGATGCAGGGACAGCATCACCCCATGGCAATGTGGACAACACCGCATGGGGACACTGACCTGAAAGCCCTGCACCAAGATCCGAACAGTGTCTCCAACCCGTGCTCTCACTGGGGTCATGATGATTTTAGGGCCCTTGGGAGCAACTGCAACAAAAAGGGATGGGGAGAAAAGGGTCATCAGCCTTTGGTTGGGGTGAGTGAGGGTTTGATGTGGTGCTGGCCAACTGGGGAGGCAGACTGTTGGGTAATTGATGGACAGATGATAGATGGCCAAATGGACAAGTAGGCAACTACCCTGTGGGCTGATGAGTTTGATAGACAGCTGCTATGGGATGCATTCATAGCCAAGGTCATTTCTTAGCCAAAATGCATCTCACCTCACTCTCTGTTTCCTCTATGGCACACAACAACATGTCTCTGCAGTTGACAGACTTCCCCAAAAAAACAGCAGTCTTTCCCTTAAGGTGCCTCTGCTTCTAGGGAGCCCTGGTATCACCTCCTCATGTCATCATGCAGCTCTATACCTCACCCTGTTTTGATTCCTGGGTGTATGAAGAACCCACCCCCCACCCTCTGGAAAAAAAAAGCAAAAAGGTATAAAGAGATAAAAAGGCAAGAAACTAGGGAGAACAATGGAATGTTCTCCTTAAAAAAAAATGGAATAAATGGGGGGGGGGGGGGAAGCAAGAAATGCAAAAACAAAACAAACAACAAAAAACTACTAAAAAAAAAAAGCTAAAGCAAAACAAGCAACAAATTCAAAAATGTAATAGATGTGAAAAAGCAAAAATGAGCAGCCAATGCAAAATTGAATACATGCAGAAAAGCAAAAAAAAGTAAAAAAACAATAAATACAAAATTGCAATAAATGAAAAAAAGCAAAGAGGCAAAAAGGGTTATAAATGCAAAACTGAAAAAAAAAAAAAAAGGCAATAAATACAACATTGCAGCAAAGACCAAAAAAATGACACAGGTACAGCTGCAATAAACAAAAAAAAAGAGAGATGGAAAAACAGGTGATAAATGCAAATAAATGCAAAAAAGAAAGAAAGGAAAAAACATGCAGTTAATGCAATAACTGGAGAAAAAGCAAAAATATACCTTCCCCCCCCCCAAATTGCAATAAATGCATGAAGAAAGCCAAGAAGTTCATCCAACCACAACTGCTGTCCTTACCGAGAGTCACCTCTGACTGCATGGGCATGGAGAGCGCCGGATGCTTCACCTCACAGCTGAAGAGCGCCTCGTTGTCGATTTGGGGGTTGAGGGTCCAGGTGAGGGTGGCCCGTGCCTCTACTGTGCCATCACTGATGGGCACGTGTGTGTGGCGGAAATAGTAAATGGGCTCCGCCACATGCACCCAGCGTGGGAACTCCCGGCTCACCACAGTTTCGGGGATGGCTTCAGTGGTGGCACCCCGCTCAGCTGTCAGCCCCCGTGGGGGTTCTGCGGTGTTGGGGGGCCCGCCCCCCATTTCTCCCTCAGCCAGCGATTGGGGCACCTTGGTGTCATCCAGGTCACGGTGTAGGAGGTTGCGAGGTGCCCAGTTCCCGGTGGCAGCCGGTGGCTCTGGCAGCGGGGTGGCCTCAATGGGCTCCCCATCGCGCTTGAAGTATACCTGTGGAGGGGGCAGAAGGGATAGGGAGCACATGGCAGTGGCACTGGGCTACCTGCTGGGCCATTCCCTTGGCAGCTGTGAGTCCTCAGAGCTCTGCAAAAACATGCTATGGTGCTAATGCACAGGAATTTCCTTTGCTTTAACACTGAATCTATTAACATATATGTAAAAATTCATATACTAAAAATTATATAGCAGAGTTTTCTGTTGGAGATCTAGGGACAGTATGTGTGTAATAACAAGTACAATACAAGATAGGTCAGAGATAATTTTGGTCACAGGATAGGAGAAAACAGAATAGAAAAGAACAGAGGATGGAATGGCTGGGAGAGATCTATAGAGACAACTGAACAGAGAATAGGATAGAATAGAGGATAGGATAGTTGGAAGAGATCTACAAAGATCACTGAACAGAGAATAGGGTAGGATAGGCTAGAATGGAATAATTTCAACTGAAAGGGACTTACAAAGATCTCTGAGTCTAACTGTCAGTTCATAGTGAGTGTACATACACAAAGCATCTCTCTCTCCAATCCCCTGTTCTCTGCCAAAGGATTGCAGGGACCCAACCTATAGATATTTTCAGAAACAAATTCTCACCAGTGGGGCAGGCTTGCCACCGGACACTACACACACCAAGGTGAAGTTCTGTGCCTGGTAGCGGCTGAAGGGCGCTGGTGTGTCAGCAGCGATCACTGAGATAGATGTTGGTGGAGCTGCATTGGGGATGAAGAGCTGGGGAGTGAGTACGGTGTCCCCATCCCATCTCCAGCATCACCCCTCTGACTCCCTGCAATTCACTGGGGTTGCAAACTGGGAAGATATGAGCTGGAGGTCACCCCTTGAACCATCACCATAATGTCTTGGTGGTGGTTTGAGTGGTTTGAGCATGGGGTCTGACCCTCCTAATGGTTCCCCTCTATCCCCACCCAACTGCTCACTCACCCATCACTCCTCATCGTCACCATCACATCATTGTTTAGTCATGACTGCCACCACATCATCACCACCACCACGTTGTCACTATCTCATTGTCCCCACCACCCCGTCATCACTACCTCATCATCCCCACCACCTCAACATCATTTCCACCACCACATTGTCACCAACTCATCATCCCCACCATCACACCATTGTCACCATCACATCATTGCTGCACTCACCCATCACATTGAGGAATATATTACCGGACGCCAGGACCACCTTCTCCCGTGTGGCTCGGTCATAAATCCCGACGTGACACTCATAGGGGCCATTATCCGAAATGCGAACCTCGGGGAGGCTGAGAAGGACAGAGGGGACTCACTGCCAGCCCCCACTCCAGCTTTCCTCATCCATAGCAAGGAACATCCCGCTAACAGTGATGGAAATGAGCCATGGATCGATAACTATTAATAACTGCAAAGGCTTCAGGAGTGAGCTGTGTAATGCGGTTTAGCAGCTGGAGTTTACTGGCACTGGCAGCTCCTCAGAAAGGTAAGTAATGGCATTAACGAAAGAAGAAGCTCACAGGAAGTAAAGGCACTGCTGAGAGCAAAAAACTGCAAACCGCAGACATTAAATGTTTGCAAAATGCTTATGAGAAAGGCTCAGATGCTATGGACCTCCGCTTCCAGCTGGGCAATGCCACAGCTATGGAAAAGTGCAGTGGATAGAAGCATCAAAAGCACAAACTCTGAGCAAGCATGTTCCTACGCAGGGCATGCTTTGATCTATATGCCATCTAGATTTATACATATATTTAAAAACAGTAGAGGAATGCAGTGTAGGAGGGAATACTCCAACCAGCTGCAAAGAGCCACCTACCAGTGCAGCATCCCGCTGCAAAAATTGGGATGGGGCCACCACACATCCTCCCATTGGGACATCCAAGCAAGAGTATCATCTGACTAGTCCCAGTTTTACAAACCAAAAAAAACTTCCAGTCCCCCAAATGGATTTTCTCCAGCACTCAGGCATGCACCTTGCAGGGCTTCCCCTGCTTAGGGGGGAAACAGAGTGGCAAGCAGAACTCAGTGGCTCCTCGTTGGAAGCCCCTGGCTGCCTTCCCATGCCTACTACCATGCAAAAGCCCTGCTAGCGTAAACAAGCCCCCGCTGACGTGAGCAGTCGCTTGGCAGTGCCTTTTAACGGCCGTGTTGCTCTCAACTGAGCCTCCGCCATCTGTTGCAGCCTCTAATTACCCATGCACGCATGCTTTGTTAGCAGAGAAGAGGGAAGGGAAAAGCAGTTGGAATGATTTTGGTCTCTGCTCCATTTCAGGCCTGTCCTATTGCAGTGGCTTGAGCTCTTTAAGCTTGCTTGGAGGTCTAGATTTGGGGGGAAAAATGGTCCCAACAGGATCACATTGAGGTTTCTGCAGCTATAATCCCAAAGACAAGGATCCAGCCCTGCTAGACAGAGGGATGGGATGGTTGGAAGGGACCTACAAAGATCACTGAATATAAGATAGGCTAGAACAGAGAGGACAGGACGGAAGACAGGACAGGATAGAACTGCCAAGCCCCAGTGATGCCCCATTGCACCCTTTGTACCTTGCAGCCAGGCTGGGATCCCATGTGGATGCTCAATGTAGGGTGAGAGCAGGATGCCCTATAACACACCTCTCTTCTCCCTGAGCTGATTTTTTAATTTTTCCTTTGGTCAAAATCCACTGAAATACCACTCAGTAGATTCAAAAAGCAACTTTACAGGCTGCTAAAGCAGCCATCAAAACAGAAGGATGCAAGGATAGACCCCCGCCCCCCCCCCCCCCAAAAAAAAAAAAAAGTATCAAGCCAGTGATTCAGAAAATGGGCTCCTTTCATACCCTTTGAGAAACAGCTCCTTTCTCAGAGTTCGAGGCATGTTGCTGCTTTCCGCTGCAAAAAGGCAACTGCGTACAAATACTTCTGGCGCAAACATCCTGGACTGCATGGTAATTCAGATGATTTGTAGGCAATGCACTGACAATTACCGATGCTTTTAAGTGCTCAATTCTAGGGCAGCAGAATTTTCTGCTCTCAAATTGTATTAGTTCTACAACACATATAAAAAGAAAGAAAAAAAATCCACACAAAAAAAGGAGGTTTCTGAGACAAAATACTGTTAGGGTCAACGCGCCTTAAAGAGGGTGGATTTGGTACATCTTCATCCCCATGGGATGGCTCAAGGATTGCCCATGATTGGGGTCTTGCTCTGTGCATGAGGAATGTTCAATTCTGATTTAAATTGCTGGTGCTGCCTGCTGAAGACCAGTGGTTAAATCCACGCTGAGCAGAAACACTGGTGTTATGGCAGGAAAACAAGGTTGTCAAGTTAGGGAACGTGTAATCCATTAGCAAAGCCTCCAAAACATCCTCCAAACAGTAATTAGTCATGTCAGAAATTTGCAAGACAACCAAAGTGAGTAGCTCAGCAGAGCCTGAGCTACACAGAGCAGCAAAACTCAAGGAGGGAATTCTTCTCCTGGCATTCCCTGGGCATCCTCTGAGCAACTCCTGAGCATCCTCAGGGCATCCCCTGTGTAACAACTGAGCATCCTCTGGGCATCCCCTGTGTAACAACTGAGCATCCTCTGGGCATCTCCTGAACATCCACGGAGCATCTCCTGAGCATCCCCTGAGCAAACATCCAAGAATCCTGAGCAATTCATTTGCATCTTCTGAACATCCTCATGAGCAATCCCCAAGTATTATCCTCTAGGCCTCCTAATCACTGTCTGAGCATCTCCTGAGTATCCCTTTGAGCATCTCCCCTCCAGCCCTATTTTCCTATTTACTGTCCACTCTATATTCACATTTATCCATCACAGAATCATAGAATATACCAAGTTGGAGGGGATCCATAATGATTATCCAGGGCAACACTGGGCTCCACACAAGACCAACCAAAATTCAAACCATGTAATGCCATGAGTTCAAGCCATTGCATGCACTTGCTCTCGCTTGTAACAAAACACAAAGCCAAATACAGTAGAAAAAAAACATCCAAAAACCCCAACAAAATTCATACCAAAAAACTGATTAGAATATCGTGCTTGCACACAGCTAGGCATGGATGCTTATCTAAGGGATAAACCAAGCCAAGCCCTTTCTGTATTGTGGACATTTGCAGGCATGAAGCACTGTGCTGCCTCAAGAAACTGACTATATTTTCCTTGCCACACACACAGGAACTTTATTACCTGGCACTTGGAAAAACAAGCTTTGAAATATGATTAGCAAATTCTAGTTTAAAAGGAAAACAAAGTAAAAAAACTCATGAAAATAAATACTTCGCTTCAGCATTTTTGGCTTAAATTAAGTCTCCCCCTGATGTTTTTTTCAGGCTTCAGTTTTGTTTTTACAACATCAGCAATAAAACAAGTGTGTAATTAGTAATAAAGCTGACACTCTTGCAAGTGATTTTTACTTGGAAGAAACACAAAGATGAGCTCTTATGCTGACTGTTATATATATATATTTATAAAATATATATATATAAAATATATATTATAATTATTTATATATTTAATCATATATGTATGGTTGCCTTTTTCTCCAGCTTATTTCAACCTTTGAAATCTCCACCACCAATACCCATTCCCCCAGGGACACGCAAGATCTTGGGGACAGACCCTGGCTCTTTGGTGAAATGCTTTGCAATATGACCATTTCCTTGGAGTGGTTGTAACACAGGAAAGACAGCAAAAAAAGAGGTGATTTCCTAGCACATGCAATTATCTCATTAGCAAGATTCCTGGGGTCACTAAATCCCCACGGACGAACGGAGAAGAAAAGTACTGACTTACAGAATCACCGAATCACTAATGTTGAAAAAGACCTCTAAGATCATCCAGCTCAACTCCAACCCACCTCTATCATGCCCACTACTCATGTCCCATCTCCACACATCTTGAAAACCTCCAGGGATGACTCCACCACCTCCCTGGACAGCCTGCCCCAGCACCTCACTTAATACCCTCAAGCACTCCAATATGGGAAAAATTCCTAAAAAAGGTATTAAGAAGCAGCCAGCATGTTGGAGAATTTGACACTGGAGCTGGACAGCAGTGTCAGAACAACTTACCGCACTGTGGACTGGTAGACCAGATCCTCCCTCTTCCTGTAGTTCTCCATGTGCGAGAAATTGGTGGAGAACATGGCATCAAAGGTGAAGATCTTCTGCTTGATTGTGCCGCCATCAGTGACCTACAAACAAAACCCCAGCTATAAATCTCATTAAGCAAAATCCTCCAGTTTCTGTCTGGTTATCACTGCAGCAGTTGGAAGGCTATGGCATCACCCATCTCCCCAGCTGCTCCCTAGGACTGGCATTTCTAATTGGAAAAAAGCTTTTTGAGGGGACCAGAGAGGAGGTGTATCCCCCTCCACTGCCACTTGTAATGTTTTAGTACAAAAGAAAAAGCAAAAAAAAGCAGAAGAAAGCAGTGCATCTTGGCCATGGAGATTTGGAGGGCTGTAGCAGCTCAGATCAAGACATTGGAAAGTTACAAGAATAGTCCTCCTTGAAACAAAATAGGCATCAGGCACAGAAGTGTACTGACAAATCCCAGAGCAGCATTTTCATGCTCTCCCGCCCTGTGCTTTCCTCCCTGCTTGGGAAAAAAACAACTATCGTTCCAGATTTTCTCTCTCCCCCCTTTCTATGACATATAGGAGGGAAAAAGTGCTGTCAGTAAAACTGTCTCCATAGACTTATTTGCTGAGGCTCTTATTACAAAGAAAACACATTCTCCTATGGACGTGGGATAAAGAGCAACACAAAGAATTACTGGAGTCATAAATCTCTGGCCACTAGGGGGCAAGGGGAAGTCTTCAAGGAGAGATCCCATTCGCCCCAAATCTTATTTATGCCCTGTGCTGGGAGGTTTGGGCAAAGGAGAAAAAATCTCAACGCCACACTTGGATTTCAGTGTGCAACAGCTGTTAGTGCAATGTCTGTGGGGGTTTTCCAGGCATTATTTTGGAGATAAAAAAGCATCTCAGAAAATAAATGAATGAAAGAAGAAATCAAATAAATAAATAAAGGATTTAGCAAAATCCATTCCATTTTTTGAAACAGCTGCACGCCATAAACATGCTATCCTCAACTTGCTGCACCAATCCCGCAATTACAATTGCAAGATGCAATCGCGGCATGGTGCTAGACCAGCCGAAATGCTGCACTCCAGATGTCTAAGTTGCATTTTTTTTCCCCTATTTTATGTTGCTTCTGAGCCTGGTCACTGCCAAAGGAGGGATACTCTTGAGTCAGAGCTTTTTTTTTATACTGGCTTTGCAAAGGCCTTCTGGGTTCTGGTGCTACCCCCATGTTATGGCCAAGTCGCATTGCAAGAGGGGTGGATTCCACATCTGGTCAGATGTGTGTAAAGCAAATGGAGCAAAGCAGTGCACCAGGGAGGCAGAGGCATCGCTGCCCTTGGGAGCCCCCACGGTCCCCTGAGGAGTGATGGCACTGCAGCCCTGTGGGTCCCTGAGGATTACAGGCAGCTAACAGGCTCCTCTGAAAAGGCACACACAAAACAGTCTCTCTCCGGGGATTAGACCTACTTACAGCCTTTTATCTGCACCCTAGGGTCAGGTTTGCTTTTTCTGAGAGGAGCTAAAGAAGAAAAATTGCTGGAGAATCTACAGGGGGTAAAAGCAGTAGATTTAGGATAGGGTGAGGGGGGTTTGGCAGCACTGAGTGGTGATCACCCCAAATTGCAAGCCCCAACTCCAAGAAGCCCCTCCTGCAGAAGAAAAAGGGGTGCAGGGAGAGGAAAAAGTGCATTTACAACACCGGCACAGAGCTCAGCCTAGGCTGCAGGCTGCCTGCTGCATTATTTATAAACCCCAGCAAAGATCTTATTCCTGACAAAAACTCAACAATTGCCACTGCGCTGAGAGACATTAGCCTTCTGCTCCCTCCTGCTTCTCCCTCGTTCGCTCTCACCTCTGCGGTGACCCTGCTGCTTACTGCCCCCAAAACACAGCCACCCCATTAATATTGCTGGAGCTGCTCGTCGGAATGCTCGATAAGCATCCCACTGTGATGGATGGGGACCAAGGGATGGAAGGAGGCACTTTGAAGGAAAAACTGGATTGCAAAAGGATGGGAGGTGCTACGCATCCCAAGCTCTCACCCTTTGGTCCTTGCCTTGCTTTTTCTTCAAGACTACCCAAAAGCACTACTGGAGAAAAATAAATTGTATGGTTGAACACTCTGCCCAAAAGTGGGATGGGTTGATCCCCAAAAGAGCATCTCCATCCCCCATGCACCCCAAAAGGAGCAATGATATTGGGATGCTGCATACACATGTACATACAGATGAGCATTACACACACTGCAGAAGGATTACGTGCAGTTTTGGGATGCTCCCTGAAGCCAGAGCCATAATAGAGAGCATGCTGCTGGCTCTCAATCCGCCGTGCTGCTGCGTGTGACCTTGTCTCCCTGCCTGAGTTTGAGGAATTAAAATAGTTACCCATGCTGACATTTAAATTATCATCTCTGAGCGGCAGAACTGACCCAGCTGGCATGGAGATGAATGGCACGAGTCAGCCCATGCTCACTTACTGTCCCAAGATCTCTCCATCAGCACTGTGCTCGTAATTCAGAGCATTTCTCTGCAGCTATAAAACCAGTGGCTTGTCCCAAAACAGGAGCAGGCTTATAAATTGCAATAGATCTGCTTCAGCTGAAAAATCTGGAGTGTAACACCCCAAAAATTTGTGATGTTTTTAGTATCTCGCCGTCACCTTCCCCTGGAGACCATGGTGGCTTTATTGCTGTCACTGGGAGACACTGGGGTAGGGCCGTGGCGTCACATTGCTCATAACGGGCACTGGCAGTGGTAGTCCCTACGGGGACCATGCAGTGTCACCGCTGATCAGGTGCTGCCAACATCTGGAACACATCGGCCCCTACCTGCTACAGAAAGCAACGCCCACGCACTGTGAGTGCTATGGAAAACAGTGTTCATGCACCATGGATGCAATGGGAAACATGCACCACAAGTGCTATGGGGAGCAATACCTGTGTAGGGACACTACAATACCAATCCCTGTCTTCCTGCTGTTTTCTTTCTTGCTAATTACCCTGAGCACCAAATTAATGAAATGGGGGGAAGTCACCTGCACTGGACACAGAGACACCCCAGTGCTGATTGCTGCATGTCCCCAGGACAAACACCAGTCAGGAGCTGCACTGCTCCATCAAAGCAGCATGCCCACGACTCATCCACCACCAAAACCATGCCGAAACCACCAAAATAACCCATGCCATTGGCCTTTCCTCATCTGAGCCCCTGGCTGTGTGCAACCTGTGCAGAGCCAACACACAACCAAGAGGATTTTCTTCCCTCTCTTTGCTGTGCCTTTTTTTTTTTTTTTTTTTTTTTTTTTTTTTTTTTTTTTTTTTTAATATCTCTGCACTGCTGCAAATAGTAATTTTCTCCCTCCCCATCACTTGCTGCGGCATGGCAGTGGCCACACTAATCAGGTCTCCAGTGCGACCCCTGAGACGCTGCGATCGGAGGCAGCCAACAGTTTGACAGCTCTGTGTCTTCCTGTGCTCATTACAAGCTCGTTTGCAAGGATGCCACCATCCTCACCTCCTGAAAGGTCTTAGGGCATTCGAGACAGCAGCCGGGGGTTCCAACCCATGTTTGCACACGCTCTCAGCAAATTACACCTGCTGGAGATGGATTTACTGTGGAGGATTTGTGGGGGTGTTTGGATGTTAATTAACACCTCTGCAGACAGCACATATTGCTGGTTTTCCACAGAGAAGCTGCCTGGCTCCACGCTCCTTCCCCTATGCATCATGTCCTCTGCTTGTTCCAGGTGCCACCAACCGTCTGGTCTGCACATCCCATGGGTTATGCACGCTCCCTATGGGTCATGCACACACCCCATGGGCTATGCATACACACAATGTGTTATGCACGCAAACCATGTCTAAGCATGCACCCCATGGGTGCACAGACTCCAGACATGCCTTGATGGGTTGTGCATGTGCCCTGATGAGCTATAACACGATGAGTCAGGCATGCACCCCATGGGTTATGCACCCTCCTGGTGGCTTATGCATACACACAATGGGTTATGTACACACCCTCTGATCTACGTGCACGTTCCATGGGCTATGTGCGTGCTCTGATTGGTTATGCATGCTCCTGATAAACCATACACACACAGGATGGATTATGCACACACCTCAAAGTCTGCGTGTGCATTCCACGAACTATGCATGCTCCCTATGGCTTGCACACACACATGATGGGTTATGTACAAACCTCATGGGCTACACACATGCTCTGATGGGTTATCATGCTCCTCATGAACCACACATGCACCTGATGATCTACACAGACACATCCCGTTGGCCTAGGTATGCATCCCATGGTCTATGTATGCATCTCATGCTCTCTACACACACACTGTATGCATTCTGCACACACTCCAACGCCTTACATCCAACTGCTGCCACTGAGTTTGCCACAACAGTCCACCTCTTTTGCCTCCTTCCTATGCACCCCACTTGCACCTCCGCAGAAGTATTGCACCTTAAAGCCAATGAGCTCTTTGCTTCCTCTAAAACAAACAAAGCCCCACAATTATCTGCACTGCTCCACTGGGCTGCTCCAGTGCACAGAGCACAAAAGCACTGTCAGAATGATTTACAAATACAGGAAGCACACTGGGAAAGGAGGAAAGAAAGGCAAGGAAGGCAAAAACAAAACAAAACCAAACAACTGGAAGATAGGAGGATTTGGGGAGATAAAAATAAAAGCTGGGTGATTTTTTCCCCTCCCACTCTCTCCATGGCATCCCACAATGTGGTTTGCTCAGCCACCCCACGTGCTGTCCCCTCAGCGAGGACTCAAGCATGCCTCCACACAGGGGGATTAGGCAAATCCAGACCCAGCTTGCAGGAAAGTGGGTTAATCCAATATTACTGAGTGGAAAAGGGAAGCAAAAACCTAGTGAAGATTGCACCAAAGCCTCCTCCCCAAATTGGAAGGGGGACAAAGCCCCAGAGCAAGTCACTAGAAAGGGGTCCGGAACAATTTTTGTTTTGTAGTTCAATACATTTTTGTCGATACACCTAACCACACATATTTGCAGCAGGACGCAATGGGAACGCACACACCACACTCACGCAAGAGAATATCCATCAGCACCATGAACACTATTCTGTATTTATAAACCCTGCCAGCTGTGCAGAATAGCTTTAAGGCACAGCAGCTCATCATTTGAGGGGCAAAAACAGCACAGTAGGAACAAGAAAAAACCTCCTACAGCAAAGGACAGCCCTTTCATCTGACACCACCAGCCCCATTAGCTCCTTCTCTGCGAGCAAACCAAAGAGCTGAATCTTCACCCCCTGCAACTTTTTTTTTTTTCTGTAGAAGTTACTTTTTTTTTTTTTTCTCTGGGGCAAGGCAGAGTGCAGAAAAGCCCAGGAAAGTACCAAACACTCCCAGTTTTGCACCATTTCCCATCCAACATAAAAAAAAACAACAACAACAAAAAAACCAGTGAGGCTGATCCTAACCCCAACTCAGAAATCCCAGATGGCACCCCGTCCCAACTCAGAAACCCGGATGGTGCCACCTGCAACTTCAAAATCTGAAATGGTGCCAACCCCAGCTCCAAATTCTTGGATGGTGCCAATCAACCCCTTGCACCCATAGCCCTCATGCACCAAAACCAACCTAAAAAACACACCCCCGAAAAAATCCAAACAGTAAAACAACAACAACAAAAAACCCTTAAGATGACTGCCAACCCATTTCCCCCCCTCTCCTCCCTGCTTTAAGAGCCCGGCTACCTCCTTGTTGGCTTTGTGCAAGGACAGCAGCACAATTGATATTCCCACCATTGCACTGGATGGCCACATTCCTCCCCATCATCCCTGACCTCATGTCACATGGCTGCCTCCATGTCCCCATCCCCAAGGGCAGAGGTTGGGTGCCAGCTCACCCGGTACCAGACGATCTCCCGCATCTTTCCATCCGTCTTGAAGTTGCATTTCAGCGTGACAGCGTCGCCCACCACCACAGGCGGCAGAGGCTCAATGCTGACTGTCAGGTAGGCTGCAACAGAGGGGAAAAAAGGGACGTAAGAACTGGACAGAATGCCAAAAATTTGTTCAAGTGGTTTTGGGGGCATTCAATGGCTCTGCTCAAAGACTAGAAGTTGATTACACCCTACATATGTGGATCTCATCATCATATGTACCAAACGCATAAAAAAAGTACTAGGGAAAACCCTTCTAATATTATTTAGCATATATTTACCAGCACTAAAATGCAAGGAAAAACCCTTTTGCTGCTTTTCTCTCTCTCTTTTACTTTCCAAGATCACCCAACTTGCCCGCAAGTACCCAAATCTCAACTGTCTCTGGAGGCTCAAGCTGACCTGTGTACAAACCCCAACCTCAAAGATGAATCAGGATTTGAGATCCACAGTTAAAACTTGCAGCCTCATTTCTCCTCATTTTCTTTCCCCATCTCTCTTCCCTCCCTTCCCTCGCTTCCCATTGCAGAAGCACAGAGCTGGGGTCAAGAGGGCAGGCAACTGCATTTCATGTTTAGTTTGCTGTACCTCCTCCAGCTGCAGATTGACAGCCCTGCAGATCTGAGCTCTTATTGAGTATCATTTGGTACTGTTTCCAAACAGCACACCACAAATTCCACTGAAAAATCCATTTTGTTTTAACAGCTCCTTGCATTGGAAAAGCAATGCAGAATAAATAAGAGTGAGGTTTGCAAACAGCCCCGAGTGGTGAAGGAACTGAGATTCCTTTGCAGAGGAGGCAGCTGGGGTTGGCAGAGATGGGAGAAGAGGAGGGATGCAGGGGTCACACGAGTTCTTTGTGGGCGTATCCCCATTTTTGCTGCTTCACCTTTGACATTTGCAAAAGATTGGGCACAGAAAGAAACAAGCACCAAAGCAATGCTTTGCACCTGGTAGAGCTCTGCTTGCCAGTAGACGTGGGCAGCCCCCAGACAAGATCTCATCTCCCTCCTGTCCCCGGCGTGAATCAAGAAGCCAATTAAATAAGGCTGGCAGCAGCAGCACGAGTGACAGGTGACAGAGCTGAGATTGCATTCTCCCTTGCGCCTGCAAGTTATTAAAATACACCAGCCCCAGCCTGGCTTGAAGGCAGCCCCTGCAGTTGTTTTTTTTTTCAGTGGGTAAACTGAGGCACAGAGGGTGAAAATGCATTGCTGAGTGTTCTGCACTGGCTTCAGCCCCACTCTTGCCCATGGTAGTGCAAAGCCAGAGCATCCCCATCTGAATCCCTGTACACACATCTCTGAACTCCATCTCTCAAATGTCTTCAAAAATCCAAAATCACTATTTTTTTGCTGTCTCCCTCTATATATTGCAAAAGTCCAATAGCTACAGGCTTCAGCCACCCAGCTCCCACCTCTACCCTTACTCAAAACCAAGCCTCAAATCCAAACTGGGCCACTGCAGAGTTGCTCCTTCAGGGTTGGACCAACAGCATCCAAGCATCAGAGCAGGTAATTCAGGCTCGGCAGTGCTAGGAGGATATCTACTTCTTACAAACAACAGAGCATAGCTAGGAGATGTTCTGTGCTTTGCAAAACCAACGCTCTTATTTCTTTGCAATCTCTCAGTTTCTTGCATCGGTGCTATAGGGGCCAGAACCCCCCACGCTCAGCAGCAGATGCCCATTTCAGAGTGAAATCTCACCAGAAGGAAAATAGTGAAAGAGGGAAAGGGCATGAAGCAAGTAGAAGCAGCTACTTGGTCCCCCAGAGGAGCCAGCCACCAAAATGCCAGGTACACGTGCAGGGAAAATAAAGCCAGGCACTGATAAGAAGAAGAAAAAAAAAAACAGAAATCCAGATGGACTCATCCAAAACCTGCTGGTCTGGTGCACATCCCCGCAGAAATCTCCTATGCAACATCCCGGCCCCTTCTTGGTGAGAGAGCAATGCTGTGATGCTGCTGCCAGCTTGGATTTGGGCTTGCTCATTCCCTCTCTCTTGCACCTGTTGCTGGCAGGGAAATAAGCTCTTGATATGGGCTTCTGCCATGCTGGCATATCCCTGTTAGCTACTAATTGGGTTTCTTAGTGGTGCATTCGTCATTGGTGGTGATGCTTATGAATCTCAGCACTCATCTCCCCTTCTTTCTTTCCAAGTGTGGAGAACTACCATGCGTCACCATCCTCCAAGACGCACACCCCCAAACCTACTTCTGACTTCCCAGAAGGATAAGGGTGCAGGAGATGCAGAAAAGAACTGAGTGCAGGTCTGTACGATTTTGGGACTGTGTCAATAAAATCCCTCCAAGCCACAATTCAGCTTTCTAAGATGTCACAGCCAATGCTTTGTCAGAGCAGAGAAATGCTGGAAAAGAGTCTTTTGCAGTCAAAACTGTGGTCATTTGCTTGCTTCCCATGCTCACTCCAACCATTAGCTAGAGGGGCTCTGCTCCACGTTTCTGCTCCCCACAGTGTGATTATGGGGAAGGTGATGTTCTCATCCTGCTGCGCTGTCCCCCAGGTCTTGCAGCAAGATTTCTCCTCAGCTCCCACCCAAACATGTTTGCTTTAATTAAAGCAAATTGAGTCTTCTTTATGCAGGTCTCTGATGGAAGAGCCTCGATATTGTGCAACAGGAGGGTTTCCAAGGCAGCAGCCCCCTGCTTGGGTTCACAGGCACTCCCCCAGGCTAAATCCAAGGTAAATTTGCAACACACAGAATACTCCCCCCTACTTGAATGCTTTTAAGCAAATTCCAAGGTTTGGCCTCACTTTCAAGCCTCTAGTTCATTTTTTCTTTTAATCAGATGGAAGAGCAGGGACAGAAAGGAGTGCACCAAAAAAAAACAAATGGGCTAAAATAAGTGTATGGTCTAAACATCATTTTAAGTCCAAAATTTGCCTTTTTTTCCTGAAAAAGGAAGCGTTGCACACTTTCCATATTCACAAGGTTGCCAGGCTTCAACACAGAACCCCACCTGCCTCTTTTCCTTTCCTCCTCAGAAGCAGAGCAGAAGTCACTCCCTACAGAAACAGCACAGAAAGTCCTGGTCTGGCTCTTCTTTGGGATTTTTTTTTATTTGTATGGGAGAAGAAAACAGTAATGTCAGATACTGCTGAACCTGAAAGTCTTTTGTAACTGTTTTACAAAAGGCTGAGCACTGGATTTGTGTCTGGCCAGCCAGCACCTCCATAGCCCCAAAGCAGCTCCAGCCCTATGCTGCTCTCCTTCCCCTCCACTCTTTTAAAATAAAACATATTGCATAGCCAAAGACGTGCCATGCCACCTTCTGATTAGATTCTGACCTATAGAAATGCAGTCCTCTGATTAGATTTCAT
>JAOWBP010004584.1:76890-92684 GCA_028571105.1 Tragopan temminckii
CGACATTCACTTAAAAAAATTATGAAAGGGAGAGGGAAGGGAGAGATAAGTGAAATGTCCTTTTAAATCCGGAGTGACACATTAATAAAAGCAGCACATTGTAACATGTTCGGCGCTTTCAATTACAGAACGGCTGCAAGGGAGGAGGTGCAAACACCGATACTTGCAAAAGTTGAGGGATGTTGTTGCTTTCTGGTGTGTCCCATGGTGCTCCCCACCCTGTCGAGAAAACCCTTCACTGTGTGTCCAATTACTTTTAAACTACATTCAAGGAAAATGTGAGTTTATCGACACTAATTGGTGCTTGCCTTCCCTGTATGCTCACCGATTCCTCAAATCTCAGTGTTCCCCGAGAAACCAATGCCAAACCAACAATGGGTTGGGACATGTCTCTGGGACATGTCCCCACATTTCACCTGCCCCTTCTGTGCCTAAAGGGATGGTCATTTTGGGGTGGCAGTGCTGTTTCTAGTGCTTTGTTGGGATGGGCAGCCAAGCAGGAACACCCTCCAAGTGCCAACATGGGTGATATGAACACATCCCCACTTTAATCAGCCCGTGATTAGCAGAGCTCATACATAATTCACACCATTTCCTTCACCACCTCCTGTCCCTAGGTCCTCCAAAAGCATTCAGGAAAAGCAACCTAATGGGTGCTTTGCATCATTTTCCCCCTTTTTCCTTCCTCCTGCTCTTTCTTCTTTTCCTTTGGCTCTGATGTCTCCCTTCCTCCATTCAAGGCTTAGCCTTTCCTGTGTCTTCCAGTCTTTTGTCTCCCCCCACCTCTCCTCTTGCTGACTTTTAACATGAGGCCAGCCCAGCTGGCTCCTGCTCTCTCTTTCTGCCTTTTCATTTTTCTTTGCAATTTTGCCCTCCTGGATTCCTTCTGCCGGCATGCAGCAGCAAGCACAGGGAAATCCTCCAAGTGCACAGCCCTTCTTTGCAAAGGGTTTGAAGGATTTCAGGATTTTGCTGATGGAGGAGGCACTCTGCCCCTTGCAGAAGAGCCACTTGGGATGCTAAAACTATGAGGGATACAGTTAGTGGACATAGTGGGGATGGGCTGATGGTTGGACTTGATGAACTTAGCAATCTTATCTAACCTTAATGATTCTAAAAAATTGCATTCCCCAAAAGAAGGGAGGAAGACGATGGGAGGTACACGGGAGGTCATCAGGGCGCAAGGTGAGGCTGAATTCTCTGCAGCCACAGACGCCAAATTCCAGGGCTGAGGAGCATTAAGCAAACGTGCTCTGACTTGTAGCACTTGGCAACATTTTGTTCATTAATGATTAAATACCAGCAGTTGCTCCCATTCCTGCGAGCACAGCTAAATACTTTTTCCCTCTCTCCCCAGCTATATTCCTGGCTCCAGCAATGCCTTATTTATGATCTTCCCAGGCAGTTTACAATTATAATGGTCTGCTGCCTCTCCTACTAATCCAGGAGGGCTACAAGGGGCAAGAAGCAGCAAAGGACTCCCATCTGTCCCAACACAGAGTGGCCATATTTTGATGAATCTGGAGCTTTTTCCCCTGGCAAGCTGCTGCACTGATTTTTTTTTTTTTTTTTCTCCCTCCAAAATGGAGGAAAAAAGTATTTTAATACAGGTTTAACATTCACAAGTGAAATCAGATGTGACAGACAGAGGCAGTGCCAGGCATCCAAAGGAGATGGTCCTTTTGCAAAGGAAAAAGGTGGGGGAGAGCCCCTTTGTGTTCTTAAAGGCATGAAGGTGCATGAGTTTTGCCTGATTTCCCACTTTTTCCTTAAAGAAAAACAGAAGCTGAGTATCAACAGGGCAGAATGCCCCCAAAACCCACCCAAAATTTGTGCTGGATTTTGTAATTTTTTTGTTCATTCTTCATGCTATATTTCTTTTTCTATTCACATAATAAAGCCGTAAGACCCAGCGTCAACGGGCCACCTGGAGCAGAAGGAAAATCTCGCTCCCACTGCGAGGAAGAGCCCTGCTGACAGAGAGCAAATTGTATTAATGCTGTGTAAATAGGATATTAACAGGCCGACCAAACAATTAAAGAGCCAGTAATTAAAATTCATCTTCCTACACACCATGGCGAATTAAAGTACAAACATTTAATTAGATGCCTCTTACCTCATCCATTTGCATAAGAGGGAGGAAGCACTTTGCAGCTGTATCTCTAATTATACTGCATGGGGGCTGCTGGACCACACCAGCACCTAAATCCTATGGCATTGTAGGGAAAAGACATGTAGAATACATAGTACAGAGTATTTTTCTCTAATGAAATAGGTTGCAATAGGCACATCGAAGTCTACACCAAGCTACCTCCATCCTATGGATGTGTCTCATGTCTTGCTAGCTCTTTGTCATTTTAATCAATAATTTTAATCAATACATTGATTGAGCGTGGTTGGTTTGGCCTTTTGACCCTTTTAAATCAAGATTAACTGAGAAAACCACTAAAAGCACTGGCATCATCAGTTATAGAGGGACCCTTCACTAGGGTCCTTCAATAGGGACAGGCAGGCCCTAAGGGGTCTGCTTCAATTCAGATTTTATGATAAAAATCTTTGCAAACTCTACAAACCAGTGTCCTCTTTTTAAGCCTTGCCAGTCAGATTTTATCACAGTGTCACAGTCCAACTGGCGTATAAGGCCAAACTACAGCACCAACTTCCAACAATTTCTCAAACCCAACTGAGACGGGATTTCTGAACACTACCCACAGCTTTTTTTTTTTTTCTTTCTTTCTTTCTTAAATCCCGGGCTTCCTTCCCCCCAAAACATCCCAGCCAACTAAAATCCCCAACCAAGTAAAGCCTAATGTCATGTTGTGCCATGGTACCCAAACATCACTGCAGTGCATTTCCAACACTACACATCACACAAGGGCTTCTCAAAAAACTACACCACCATACCTTAAGAAAAGCCAATTTTTAGACTTTATAGTTTTGTCATCATCATGAATACTACAGCCATTTTAAAATTTTTACGTCTTACAGTCTTACTAGATCCAACCAGTGCCCATAGCCCTGCTCCAATGCAGTGTGACAATAGCACAAGCTGCACAAAAATGAAGACTGAGGCTTAAAATGGATTATGTTGGTCAAAAAAAAAATACCCAAAAGACATTGCAAATGCTTTGGGTGGATTTTTATCCACTCAGCACAACCTTGGCATAAGCAAGGACATGTGAGGAAGGGTCTGAACAAAAAGCCACTTGTCTCTCAAGGGTTTGGATTTCTGCAGACAGCCCCAGACAAAGCCAGAGGTGCTTCTCCCATTGCAAACATGGGGCAGCCTCTCTACTTCAACCTTACTGCCAGAAAAACAACTTGTAGCAGCCACGAAGCAATGCTAGACCCCCTCTGTCTTTCCCAGTGTGAAGTTACAAATGAGGACTCAATGTCATCCCATCTACTTCAGCACTACCCTGGCCTTTGGGTTGTGCCGTTTGGCAGTGGATCACACAAACACAGTGAGCGATTTAGGACTTGGGAACCTCAGGAAAATGCTGAGCCACCTTCTCCCAACTCCTTCCAGCATTTTCAGGTTTTTCTCCCCTTTCCCATCCTACTGACTCTCTCCACTCATCCCTCCACTCATCCCTCCATCACCAAGCAGGAGTTAATAAAACAAATGCAAAGCTCTGCTTTGCACAAGCCTATTGTCACCTCCAGTGTGTCACCAACAAACAACTTTGCAACACACAGAGCCATCCAAGCGGCTACGCACCTCATGCACGGGAAACAAAACCTGTTTTAACGTCTTTCGTCACGTCTTTTCCAGTCAAGGCTTGACAGCAGAGCTGTTCCAGCTCACCGGAGCACAATATGAGAAAGCTCCTTTCACTGCTGGCATCGAGTTAGTGCTTGTAGCACATCTCCGTCAAGCAAGATGTTTGTGTGAAAGCCTCAGGAAATTGGTCGTTTCTGGGAGTAGGTTATGGGGTTTTTTTTACACCTTAGACAGTGGAATGCGTGGTCAGCTTGTGCAATGCAACCCAGAGTGTGACAGCAACAAAACAAAGAGGAAAAGAAGAAAATGAAAGTTTTGAGTAAGTCTGTAAAACAGCTGTGGCATTTTTCTGGAGCAAGCCCATGGCTTGCTACAATACCCAGGATAACCTTACATGCTTCATTTGGGTGCTTAGAAGATCCCTAGATAAAATCAGGCACTTTGTTGGAGAGAAACTCCACAACATGACATTGATGGTGGAAATCCTGCAGTCACAAAGCCAAGGGCCACCTCCTGCCCACCCCAACCCACAGCATCCTTGGAAAGAAGAAAATCACAGCAAAGATAAACGCAGCCATTACAAAATGAGAGGTGCTCCAGATAGTGGAAAACTTCTGATGTTGGGAGTGAAAACACGAAAAAAATAAGGCTTGGAAGAGAGAAATAGGCAGGGGATAAGTGGGAGCAGCAAGACTTCGGGGTTATCATACTCAAACGATTGGGAATATCAAGCATTTAGGAAATATTTCAATATCCCCAAAGCTGAAGAGGAGAACTAGCTGTGATGATAAAGCCTGACGTTATTCATAAATGAGCAGTTTTTCTGCACACGCACCCATAGAAAAAGGCAGATAATCAACCAAAATCACTTGGAAATACCCGCCAAGCCCCAGAACCCATAAATCATACTAAAAAGAGATCAAACAATATGGAGAAGATGGGTCTTTCCACCCCACGCAAATTACAAGCAGGGCTGTGTTTGCTGCATTGGTAAGTCTTCTCGATGTATTTTATTAGCTACTACCAGACCCCTCTGCACAGTCTAGGAAGCCATGCCCATAAATTATAGATAGAATATTTATTTCTTACAGTTGCGCAGACATGAAGTATGTTTAGCAGCATTTACTCCAGCACACTAAAATTTTATTTATCATTTCTCCCCCTGCATGCTCAGTACACTGCCCTAAAGCCGCCAGCAAACGATGCATGCCTTCATTGCCAAAACTGAAACCTAAAGCACTCATGGGTCAGCCAGGGCCCCAGATGCCCTGATTTTTAAATGGAGAGCACGCTCTTCATTTGCATGTATGTATATATGCAAATTGGGGCTGATTGCTTGTGGAGCAACCTGCCATTCATACTGTTTGAAAAACCACAAATGAGCAATTTAGGGTAGATCCCTTCAAACTAAAGCCAGCTTGCTTGCACCCCAACTTTCTTCCATTGCGAGCTAAAGATACTCAATTTTTGCAAAATTGGAGGGGATGCAACGGGTGAGAGATGTCACCTGCCTTGATTAGGACACATTGGCTTTCTGGGCACACTGCACCAATTGTGAATGCATTTATTTCCATGGGATTTTCATGCAGCATTTCCAGTCTAATCCCTTGAGACAACAGGACATCACCCTGATCAACCGCTGATGGAGCACCACATGTTGAAAGCACCCCAAAACCCCAACCAAATCCCTTTGCAGTAATGCATGGTGCCTCCCCAACACCCTGGACATGATGTTGGCTGATGCTCAGGAGCAGGATGCCCTGCAAACATAAGCATCCTTCCCCTTCTGCTTGCTAAAACTTCACACCCCTTTTGCTTTTTAGTTATTCAATATTGTGCTGAGGCTGGTGGAATCTGCTAATCTCCATTCACTGCACAGCAAAACCCTCCTCAGCGCAGATGTGGGGTTTAATTTGATATTAACTGTAGCAAGAGCAGGAGAAGCTGTATTGAGATCCTGGAGTGCTCTGCAAAGGACTGAAAAGGCTGTTTTTTACCTTTTTTTCCAGCAAAAAGCTCTACTTTAGGTATCAATGCAAGATTCCATCAGCCAACCTCTTGGACCTCTGTTTCTCTCTCATTTTGGAGCAGAAAAATGCAACACCTGGATGCAGTCACTGCTCCAAGCATCCCCCAGGGCTGGACAGGGATCAGGATCCTGCTACCAAAATCCCACCCAGCCAAATCCTGAATGCAATGCATTGAGAAACGCTACAGGAAGAAAAATGCAAATTATTTGCAAGCAGCTCGGTTTGTTAGAGCCTCACTCTGAAGCTGATACACTGCATGAAGATGCTGAAACTTAGGAAGAAAGTTGCTGCATCCCCTCTGGACCTTATCCCTTTTTTTAGTGCGAATCAGGGTTGCTCCTGCTAAAGCAGAAGGTCTCTGCCCTGCACTGGGCTGAGGATTACCACACCAGGAGGTAATTATTTTAAACCATAGTTCACTTTGTTAATCTAGGCTTGAGCATAATCCCAGCCTGTGTTAATTAGTGGAGCTGGAAGCAGTGTGAAGTGTGCATTTGGAGCAAGTCCCACCCATGCCTCAGTTTCCCTGATTGCAAGGGGGAGAGCAAGACCTACCATTTTACAAAAACACCTGAGATCCAGCAAAAATGGAGCGAAACCTGAGCACCAGCAAGGGATCATTAGAGACGAGCACTATTTCTCAAAAATAAGTGCAGTATTGAATGTCGACATCAGAAACACCACAATCCTACGTAAAACCTTCTACTCCTCCAGCTTTAGCTGAGAGAAATACAAGCTTGGAGTGGACAGAAGAGGAAAATACAAATTAATTTTTCTGAAGAGCAAGGATGAGGATTTAGGTCTGGGTGCTGCTCATAGGTTTCCCACCATGTTAAAAGTCCCAGTGAGGGGTTGTGCACTGAGCAGGAGCAGGTGACCACAAGCTACAATGAAGAATTTGCTTATTTCTGTCATTATTTGCAGGCAAATCCAACTAGCCCAGACTAGTGATTGGTAATAAATGGGAGCTGTCTGCTCCCACCCTTCTCCCCAGCCGCCTGTAATCTCTGCTTGTGCCATCAGTTCTGTGCACTCTAAATGGGAAGGGATTATTACTATTCTCTTTTTTTCCATGTTCTGAACTTATACACCAAGGGCACGACCTCAAGCAGAGAAATGAGGGAAATAAAACCTGGTAGCAGGCAGAAGTGCTTCAAAAGCCCAAAAGCAAGGCAAAGCCACTGCAGTAGAGGGAGGGAGGAAGGAAAGGAGAGAGGGAGAGAGAAATGTAGGGGTGGATGGAAGGAAGAAGGGAGTGACAGACAGGGAGGGATGCAGAGAGGGACAGAAGAATGGAGGGAGGCACGGAGAGAGGGATGGAGGGGCACAGTAAGGGAGGAAGAAGTAGCGGGAAGGATTGAAGGAGAGAGGAATGGAGGGAGGGAGGAATGAAGGGAAGGATAGAGAGAGGAATGGCGGGAAGAATGGAGAGAGGGATGTGGGTTGGGAGGAGCAGAGAAAGGGAGGAAGGAGTGGAGGTTTGGACAGAAGGACAGAGAGAGGTAGAATGGACGGGGCTGGGTAGGACGGATACCTGCATATGCTAGATCATTACATATGTAACTCCACGGAATCCCTTCACCCCCTTCTCAGCCCCACACAACCAAGCCCATTTCCTACCACCTTCCTGCTCAGGGGCTGATCTCGATATCCCAGCCCCAACACCAGTTCAAGGAACAGCAATGCTCCAACCCTTTGCCTTGAGCTGGGCTGCTTTATCTCTTCAATTCTGACAGCCCGAGCATCACGCTTATCCCCTGGCATCCTCCCATTCACCCATCCTCTATCTGTCTCTTTTCTTCTCCATCTCTGACGCCCGCCACACAAAGCTGGATTGCTAATTCGAAGCCACTCTCTTCTCCCCAATTTACGCTCCGTGATTAATAATCCCTTTGCTCTCCCAGTAATGCTGTGCCACTAATAAGATTAAAACATATCACCCTCTTACAGCACCGATTCATAACACTGATTTACCGTTATGTTGCCGCTGCTGCGGAGAGGATGCACATGGCTATTACCTTAATCCCTATCCATCTCTGCTCCATTGAGAAATAACTGCTAATTAATACCTTTCTGTCTCCTGACTGCTTCCAGATACGCCTGACTATCATTATTTGGCCAGCTTTTTGCCGTCAATCTGCAGGACTGATAGGGCATCCTATTTCCTTCAGCTCTGCTAAGCAGTTCTGTTTATTTTGGGTTTTCTTCCCCCCAAAATTTGTGACATCCCATTGATGTCACAATGAGTTTGATTGCACTGAGATAGAGCAGAGCTGGGTTTCCCAAGCTCCTTTTCCATGGGGTACCCTAAAGACTCATGAGGATGTACTGGCCCCCATCCATAGGCCCCCACCATCTTCATTCATTTTTCTTCACTTTCCCACATCCATCCCTATTTCTGTATCCATCCCTATTTCTGCATCATGACTCTGCACCCCCAAGGCAGTCTGGAAATAGGACACTCCCCAAAAAACCCAACTGTTTTATTTCTGCATCACGACTCCATGTCCCCAAGCCTGTTTGGGGCATGCCAAAAAACCTCAATTGCCCCATTTTCCTCCCCACTTCGTCTACCAGGAGAGCACAAACCAGTGACATCAGAAACAACAGCAACAGCAGCAAGACCTTGGGATAGGAGGTGGAAAAAAAAACCAACAGAGCCTCTGATCTGATGAATGTGGCAGGGGAGGCCAATGCTCTGCTTTTAATAAAACATAACGAAGCGTAGGATCATAAAATATTTCCTTTAATTCAGTGCTCCCACGAGGGTGGGTAATAGAGGCTCGATAATGCAGTAGGATTTCCTCACATTTTGCCAGCAGGGAGACGACAGCAGGATTTGTGAAACAGCCCATTTACAAGCTGTAAATGTTCTCCTTCCCATCCCAGCCTTATTTTGGGGCAGAGGGAGCTCGGCTGTTCATGCTGCAGTCAGCCCTATCTAGCCATCTATGCTATATCTCCTACGTATCCCAAACAACCAGAGCACCTCCATCCTGTCACACCTTTTGGGGTACCACCCAGTCAGCTTTTGGGTAGAAAAAGGTGAAGTATAGCATCACATAGCCCTCTATGCTATATCCCATATAGGTCCTATATAGCCAGAGCATCCCCATGCTCCTGCACCTTTCGGGGCTCCAGCCAGCCAGCATTTGGGGTGGAAATAAGCGATCGAGAAGGGATGCTCAGCTCTTGCCTGGCTGCTTCTTGCCCCCTGCGTCTCCCATCCTCCTGCGCATGGATGTGCTGCACATATCCATACACAAATCCATATATCCACACCTCCCAGGCGATGTGGCATAAGTGATTAACATCCTCATGTTAAAAATCTCTCTGCATCTGCTTTGTCCTACACCGAGCACTAAATATAACCATTCAATATACTCTCTCCCTTCCAAGAGAGATAACATTGTTTAAATAAGCCTTTTAAATTTTAAAGAGTTGGGTTGTTTTCTCACAGTAGGAAGCTTTTAGCAGATCAGAGGATAGGAGAAGAGGGGGGATCTGGGCAAACAAATGATAGAATGCAGCCCCACTGCAATGAGAAACCCCAGAACATGGGCATCCCTCCCATCCCAGTGATCAAATCCTGCCCCTGCAAAGTCATCTCCTACTCCAAAGTCACCCAGATGTGTTTTCCTGCTGCAAAAAAAAATTAACAAGATACATTTTTGCAAGCAGAGGGCTTAAATTTGGCAACCAGGCTTCCTTCAGCGCCTTTGTGTTCCCACGCTGCTGCTATAATTACAGCAGAGTAAATTCTCTCCGTCAGAAGGAAACCCAACCATCTCCAGCCAGCTTGCATATATCATCTCTTTCCTAAAATTTCCTTAAAAAGACAGAAAAAAAAAGCCAATTCCAGCAATAATAGTGCAATGAGATGTAAATATAGTTTTAAAAGAGCCACCTCCGCTGGCACTCATGGAAATATTTCATCTCTACGCGCATATAAGTTGTAACTAGAACAGTTGTATCGGCTCGATCAGATCCAAAACACCTTCTCCAACACACCCCCCAAATCAGAGTAACTCCAGTACTTTTGGTGATACCTGATAAGCTGGAGCCTTCTCCCCCCACTCCTGCTTTTTTAGCCCATCTTGCCCTCCCTGCAGAGAGCCAGCAGCTCCCTGAGCCATTGCCCTTTCCGTAATTTTCCTCTTTTCAAGTATTGACAATACCGAGATCCAACCTCCTTTTGGGGATCAGTCTGTGTACTACAGAAAGCTACGCTGCCACCAGCAAATCCCATGTTATCCATGCAATCCATCCCCTCCCCAAAGCATTTTCATTGATGGCAGCACACCCAGGAGCCAATAGCAGTACCACCACCATATCTCCAATCACCCCACATCCCTCCCATCACTTTGGTCCCACAGGAAAAAGCAAACCCCCATCAAGGGGCATTCCCAGATCACTCCTGCCCATCCCTGCCGCTGAAGTTACTCCAGTCATTTTGCAAAGAAATATATCAGTGTATATGCAAAGTGGGTGCATCCCAGCAGAAGAAGCTCCAGCTCCTATTTCCCCAGCCTGAGCAGACAGGATGCAGCCACAGGATTTATCTGCAAGCACAGGGAGGTGGAGCAGGGCTGGAATAACAGCTGCTAATCCCTTCACTCTCCTCTCTAAAGTATATTGTTGAAGGCATTATATAAAAGGAAATTATACAGAGGTTTGGGCAGAGAGGAGCAAAATCCCTGCTCCAGCCCTCCGGGATGCTGTCTTTCAACTAAAAAGGGTTTTGCAGATGGAGATTTGCTCCCAGCAGCAGAACAGACAAAATGTGTGGTCCAGAGGCTGGGAAGGGCCTCTTGCTCTCAGCATCCTTCTGATGGGAAATTTATCTTTATCCCAATATTCCCCAAGCCTCCTGGGAGCCAAGGGTAGCCAGAAGTCCCTTGGCATTGCTGTGGATCCAGCCAAGAGCTGCAAAGCCTCCTTCCCCACTCCCAGCCTCCCTTGCATGGATGTTGGGATGGGTGAGGATGGACAAATATGGGGAATGGTGGTTGTGAGAAGGGATGGACAGACATGGGGAGGTATGGGCTTGGAGATGGGCAGATGTGAGCCCATGGATGAACATAGGGATGACTGGACATGGGAATGGATGGGTGCACCTCCCCTATGAAGACAGGCTGAGGGAGCTGGACTTGTTCAGCTTGAATAAGAGAATGTTGTGATGAGACCTCATTGTGGCTTTCCAGGATTTAAAAGGGGATTATAAACAGGAGGGGAATCAACTTTTTACAAGGATAGACAGTGATAGGACAAGGGGGAATGGTTCTAAGCTCAAGGAGGGAAGGTGTAGATTGGATGTCAGGGAGAAGTTCTTCACAGAGAGAGGTGAGGTGCTGGAACAGGCTGCCCAGAGAGGCTGTGGATGCTCTGTCCCTGGAGATGCTCAAGACCAGGATGGATGGGACCCTGGTCTAGTACCAGATCTGGAGGCTGGTGGCCCTGCCTGTGGCAGAAGGGTAGGAACTTGACGATCCTTGAGGTCCCTTCCAACCCAAGCCATTCTATGATTCTATGGATGGATGGACAGTCATGGGGTTGTCAGGACCCTATTAACAAGGGTTATTCATTTACCCATTTCTACTGCTTTTCTCCAGCATTTGGTTTTGCTTCGTACCCAATCTTTGGTTTATTATAGACTTCGTGCCATGGAAAATATAGAGCTGGCAGTGATGGTGACTGCACAGTGTGATGTGGGTCATGGTCCTGCACTTTGCTAAGAGTCTGCCTCCCCTTGGCACTTGCACCATGAATCTGTCCCGAAGTCGGTAGGAGCCCTGCACTGAAAACAAGCTGCGATTGACTGTTTATTTTAGGAAGGAGATGGGGAAAAGAGGGAAGGAGATAATGCCAGAGAGATAATGTGAGCACCAGCCATTAGTTACAAACAAGCCCATCAGTACACCAAGTGCCTCAGCAGCAAGCAAACAAAAGGGCAAAGAGAGCAGCTTGGCACGGAGCAAACACAGCACATCAGCTGCATCCTCCCTGCTCAGCTCTATGCAGGCTGATTTCCAGGCTGGGAAGTTTTCCAAAAAACAACCAACCAAACAAACAAAAAAAACCCCACAAGTTTTGCGGGCTCCTCCAATGGACTCTTCCCCAGTGCCTGACTTGCAGTCAATGAAATCAAGCAAATGGGGCAGGGAATGAAAGCAGTAAGTAAAACAACAGTAGGCGCCAAGCGATGCCCATCCTCCCTGTGCATATAGATGCTGCATAAAAACTCAGTGCATCAATCAGTACAGGAACTGAATTGCACCTGCATGCTGCCAAAGCCTGGATGCAACCTGAGGGAAGACCTCTGCAAGAGTGTGAATGTACCAGAGATAGCCCATGGTGCACACAGGAGTGCTGCAATGGATACAGCATACTGCACACTGCATATAACATTTGCACTTTGCATATAGTGTATTGCATATAGCATTTGCATGTTGCATACAGAATAGAGTATGTTGTGCATTGAGGGAAATTATTAGTGGAGAGGGGTTGACGGTTGGACTAGATGACCTTAGTGGTCTTATCCAACCCTAATGATCCTATGATTATCTATATAGTGTTTAGCATGTTGCATATAAGATCATTTACCGCCTTGCAGATAGGATTTAGCACCTTGCATATAGCAAGGGCTGCTTAGCTCATGGGTCTTGAAAGCAAAACCAGGACATTCAACACACATCCCCCCTGGCTCTGTGACCTTTGTGAGTCTAGAGAAGCCAAAATTTGGTTTAAAAAAAAAAAAAAGAGAAAATCAGCCAGACTTAAAGTTAAATGCTGCAGCACCATCAACACTAAAAACTTGCTCGTTGCAACAAGGAATGGAGAATTTGAAGGATTTGCCCCAAAACTGAGCTCCAGCACCTGGAGGAACACAGAAATAGAATTTAAAATATGGGGGGTTTTGCAGGAAAATGAAGCATGGAATAACTCTGTGCCCCAAAGCTGCCTATTAACTTGGGAAGGTGCAGGGTGAGGGGAGGAAGCTTGCTTTGTAAGAACACTCTAGATTGAAGCTGGCAGCTCTAAAGGGCTGCAAAATGCAGCTGGTAGAGAGAGAGAAGGGAATAACAAAATTGGCCTAATTGGGAGAGGGAAAGGGCAATTAGCGGGGTGAGGAGGATTGTCAGAAGGACTTTATGGATTTACTCAGGCAGCATGAGACTTTGCAGGAAGCAGAAATTCGTGGGAATGGGGAGGAAAGAATAAAAAGGAGGTGACCCTGAGCTGAATACGAGATGGGAAAGCAGGAGCAGGACGGCTGACAAAACACGTTCAGCTTTTCCAGGTCAACGCTGCAAGCTCGTAGGTGAATTAGAGCAGGTTGTGCTGCATGTGGTGCAAGGATGCTCCTCCTCTCTCTGCACCGTGCAAACTCCCAGACACCTGAGCACTGAATTTTCTCCTTTTCTACCCCAAACCTTCTCAGATGACGGCTATATCAATATCTCACTGAGATCAGACATATTTAACACTCCTTTCATGTTTGCAAAACACAGTTCTGATTTTCTCCGCCCGTTAAAAGAAACCTGATGAGCATGTGACGGAAACATATTTCAGGCAACGAGTGGAGTGCCAGCAAACAGCTTGGGGCTGCCAAGGAGCCATCACCCTGCCTGCAGATGAGACTTCGTGCCTTTCCAAAAACCACCACCTCAAGGCTATGGGGCCACTGCCAGCCACCGTCTGACCACTCACCTTCTGCATATGCCCTCATTTTTCCATTCTGATGCTCTCTCAACCCACTTAGCCATGCCCAGGTTGCTTTTCCTGGCCAAGGGGAGAGATTGAACTTGTTTTAATGGGAAAAGCTGTACTGCGAAGGGTGCAGCTGGCCTAACACACATCCAGAAAGCAGGGAGCATCGCTTGAGGGAATAAAAGGGCTTTTCATTCAGAAGTGATGGATGAAAAGCCCCAAAATGCACTCACAGATGCTCCTATGGATGCTTTGCTTGAGTGTGTGTGCTGCTGATAGGATGTTCAATCACACCCCCAGAGATGGGGCAGCAATAGGGAAAATCACAGGGAGAACACAGAGCACGCACCATGCATTATAGACATGCATATAAAGAAAAAAAAATAACAAAATTTACCACTGCAGAGAGGCATTGCGGGGGAAAAAGTAATGGGACTTAGCATCCCCTTCCTAGGGATGGATCCTGCTGCATCCCTGGCAAGAATAAGGCTGGAGATCCCCGGGTGCAGCATCCCCAGCCAAGAATGTTCTCAGCCAAGGAAAAGCCATCTGCCCAGTGCTGAACCGTGGGAGCTGCCATCCACCGCCAGAGCATCGGTATGGGCTTTTTACAATGATATATTTCTTTTTCGCTTGGAAAGTACTGGGTTTTGGGACAGCACTAAGGAAATGCTTCAAGCAGCTCAACCTCAGCATATGGGAGCACAGAGAAGTTCCAGTGGGGTTTTAGGAGCTGAATGCCGAGCTCGTGGCAGCACTAATCCAGATCCATGAGCCATGATCAGATCCTATCATATCACTTCTCATCCCACAGCCCCATATTGACCCACAAAACAAACACTTTGACCTCTTTCTCCCCTCCCAAACACACGCCACAAACACAGCCTTACCCATCCCCACTCTCATCAATCATCAGCAGAAGAGCACATTAAAAGAGGAACTCAGCTTTACGCAGATGGATCTGTGCTATCCCCAGATGATAATATTCCGTACTTCACCTCAAACTGGGGAAGAATTTGGCCCCTTTGTGCCAATCCTACAGAGCGCGTCCACCGCTCCCCCTCCCTGTGCCCTGCAGCAGCTGACGGCTGCATTCTGTGCAGGAAAAAGAAATAGCAAAAATCCCAACAGTTGCCCAATCAGTGCCACTCACCCCCCAGCACTGAGAGCTGTGCAGAGCAGGCAGGGCTTTGATGCACTATACAGGAAATGGGCTATAGGGTATCCCTGCATACCATATTAGCAGGTGCCCTATTAATAAGGACAATGTTAGCACCCTGTTAATGGGTTCAAAAACAACATCCTGTTGGGGGGAGCCCTATTAAAAGGTAAAAACTGGGTGTTCTATTTGCAAGTGCCCTACTAATGGGTCTAAAACTGGTGTCCTATTAACGCCTGCCTTATTAGCAGGTCCAAATTTGGTACCCTATTAAAAGGGCTAAACCGATTGCCCTATCAGTGGGTTCATTTATTAGCAGGTCCAAGTCAAGTATCCTACTAATGGGTGACCTAATACCAGGTCCAAAACTGGTACCCTGTTAACAGATGCCCTGTTACTGGATCCAAATGGGTTACCTTATTACTGAGTTACCCTATTATCAAGTCCAAACGAGGTGCTCTGCTTGCAACCACCTTATCAACGGATGCAAACCTAGCATTCAGTTAACAAGTGCCCTATTAACAGGTTCAAATGCAGCATCCTATTAGCAGACATCCTATTAACAGGTCAGTATCTGATACACCATTACCAAATCCAAACTAGTCACCCTATTAGTGGCTTCTCCTATTACCAGGTGCCCTATTACC
The DNA here is from genome assembly GCA_028571105.1 of Tragopan temminckii. Classification (NCBI taxonomy): domain Eukaryota; kingdom Metazoa; phylum Chordata; class Aves; order Galliformes; family Phasianidae; genus Tragopan; species Tragopan temminckii. The sequence continues at coordinate 92,161 of JAOWBP010004584.1, forward strand.
AGTAGTCCAAAACCACTACTCTGTTACTGGGTCCCCCACACCCAGATCCAAAACCAGTGCCCTATTATCAGGTCCAAAACTAAAGACCTATTAACAGGTGCTCTAATCTAAGGTCCAAAACTGATGCCGTATGACCAGGCTCCCTATCACCAGGTCCAAAACCACTGCCCTATTACACGGTGCCTTATTACTAGCTCCAAAACCATTGCCCTATTATCGGGTCCCCTATTCCTGGGCACCCTATTACAGAGTGCAAATCACTGCCCTATCAAGGGCGCCCTATTCCCAGATCCAAAACCACCGTCCTATTACCAGGTCCAGAACCACTTACCCATTACAGAGTGCCTTTCCCAAGCCGCGAGGGGGGGCACAGAGTCTAGAGCTCCCGCACACTCACAGCACAGCATTTTCCCGTTATTTGGGGTCAGGGCACAGGGTTGATCCCGTTGTGAGGGGGTGATGGAACTCACCCAGTGCCAGGTCCAGGAGATCCCAAAGCAGCAGTAAAAAGAGGGGCAGGGGGC
>JAOWBP010004584.1:92871-107325 GCA_028571105.1 Tragopan temminckii
GCTCGAACCCCCGGCACCAACCTCCCGCCTAAGCCCGCCCCGGTCCGGCCCCAGGGCGGGGCTGCAGGGAGGGAGGTGGGGATGGATGGGACGTGGGGTGCGGGGCGGGGCTGTGATTTGTATGAGTGTGTGGGTAGGCGTGGTTTATGAGAAGAGGCTGTGCCCTGAATCGCAGCTTCGCTCTGCCAGTCCCCAGAATTGCAGGATCCCCCCTCATTTTAAGCCAGCCTCGTGCAAACGCTCCCCAGCATCGTCCCTGGGGGTTACAGATTCCAAACCAACACAACCAGCAGCACCAGACTGATGGAAACTGTTGGCTTGTGGCTTGCTTCTTCACCAACCAACCCCCAATGAAAGAAATCAGGCTCTGCATAGGTCACTGCAAAATCAAATCAAATCAAAATCAATTAATTGCTGAAATTCCTCTGCACAGGGCTGGGTTTTCTCTCTGCTCTCTCAATGCCTGAGCAGCAGGAATAGCGTTGCTAGCTTAACTGTGCCCAAGGGAGAGACACGCAGTGATTTTTTTCCATCCATTGGATGATGTAACTCATAGAAGAAACACTTATGGGGCAAAAAGATGAGGCTCAAAGCTCAAAAGGGTCACCCAGCTCAAAGCAGTATAGAGAAGAGGGATGTTTAGCAGGAAAATATCATAGAATCAGTAAGGTTGAAAAGGACGTCTAAGATCGTCCAGTCCAACCACCACCCTTCCACCAATGTTGCTTACTAACCAGTGTCCCTAAGTACTACATCTACCTTTTCCTTAAACACCTCCAGGGACAGTGACTGCTTCCCTGGGCAATCTCTCCTTGCAAAGCCTTCCAAGCCTCAATTTCGTCCATTTTTTTTTTTTTTCCCATTCTGCAACTGCCTTTTGCATGCACAACCACCCCCCAGTGAGCTGGAAGGAGCATCTCAAAGTGCTTGGAGAAGTAGTCATCGTCTTTCCCCAGCAAAATGCCTTTGACAGCCTCCAGATTTAGTAGTGGAACGCAAGAGAAGCGCACAGGCTGTCAGCTGAATCCCAGGACATTGGAGGAGACAGTAAGTGATGTAAATTGTTGGATGAAGATATTGCCGTTTGTATTGGGTGTCTGGCTTCATTGGATTTTGCCTGGGTTTTAATTTCCTGTGAATTTAGAGGCTGGTTAAGGTACTCTGCTGACAGCCCCAGAGGCTGGGAAAGCAAAAATGAGCTGATCTGGCTGGTTTTTGTCTTTTCTTTTCTGAAATAAGGGCTTTCCCATAGCTTTATCCCATTGCAACAGAAAATCCCTATTTGAGGATGGAGCCAACATCCTTCCCATCCTTGATGGATGGAGACAATGCAAAAACAAGATCCAAAGCACTGTCCTCAACACCTTTAGGAACAGCAGAAATCCAGGGCAGAGAGCTATAGGGAGATCTCCCTCTGCACCAAGCAACCCCAATTTAGTACCAAAAAAAAAAAAAAAAAAAAAAAAAAAAAAAAAAAAAAGTGAAGTTTCTCAGCTCCTCTCTCCTGACCTTTCCAGAAGAAGTCTGTGTACTAATTAGCAGAGTAATAATGTGACGAGGCTGCAATTCCTCATTAGTGCACGCAAAATTCCCAGCTACATGACTGATATGCATCTACAAGAAAATTAACTTCAGCACGAGGGCTTCAAATCAAGATTAATGAGGAAACTGGCAAAGAGCAGCATGTGTCTCTAGCTGTCTGCACTGCCCGTCCTCCCCAACCCTTTGTCAGGAGTCAGGTGACCCCAAAATGGGCTTTTTTAGGGAGGATAGTCCTTGCCAAAACAAGTCCTCATTGAGTCTGTACAAGATCTGATTTTTCCCTGTTGACTGAAAAACTCAATGAAGTGCATTGAAGATCTTCAGCAGGTTCCCATCTTGCACCATCCCTCTTGATGGAAAATGCCCATATGCAGGTGAAATAAAAGAATTCTGGTGAGGCTGGATGGGGACTCTGAGCACCTGTTCAAGCCATAGGCGTCCCTGTTCCTTACGAGTCCCTTCTCTACCCCCGTGGATTTTCCAGTTGGGTATTAGAAAAAAATTATTCTCCAAAAGAGTGGCAAGGCATTGGTACAGGCTGCCCAGAGAGGTGGTGGGGTCACCATTGCTGCAGGTGTTCAATGTGGAGATGTGGCACTGATGGACATAGCGGGCATGGTGGGATGGCTTACGTTAACTGCTGAGTCACAGCCTGAACCATTGAGCAGCTGGGAAAAGGACCAGTCAAGCCCTGGGAGCACAGGAGAAGGCAATTCAGCTGTGGGACAGGGAGGGTTGAAGCCTGGCTGGGATCTCTCTCAGATCCCATTTAAGGGCTGATTGCCACTGGGGAAGGATCTCTGGTTGGAGATCCCTCCCTTGTGGAGTCTTTCTGTGAGCCGAGATCTTCAGATATGGGTGAGCACCTTTACTTTTTCTTTGAAATAGCATCCTATGAATGCCGGTCCCTTTGCTGTTACGCTCCTGTATCGCCCTTCCACCGCATTAATCTTTCCTACTGTAATAGATGGGTTGGGGTTGGGGTTGGACTTGGGGATCTTAGAGGTCTTTTCCAACCTTAATGAATCTGTGGTTCTGTGATTTTCCTTAAACTTGGGTGCAGTGGGGGAAAAAGTCCTGGTGAAATCCTGCCCTGAGAGAAGGAATTGGGATTTCTTGTATTTCAAGTTAGGTCAGTGGGAAGAGATGCTCCCATTGGGAAGAAATGCACTGGAGACGATTTAGGCATTGGGATGCTACAGATGTGGTTGCAGCATGGCACCAATTTCTCAGACTTTACCCATCTTCAAATAATCCAATTTTCTCCACAGAAAGGAAGATTTATCTCAATTTATGGACCTGGAACTTGTTTTCAATAGAAATGTCTCAGCAGGAGAATCCACCCATTCTTTCCAGCCCTGACTGCTGCTTTGCTCATGACCCTTGCTAGCATTTCTCCATCAAAAATAGAAACTCAGGCAGTCGAAAAGCAAAGAAACATCACCGTGGGATAACCCAACACACTGCGTTTAACCCCAAATATTTTGCTTTGCTGTGATAGCAAAAGGTCTCACTATTTTCATCCTTTTTTAACAATAAAAAGCCACTGTAAAATGAAACAGTGGCGTTCCCAAATCACAGCTCATCCGGCCTCAAGTTTACCTTGGAGCCATCGTTTTTCTTCGTTCAAACCCACCTTGGGCTCAGCATGACCCTGCAAGCATCTATTTCTGTTTCAAGGAGCCTGCCCTCCCACTGCATTCACTTTCAGCATTTTATTTAGCATCAAATGCCCTCAACTGATCCTGCTCTGGCCAGGTAGCACCAAGTCCCAGGAAGGAATTAAAGCGATTTCCTCAATGCCTTTCTCTTCCCTTGACAGTGAGAGCAAAAGGGCTGCATCATGTTAGCAAGGGGCTTTTCACAGCATGCATGTTTTAATCATTACATATAATTAATACGCTATAATTAACACACACCACCGTTGATGCAAAAGGGCAGGAGCAAAGCACCATGCACCCACACCCATAGCTGCTCTTGCACATTTTGGAGACACTACATCAAAGTGCTCTTAGCCCTAAATCTTTAAGGGGATATATATTTCATAACCCAAAATATTCAGGTATTATTCCCAAAATATTACAATGTTACAGACCCCAAAATATTCAGGTATGTTCCAGCACTATGGATAATTCCCAAGATTGGTGTCTGGGCTGTAATTATTCATATAAATCTGTGCCAGTGGCTAATGCTGTTAAGAAGTCCTTATTTCCCCACTCTGGTGTAATCACAAGCACAGGTATTTGCTTTCATTAAATTATCGCTCTTGGTAATGCTCTGATATACATCTCTCTCCCCAACGTGCTCTTTTGCTGTATGTGTTTTGCACACACATTGCATGAAAAAAATATATTAAAAAATAAAAATAAATAAGGCAAATGGGATGTGTTCAGTGAGGCTGATCGTGCTCCAATTAAAGGACAGAAAACCCACTGTAGCCACCCGTTTGGAGGAGTCCCTCTCAGTAGACACCAGTGCAAACCAGTTTGGGATGCTGGTTGCTGCTACACTGCAGTTTCTTACAATTTTCTTGCTTATAAGCAACAAAAACGAATCCTATCATTCATTATATGCTCATAGGAGAGGAAGAAATGTCCGTTTGATAAGATGAAATCCAGCACATCAGTTCAGCCCCATCTCTTCCCCTGAGCCCATGAACCAGTGTTAAGGCCAGATTTGCTGTTTTCCACCAAAATAAAGATCTGGGGGAGTGCAAAAAAAATTCCTGATTTCCCAAACACTGCAGTATTTCATGACTATAAGTCAGCTGGGGAGGTTTTCTGGGTTAAAAGTCACATTTTTAGAAAAATGGTGAGTATTCTGAAAGGACTAGCTTGGCCTCTCTGTCCCTCCCCACAAATGCGAAGTTTCAGTTTTTCAGCTGGAAAAAATATTCTGTTTCAGAAATCCCCTTACCTCTGTCTTAAAAAAAAGAAAAACCCATGACAAAAATAAAACATTTCAGCCACCTTGGAGATGAATCATTGCCAGCTGTTCAGATTTTTCCCCCAAGCCCAGGCTGTGCCAGGAACCCATAGCATTTTCTTTCCATTTACCATCAGTTCTAAAACGTAGCACTGCAAGGGCAATGCTTTCTGCTACATGACTCCAGGAGCATCTGTCCCATGGCATTGACCTGAGGCTCACATGAAAACCAAGGTCCAGCTTGGAAGGGGACAACAAATTGCTTTAACATAAACAGAAGCATTTTGCTTTTTCAACGCGATGGGCACCCCAATGTGATGTCCATCCCAAGCACACCTTGCCCAGTCTCTAATGTTAAAACCCCCCCGGGCAGCCTCAAAATCCTAAAAGCACACAAAAGGGAGAAGCAGTTTGCACACTGTGGAAGGAACCCAGTCTCAGCTGGTGAAACGTCTCCCATCATTTACTAAACGAATCCCCCCTGGAGCTGTATAAATACACAAGTGCACATGCACAGATATATATACACGGAAGGCATTCTGAAGAACATCTTCACAGCTGCATAAATAGACTGATGACAGCCATGGGGTTGATATAAATAAGATTAAAAGTTGCAGACATCATTTTCCCTGGCTTGTCTCCCTCCTCCATCCTGACACTCAGGATGGCACGTGGTTTAATTTTAAACTCTTTTTCCAAGTCTTCAGCTCACAAGAAGAATAGTCATCATCTATGCTAGATGCAAGTGAAAATGTTGTGTTTTTCCCTTTTCCTCCAATACTTTCAATTCAAAATAAAACTCCAGTAGTACCAAATTAGGGCCTCTCATACATTCCTCAACCTTAAAAATGAGTTAAAAGAATAACTTCAGGATCTTTCTCTGATCTTGGCAATGCTGGCAGCCATGCTAAATGCTTGCTTCAGCTTTTCACTTTGAGTTTTTGTTTTGGGTAGAAAACAAGAAAAACACTATGGGAGGGGGGAAGCAGGGTTGGAAGTGAGAATGAGTTCACAGGCAGCAGATATCAGCTCACCCCCACACCATGCCATGGGATGATGCCCAAAACCCTGCTGACTTCTTGGGCATCTCAACTCCACCATGGCCATCAGACCCCACCATGGCCACCTGTAGCAAATGGACAGATCAATACAATGGGAAAGGCACTACAACAAAGGTGTGATGACAGAAGGACCAGCATGATAGAGAGGTGCTAAAAAGGATGGGAAGATTTCTCACCCATATCAGAAGATTCTAGGTTCACAGAGAAAAGCTTCACCAAGGAGGGATGTCCAGAAAGATATCCTTTCCCAGAGGCAGTCAGCCCTTAAATGATGTCCAAGTGAGGTGCAGTCAGGCTCCATCCCTTCTGGTCATACAGGGGAGTACAGGTAAAGGCAATTCACAAGGCTGACTGGCTTCTTTCCCCAGGTGCTCCATCAGTGGCTCAGGCCATGACAACAGTTCGCATACACCATCCCACCAACTTTTCCCCCTTCCAACATATGCAGATTTGGGGTAAGTTCTCTCCCAGTTTACACCCTGCAGGCTGAATTGCCCCTGCAAAACCAGAACGGCACCCTCAGCTCAACAAGGAGTTGCAAAACCAACAATATCAGAACCGCAGTGGTTTGCAAAAAAAAGACAGTTTACATCCCCAAAGAATCCCTCCAACAGAAATAGTGTAGGTTTGCCACAGAACATCACTCTAGTGAACAAATGTTGAGTTTGTAATGAAGCATCTATCCAGCAAGCAAATAACATTGAGTTTGCAATGGAGAATCCCTTGTAAGTAAATAACATGGGGTTTGGGAGCAATATCCACTGCAAGGAGTGAGGAGAGGGAAGAAGTAATATCTACACCCCCCCAAGCTGAGCCTCATTGTCTTTAGAGAATGGAACAAATTTGAAGTGCTGGCCGAAACCACATTAAGCATTCAAGGAGACACATGCCAGGCCTAGGAATAAAGATCTGCTGCTTCCATTTTATTTCCATAAAGCAATAATAACCTGTGCCTTCACTTTATGAAGTCGAATTTGTTACGGCTGATGAGCTGTAAGACAAATTGTGAATCTGAGGGGGGAAAAAATAGAGACTATAAAGAAATTTGTAGTTTTAACATGCGATATCATGTAATTGAGTGAGTAAAGGAGGGAGCTGGCACTTGGTCAAGGCAACCTGCAGTCTTGCAAGGGGTTTTGGGGAGCAATTTGTGCACACCTGGAGACTGTCCCCATTAAAGGTGCTCCCTACTCACTCCCAGAGTGATGGCAAACCACTTGGATTTGGGCTGCTGAAACACATTTTGGGACCATCGCGCTCATTCTCATGGTTCTTTTGCAGCTGAGTGTTGAGCCTTTGCAAAACGACATTGGGAGAGTGTGGTTGCTTCCCTCCCCACGCCATTAGTCATGCTGCCTGACTTTCTATTACTTTTTTTTTCTTCAATATTTTATAGAGCCTTTTTCCCTTCAGGTAGTGACAATGCTGGGGTCAGCAGAACCTGGCCCTGCTGCTGTCGGCAGCACAGAGACCTCTGTTATTTATTTACTTACCAATGCTCACTGTTGTTGCTCACTTGTGCTGCACAAAGTGAAAAGGCTGTCAGGTCTTTTTTACATCCTGCTCTGCTGTGCCCAAATTTTGTGGGTTAGCTTGAATTTCAGGTCCTGATTTAGGGTGTACCTACCATAAGTTGCACATTTCACCCATGTATGCTTTATGCATGATCTGAAGCTTATTCAGCATAGGTTGCGTGCTGTTAACATGTGTATTTGAAAATGCATTCCCACTGAAAAGCACAAAGGGGTTTGCATTGCCCGGAGCTCATCTGGTGAATCCTGGGCAGCACTGAGGCATGCAGCTTTTGGGGAGCACTGCGGAACTTCTCATCACAGGAGCAAACAGCTGCTGTGGTCTGTTCAAACAGAGATGCTGCCCATAGACAGCCCAGTGTTTACCCTCCTGCAAAGCAATCTCACCACTCCTTGTTCTATCATCTTGTTTCACATCTCAGCCATGCCACCTCAATTCCTTCCTCAACCCATTTTACAAAGTTTGCTTCCATCTGCATCACTCCACAGCCTCAAGGATTGCCCTTGGCCTTCAACAGGGGAGAAAAAAAAAAAATTTTATTAAATTTTTTGTTTGCTTTGCTACAGTTTATATATATTTCTGCTCCAAGTCACCATCACTGCATCTCCTTCCTCTTCACACCTTCCCATTACCCACTTTGCTTCCATACAACCTCACCTCTCAGCCCATAAATCTGTGGCGTACGGAGAGCAGGTTTGAAGCAACAATAAATTTTTACGTATTGTCAGGGGAGCTCTTACAATGTCTGTATCACCTTGGGCACATAATGTGTTTCATAGAGCGGGGCGCATGCATCCGTCTCAGAGGAGAGCGTTTGTTTTCTGCTCTAGATGCTGACTTCAAGCCCTGTCCATCACCCAGCAAGAAATCACAACTAACAACAACGCGTGCTGATGCAAACAGGCAAAATTCAGTCTGAGGTAAAGTTTGTAAATGCATTTTCCATTTATTTCCTCACATCCAAGGCTCCTTCCCAAAGGTGCAAATGGGAGCTGCTTGTTTGTGTACTCTCCTTTATCCTCAGCAATAACTTATTTGCTTTCTGCTCAGCATGCCTTGGAAGGAAGGTGAATTATGCAAGTTCTCCCAGCAGCTAGGTTAGTGATTTCTCCTGCTAGCAGGAGAGCAAAAAGCTCTTGTTTTTAGCCCAGATTGAGGACATGTAGGTCAACTGTTTGACAGCCAGGTGAGCAAGGCAAGCCCACACATGGGGTTTGTAGCATCTCGGTTCTGATTACCAAAGATAGCTATATGAAATAGAGCAATCTGTTAGAAACTGAGGTTGCTACTGTTGTGTCAATGCTGTCATCGGCATCTTACATGACTTTTGCATGTCACAAGCTCATGGAAATTTATGTCACATCTGTGGGTTGTGACTTGGGAATTGTGGTTGAACTTGGGAATCTAAGAGGTCTTTTCCAACTTTAGTGATTCTATGACTCTGTTTAGGCACATGGTTAGTGAGCATGGTGGGGATGGATCAGCGATTGGACAAGAGGATCACAGAGGTCTTTTCCAACCTTAATGATTCTATGAACTCTTTAATGTGAGCCTTCCCAGTAGTAAGAAATAGGCAAAGGAAAGAGATGAGACACTTTTGGATATAAGAGCCTCAAAGTGCTGTCTTTGAGACAACCAACCCAAATTTCAGGTTTGGGGCAAGCAGCAATGGCAGAGAATAGGTTTCCTAAAGGGCTTAAAGCAAGTTACCCACCAACCCTGCTAAACACCTTATGGGACAACTTGTTGCTTGCAAAAATAAAGAGTTTGGGCCAAACCAAGAGGACTGCACATATTGTCACCACTACACCAAAATACAGAAATTGTGACCAAATCTAGAAAAGATAAAAACTTGGACCTCTATACCTTAATGAACAGAAAAAGCCAAATCCTGTCTGCTCAAGCACTGCCTTATGTTGCCTTCAGTATAGTTTGTTAAGCACATTTCCCAACCTTTCCCTGCCAGCACTGTGAGCAAGACACAGTGCCACTGTTTGTGTATCCTGTGAAAAGATATTTAATAAATATGCAAATTACTACCCACACCTCCTCAGGCAGGTGAGGTGGAGAATGGGCTGTGGTTAAGTGCTATCCATTCACCACTGAGTACCTGGCAAAGAGAAAAATAAACTCTGGCTGAAGTTTGGATGCAAACAGGATAACAAAATGCTTTTGGCAGCTCGGGGGGTGTGGAGATGCTTTTCTCATTTCAAAGCAGGGAGCAGCCCCTTAGTTGCAACTGATGCAGCACCATAGCATGCACTGGCCTGGATTTGAGGGAATTGGAAACTGCATCAGGGCAGCATGCTGTCTCTTACAGACCAGATGTGCAAAATATTCCTTTTATCAATTCACATTTTCCCAGTGGGTTTTTGTAGTGTTTCTCAGTCACCGGCTCCTCTCATCTTCCTGGACTGCCAGCAACTGATTTCTCATCTTTTTGTATTTCACAGGCTCATCATGCCCTTTCTACCAGGCTCTTGACTTGGATAAATAAGTCCACTCTTTGCAATCGCCCTTTAGAGACTAGTTTTTCCAAGGCAGGCAAGACTTTATAAATGTTTCCCCCAAGGAACAAATCACCTTTTCCCCCTGGGTTAGCTGAGTGTGTAAAACACCAAGCTAACAGATACAGACAGGCAAGCCAGTGTGACGTCTTCTCTCACAAACACACTGTTTCCCCCGTTTTCACCAAAAACTGACAAAAATCAAGGAAAACTGTCTTCCACAGTGATATGTAGATGGAGGGCAGAAAGAGGCATGTAGCTCAGATTTGAAGCCAGACCCCTAGTTTCCAGAATTCCAACCTGAATGCCTCCATCCAACCTAGAAGTGCTCAAGGCCAGGTTGGATGGCTTTTGGATAGCCTGATCTGGTGGGGTCACTCAGCTCTTGGTAAGAGATTGGATCTGGATGGGCTTTAAGGTCTGTTCCACTCAAACCATTCCATGATGTTTTGATTCCACATTTATCCCTATGCAATGCTGAAAGCAGCTCCTACATGTGGCATTCTTGCCCCTGTACCCCACTGCAGAAGACTGTAGTTTGCAAGAAGGCACTTGCACCGACACCATTCAAAAAGGACTCTCCAGCATGCAACACAAACTTTGTAAGCCTGATCCAAGTGTCTTTTATTGTGCCTTTTTCTCAAAGCACCAAGCACTGACCTTGCCAGCTACCTGCTTGTGAAAAGGCTGCCAGATGGCCCAGTGCTGCATTCCAGCACCGAAATAGCCACATTCATGCCAGATAATTCCTACAGGAGCAAATCCCTCCAAAAAAAAAAAAAAAAACAAACACCGCTTAGCATGAGCATAGAGGCAGCACCACATTGCTCAGGCATGGAAATTTGTCCATGTATCAGAGCCACAACACGTGATTTGCAGTAATTTTGGGAGAATCCACATGAGATAAAGGTTGTGCAGCCAAGCATTGCATTGAGGAACCTAAAATTGACCTTGAAAAAGAGCCAAATCGTACAAGAGAGAAACAATGAGACAGGAGGTGTTTGGCCAATTGGATGCACAACTCAGCTTCAGTTCCAGCAGCCAAATTATGCAAGGAAACCCATACAGAGCTGACCTTAAACATTGCAGGAGGGCAGCCAAGTCCCACCAAGTCCAGCTTGTACCCCAACATGTACACATCCCTGCTACAAGCAGAAGAACAAGCAGCATACATATGGTTTTTCGTTTTGTTTTGTTTTTTGTTTTGTTTTTTTTTTTTTTTTGCAGAGCCACAGGAAAATGATGTTTTTCATTAAAAGAATTGCAAATGAAAAACAATAAACAGCGAGCATTGCACTGCTTCACATTTGCACTCTGCTGCTGATCCCAACAAGAAAAACAGGAGTTGAGAAAGGAGCACCACATTTGAGAAAAAACAGCAATGATAAATCAAAGTGAGCCTCTGAAACCTGCTGCAAAGCAATGAGCAGACAAAAGGGAGAGATTCAGACTGCACAGGGAGAAAGCCAAGAGTGGTCATGAGCAAGCTGCTTCACGTGACCCCTTGCCTTGAGTGCAAAGCGATATCCAGGAGGGATTTCTGCTTCTCAATGGGTTTTCAAGTCCGTCAGAGGAGACCTTGCCCTCCTCAAACTGCTTTACATCCATCTCTGGGCTGTCGGACATCCTAATTCCAGGCACATCTGAAAGCCCTGCCCAGAACACGGCTGTTTGCTTTGGAGACACAACCTTAGTCCATAATGCAGTTTTACAAGTAGGAAAAACACTGAGAAATATGCAGAAAACGAACTCTTAGAGCTCTCTCTCTTTCCCTGTCACCTGCTCTAGCCAACTTTTGCTCTCCGGAGATTAGGATAGACATCTGTTTGCTGGTGAAGTCAAGGGTCAACTTTCAGGGATGCTGCAACACTATGGTGAGTGAGAGAGATATCAACAATGTACCTCTTGGATTCTTCCAGCTCTTTTGCACCAGCAATGGGATCACTTAAAAACAAAGCTTTTCCCAAGGAATTTTGGATTCACAACTGAAGTAGTAAGGAGAAAAATCATAGAATCATTAAGTTGGAAAAGATCTCTAAGATCATCTAGTCCAACTGTCCACCCATCACAAATACTCTCCACTAAACTACGCCCCTAAGTGGGAAGAGGACGGAAGATGGAGCAAAAACCCATGGAGAAGCAGTTGAATTTTAATTCTATTTAAGAGGAAAAAGAAAACCTAGAGTATTTATACCCTGACAAAGTGACTCGCTGTAACACTGCCAGCAGAAGGCAGTTGGAAAAAGGCCACAAAAATAGCTGCCCCTTTGCATTTCTGCTCTGTGGATGAGTTACGGTGCAGTTCCCAAGGATGCCGAGCTTATCACTCCTGATAAGCCTCTTTTTATAGGTCTGGCAGCAACATGCGAGAAAGCAGTAATTAAATTTTCACAACAGAAGAAGGCTTGTGCTTTTTGCCTGCATTTGGAGAAGTCAGCACAAAACACTGGGGTGGGCCAGCAATGGAGGGGGATCTCAGTTGTATCCAATGCAAGGCAGAAATCCTTGAAAAATGTAATATTTTCTGGCTCAAAAAGCAATTTCAAGCCTGGGAGCAACTTCCTTACCCCACGTGAATTCAATTTCTCCCCTTTTCCCCCCCACTAAACATGCACAAACAACCCAAAAATTTTGTGAGCAGGGTGGTGCCAGCTCACCCCAGCATCCCCTGAGCAGAGACAAGCAGCTGGCGCATGGCCAGAAAAGGGTTTTGAGATGTGGGTGACCAAAAACAACCTTGAAAATGGGTCAGGAGTGATTGGAAGTCTTAAGGAGAGAAACTCGAGACCACTGAGTACATAGGCAAGCAACTAGATGTAGTTACCTACACACTCCAAGAAACCAGTTCACCAAAGTCACGTCCATGTCACATGTTGACAGAGATGATATTTCAAGGGTGACCTCCAGTCATGGTTGGTCCAGGTATAACCACAACATAGCTAGGGGAAACCTCTCAAAGCAGGGACGTGAAAAAGTCACCATAGAGATGCCAACACAAGAGAAGCAGTACCTCCTCCTAGGGAAGAGCTTAATCCTGACAAATGTCCTTTAGCTCCAAAGAGATGGCCAGCGGGGGAGAAAAAGGGATAGTAAGCTATTTTCACGTGGAAGACACAATGCGATGTCCTATTTAGACAGGTGCTTAATCAGCCAGAGGAAAGGACCTGACTTTTGCCTGTCTTATGAAGTGTTTTACTCCATACTGATGAGTGCTCGGCTGTCTCGAGGCTCCAGACTTCCAGTCGTTAGAAGCCGTTATCTCTATGCAATTTAATTAAAGTCTAGTGTTTAATGACACAATGTGCCACTAATTATTTTTCCACTGGTTGTCAGGAGGCTTTATTTTGTAGTTGCAAAGCAAAATTTAATTATGGCAAGGAAAGTAGATGGGTAGTATCTTGAGAGCCCTTGGAAACAGAACACTGGATGGGAGAGTAGTGGATCCAGCTCCTCTCAATGAGGACCATAAAATTTTGGCTGCAGCCCATCAACACCATGCAGGGTCAAGAAATGGTGAGCTGAGGGACACCCCTGGCATGCTCCACTCCTACTTGGTCAAAAAGAGTAATGAGCAGGCCAGCATTGCTTAACATAGCAGTGCCATAAGAATGTCAGTATGCAGGCACATCATAGAATCATAGAACTGCTCAGTTTGGAGAGGACTTTAAAGATCACCAAGTCCAACCGCAACCTAACCATACTGCCCTAACTCTAACCCACTGCTAAATCATGTCCCTGAGCACCACATCCAAACGGTTTTTAAACATATTCAGGGTTGGTGACTCAACCACCTCCCTGGGCAGCCCATTCCAGTGCTTAACAACCCCTTCTGTAAATAAGTTTTTCCTGATATCCAATCTAAACTTCCCCTGGTGCAACCTGAGGCCATTTCCCCTCGTCCTGTCACCAGTGAGAAGAGACCAACCCCAATCTTGCTGTAATCACCGTTTAGGTATTGGAAGAGAGCAATAAGGTCTTCCCTCAGCCTCCTCTTCCCCAGACCAAACAATCCCAGTTCCTTCAGTCTCTGCTCATAGGGAATATTCTCCAAGCCCTTCCACAGCCTTGCTGTCCTTCTTTGGACCTGCTCCAGCACCTCTATGTCCTTTCTGTATTGCAACACCCAAAACTGAACACAGTACTCCAGGTGAAGCCTCGCCAGTGCTGAGTACAGGGGCAGGATCACTTCCCTAGTCCTGCTCACCACACCATTCCTGATACAAGCCAGGATACCATTGGCCTTCTTGGCCACCTGGGCACACTGCTGGCTCACATTCAGCCAACTGTCCATCAGTACACTAAGGCCCCTTTCCATCAGGCAGCTTCCAGCCTCTCCTCCCCAACTCTTGTCAGGTTGCCTGGCATTGCTGTGACCAAAATGCACGACCCAACACTTGGCCTTATAGAAACTCACACGGTTTACCTTGGCACATCGATCCAGTCTATCATAGGATCATAAAGATTTTATTAGACCGCAACAATCATCCAGTCCAACTATCAACCCATACCCACTATGCCCACCAACCATGTCACTCAGTGCCACATCTCCACATTTACTGAACACCTCCAGGGACAATGACTCCACAGTCACATCCTTAATTTCCATTTTATCTTCAGTGCCTAGTCTATGGAGCTAACATAACGTGGCAGCAAGCAGGAATTCTGGAGAGAGATAGTCCATAGGTTGCAAATAGGTTGGGTCACCCCAGTTCATAGCATTAGAACTGGAGACAGATTGGGTTTATTCACTCAGGATGAGGCTCTTAGGACCAACGTGCAAGATACTGTTTTTTTTTCTCCTTAAAAATATCACCCCACGCAGCAAATCATGGGGTTCTTCTTTCATCATCAAGTTCTTCTTTCAATACTATTTTTTTTTTTTTTTG
>JAOWBP010004584.1:118232-145307 GCA_028571105.1 Tragopan temminckii
CCCCCCCCCCCCCCCCCCCCCCCCCCCCCAAACGCGACGAACACTCCCCATACACACGCATACCCCTTCACCTTTGATGAGGTTTAGGGGACGGGAACGGCTGCATCAATTCATGAAGAGTTGCACTGAGTTGTTAGCCCTCAAGGATGATCCATGCAAATCCCAGGTGTCACTGGGGACTATCTTGTCAAAAGATAACACGTTGGATTGGATGCTGAGACGGCACCAGAGGGAGAGATGCCAAAAAAGAAAAGGAGAAGAGAAGGTTTTTGAGAGCTTCCAGCCCAGGTTTCCTGGGGAAATGCAACAAAACCAACCAGGCACACCATGGCCCAAATTGAAATCATTTAAATCTCCAAGGGAAGGAAAGAAATTCAGACCGGAAAAGAAAAAGAAACAGAAAAGTGCTCCAGAACACACCAGAAATTGTTTGGAGGGAGAGAAAGGCCGACAGAGACACCCCAGAAGTATTTAACAATTCTGCCCTTCCTGTTCCCAAAGGGCACTCCTCCTTTGTGAGGTGTGCAAGTGATGGGGGAAGTCAACATTAGTCATCACAGAAAAGAAATATCTACAGGAAGGGTCTCGACAGAGCAGCAAAGTGCCGACATCAGGTTGGCCATCTACAAATGAGTCCATTTAAAATAAGAAAATAGCATTTACATGCCATTTTAACTGAAAGTTCATTCAGATGTGTCAATTAAATTGGCTTCCTAGGAATTTCTCACTCTCAGGCTCAAGCAGATTGAATCCTGGTGCTTCTGTAATAACCACTGAAATGCTGTTACATGTTTCAGCTGTTTTACACATCTTCTGTCTTCAAAATAGATCAAAACACACAAACTGTAACTACAACAAGCAAGAGATCGCTGGAAGCCTTACTGATTGAATTGGGTTCCGAGGGTGCTGCTGGGAGCAGAGTTTCCACCATGACCACGTCTTCTCCAGCATCAATCACTGCAAGCCACTCACTATCCTCAAATGTAGTGAGCAGCTGTGATGTCACCTCTGCACCATCAATCACACCTACAGAATCAGGACAGCTGACTGATAGCTTAGGATGAGGGAGTAAGCAGATGCGTTGCAGATAGTATTTTCCATTTGCTGAGTGCATTTTAAATACAAGTGAACACCACATTGACTTCTCATTGTGGAGAGAAAAGCCTCCAACCTGCTGTTTCACCTGATGGGATCTGGGCATCTCAAAAGGGTTGGATGGGATCTTCATCCAGAGGTGCACCATGGGCTATCACCCCTTTGTGCTTTTAGATGTGCGACTATTCATCAGCTACAGGTAGTTGGGTTTGAAGGGATAGGAACCAGCATCAACAAAGAATCCCAAGCCCCAGCTACTAATCACTAGAAACCACCATCAGAAGGAAGATGACCCAAAAAACCATGGAATATCACAAGTTGGAAGGAACCGCTAAGGATCATCAAGTCCAGATCCTCACAAACATCCAGCACAGATATCTGGAAAGACCTAAAGAAGGAGAAATCATTGATGTTTTATGACTGAAAGCATTTTGCATGGGGGAATTGCAATGCAATAACATCTTTCCAGAGCACAAACAACAGCCTAAAACCGGGGACCAAGTACCTCGATGAAACCATGGGGACAAGTCCAGCAACTCTGTAATGACAGCATAGCTTTGGTAGCTAAAAATAAAACACAAGCTTCTCAGAACCTGAAACTTCCATTGCCAGCAATTTGCCACAAAATCATCTAGAAAAGCAAATCAACTTCACAACAATATTAAAGATATATATATTTTTTTAAGGTCAGGGCAGGACAGCTTTAGTAACCTTTCCCACCTGCTTTCACATGTCCAAATGAGGACACAAAGTCATTTTCACTCTAGATGGATAAGCACAGCTCACACCACCCAAACACAAATCTCATGGACAGGGTCACTGAGGTCCTCCATCCCCATCCAACCAGATGATGATGGAGCTCCATTAAAACCCCTGATACAAGAAATTTGGACACAAAACACCTCCAAAGCAGCAAGTTCAAGCTCACCCCATTCCCAAAGCTTGACCTCAGAGATGTCATTACTGTGGAGGGGTTTTCCTTGAGTCAAAATGCCAGCAAGCACCAAGCTGACATTTCCTCAGAGTGGAGATACTGCCAGGTGCTTCCCACAAAGAAAAAGGAATTAACAGTTGTTGTGCCGATCACATTTTATATTCACATGCAGATAAACACGGGTTTTGGCTTCCTGCCCAGGCCAATGAAAGCTTTTATATCCCACTAAACACCAGGGACTGGGTCAACTTCATAGAAAATACCCTCAGTTCCCACCTCTGCCCATCACCTCTATCCTCCAATTGAGGTGTTGTTGCTTTCTCTCTATCAAGTTCATTGCTTAGAAACATCTTTTCCCCAGCTTTTTGCTGGCAGTTTCTTGCTTTAATGGGGAGGAAACCATCCTATAGTACTGCTAGCTCCCAAATTTCCTTGCTCTTTCTATTGTTATCCCCCTCATTTTTCCTTTCCTTTGTATTTTTTTGCTCCCCCTCCCTCCAATTCCTCATGCTAATTTATGGAAATCAAATGCCATCTCTTCCCAGTAAGGGATAATAAAGAAGAGTATTAAAAGGGGAGGAAGCACAGTGAGGAGGGGCTGTAAATACTAATTGTCCTATAAGGAGAATACAGTTTATTTTCTTGCTGAAGGGAAGGTTATGTTTAATTAAATCTGCTTGTTCTCTGCTGACGGGGCTGGCTTCCAAATGAGCCCCAAGCCTACACTGGGGACACAAAGTGCAGACATACCCTGCAAGGATAGGGCACATGCACATTGAGGGGATGCAAAGGGAAGGGGGCAATCCCAGTTGGATTCTGTTATTGCTGTGCTTTTTGAAAGGACTTGAATGGGGTGTAAATGCAGCAAAGTGTCACTTCTTGCTTGAAAACACGCAATGTGCATGTTTAAGCACTGTATATCCCCAAAGTTGTACTTCTGGAGTCTGCATGAGAATGCCAACATGCAATCTACCTCCAGTCTGGATTTGGGGTTGCACATTTTACTCTGTTTCAGGTAATTAAATGCACACTGCAGAACTCAGTAAGATGAGGAAATGCATTTTCCCCCCTCCTCTGATAACATCTCGGGTCGTTCAATTCTCATTGCTCCAATAATCCACATCTAATTTGCCGCAAGCCCAGTACTGAGTCTTTTGGCACTTCATTAGGGCACGTGAGAAGCATTTCATTACTGGCTGCACCCTCTCTCCTTCTCAGCAAACCTCACCAAAAATCCAAAAGAAAGCCACGTCTGCAAGGCACACGAAGTTTCGCATCCCTCCCCCAGCCATTTGCCTTCTTCCCACTCTAAGTTTTGAGGGGGGAGGGACAGTGAACCAACACAACCTTTCCACGGCCTGAGCCTGGATTTATCCTTCATACTCATCCAGCCCAAGCTCACTTTGGGTTTTCCTGATGGGTAAAAACCCAACATACTTCCAACCCAATCCCAATCCATTCCCACTAACCACGTTCCTCAATGCCACATCTTCACAGCTCTTGAACACCTCCAGGGATGGTGACTCCATCACCTCCCTGGGCAGCCCCACTCCAGGCTCTGACAGTGACTCATCTGCACAGCCCAGGAACAGATGATGGGAGGAGAAGGGAAGACGGAGCAATGAAGGGAGGGGGAGTGAACACAGCCAGGAGTTATTTATAGGAGAGGCTTTTGTGCAGGAGGAGATGCTGATGCCAAAGAGATTGTAAAAATAATCCCGGAGACAGGTGCAGCTGCCTTTGGGAAAGAGGCTGCTGCCAACAACAGCTTGGAGAAAGTAAAAGGTAAGAAGAAAAGGAGGGAGAAAAAGTAAAAAAAAAAAAAAAAAAAAAGTCAGCTGCATTTCTCAGTTTCATCTGCCACCTACTCTTGTGCTGAGAGAAACTCAATCCTTTGCACAAGTGTCACGTCATGCATTTCCAAGAGAAGCATAGGAAAAATAACCCCCAGATCCAACTGAATTCCCTACTGTAGAAGGGGTTGGGAGAACCTTAAAGATCATAGAACCATAAGATGGTCAGGCTAAGAGGACCTTAAAGCCCACCCTCTGCTGTGGGGTTACTCCCTACCAGATCAGCCTGACCAAGGGCCCATCCAACCTGGGCTTGAATACCTTGGCCTGCAAAGCTTTTAACCTTCCTATGGGGAAAAGAAAGAAGGAAAACCCCAATGTTTTCAGTAAACAAACAAAATCCACTTTTTTTTTCTTCCCTTTAGTGATAACCATAGCAATGCTGCTGGAGATATTTGTATTGTTAGGCACAGCAAGTTTCACCACGGGGAATGAACAGCCCAGAGCCACATCTGCCCTTCCTGTTCTTTGTTGCATGGGTGCCACCCATGCTTCTATAGGTATAATAAATGTATATACAAATTGGAAAATGTGCCACAAATGGAGGAGGGGATTGATCACAGTGTGTACTTAAATGCTGAAGATACGCAATCAAATGATGCCGGCAGACAAGTGGTATCTCAGCTCTTCGCCATTCCTCCCTTCCCTCCTCCTCCTCTCACACCAATCTGTCTCCTTGTCCTCTTTTTGGAGCAGCTTTCATCAACTTGTCACCAACTGACAACAAGCGAGGCTGCAAGCAGAAAAACATCAGGAAGGAGGAAGAAGAAAAAAAAAGGAAAAGGAAAAAAAAAAACAAGGTCCCTTTCGGTGCCCCAATAGAATGAAGTTGCAGATGGTTCTCTGAATTTGACAATGTTCTTGGAGCAAGTGATGGATGCTCCCAACCAAGCCAAAGGCAACAGCAGAGTCTAGAAGAAGGGATGAGCATTGCAACAAGCTTGAAGATGTCCCACACATCTTGGCTTGCAATGAAGGAAAAAGTTGGGTGCTCGGCATGCTGGAGTGGAATTAATTTTGTTTGCAAATCTGAGAAAGAAAACTTGCTTTATTTTCCTATTCAGCTCTAAGAAAGGCAGAGCCAGAAGGAACCTCTGCCGCGCCTGGGCTGACAACGAGAGGACAAATGAGAGCGTTTAGGCAGTAATTAGGCAGTAATGACCTACTCGGAGGTCTCCACCGTGCAGGAAATAACCTGAGCCGGGGCCGGGGCGACACGAGCCTGAGTGTACTCAGCGATTTATCAGGTTATTGCCGGCTCGCGGGAACAGCGGCCGAGTCATTAACCCTCTTACAGATTTTGCTTCTCACAGATACCCATTCTAAATTAAAAGCCTTTAAAATAAACTTTAAAATCTCCACATCCTCCAAACTAGGAGCAGCTGGGCTCCTTCTCATAGCAGAAGAAAGAGGCAGTGCAGTGGGGGCTGGAAGATGCACAGCCACAACTACAGCATCAACGCACGCGAAAAAAGCCTTCAGCTCCACATTTCCAGCTCCTGGAGATTGCTCTTCATGCCTGCTGAATGCACACCACCTCCTGAGCAGAGTCTTTTGCAGCACTTAAGCATCTCCCCATGGCTATATATAGATTCTCTTACACTGAAGAAATTGATTTTACTTTGGGGGAGAATGACAAAAAAAAAAAAGCCAACTCTATTCAAATTTCATATTTATATACTACCAATCTCCTGCAATTTTACTGAGGGTTTTGGCACGCTGGCTAAGCTGGAGCAAAATCACCCACTGCCACCCTGTCAAATACCTTCCTGCTGAGTGCAGAGCTCCCCAGCCCTAGGCAGGACCATGGGTACCACTCCACACAACAAAAACCCAACAAAGTCTGAAAAGGGTCCTTTGCACATCCCACTTTGGCTGGAATCCCACCACCTGAGACAGAGCTGGAACCAACTGCAGCAATCCTGCTTGAGGTTTCGAGTAATCACATTTTATGTTTTTTTGGAAGAGTGGGAAGGCTGTGAAGACAAACCCTCACACTGTGATGGAAGTGAGCACTGGCAACAGTACAGTCTGATTTTGGCTTTGGATCCAAGCCCGAGGTTTTGCTCCCGCACAGTTGACTTGCTCCTTGCAAAGATGCAAGTCAGATACAAGCATCTTGCAAGCATCAAGGGTGCAGACACCTCATATACTGACTTTTTGGCCATTCTGGCATCCAAGCTATGAAGGTGAAACCCACCTTGGGTTTCTTGTATCACTGAAAATGTGCTTTAGATGTTCACACCTCAGACATGCCCTTCATGGTCTTAACAGCCAAGAGGGAAAAAAAAAGATGCCCTTTTTCTTTGCTTTCTTGCTTCACGTTAGCTCAAGACAACGGTACCCCACAGGCATTTATTTCTCTCTGCTGATCTTTAAGGAAAGGTGCACGACCCACTTTGGTACCAATACCTTCACTAGAGGTACCAAAACCAGGCAACGAGACAGCCCCCAACCCCAACAAGCAGTTCTTGCCGAAGTTCAAAGCCTAAGGAGTTGCTCATGGGAGCAGCAGCAGCACAGAGCAACCTTAATTACCACTACAACCCATTTGCTCTCTGAAGTGGCATCATCTCAGCAGCATCCCTGCAATGCCTCATCGCAGCATTAACGCACTGTGACTTCCACGACATCTGCTCCACTGGCACCGTGTGCCCCATACTCATGTATTAATGCTACTGATCCAGTCCTCAACCTGTCACCATGCCTTAAAATCAACAGCAGGACGACTCCAGGCTGCACAGAGCAGCCTGCACATGGTGTGAATAATTCACACGCAAGATGCACGGAAGGATGCAATGTCAGCAGAGCGTGCAATGGGGATCCCATGACTTAAAAAAAAAACGTGTATGCAGCCAGCTACATGGAAAGGGGGTTTGTCACCTGGAAAAAGACAGGAAAATGCAGCCTTAAGGCCACTCCCTGACATCCAACAGCAGTGTCAGACCAGAGAAGGGTGAAACATGTTTGTCATATAGCTTCATTGCCACAGAGGAGCAGAGAGAAAAGGTTAAATAATGATAAACAATGTGGAAATAAAGCAGGTTCTGACTGGGCAAAGTGGTTGCACTGGCTCCCAACAGCAGTGCTCCAGCACAAGCAAAGCATTCCCTTCCCATAGCAAAATCTTATCTTCGTAGAGCTACAGGCATTAGGAGGTTTGCAAAATATTGGATGAGAAATTCACAAACACAGCAAGATAGAGGTACCCCAGGCAGCATCAGTCCCATATGAAGCTATTATTGTCCAAGCCTAAACTTTTCACACCCAAACACTTCCTCTCCCCAGAGCCATTTAAATCCGTATCATGCAGCATAGGTACAGCCAACAGCCATGCAAATCCCACACCCTCAAGATGAAGGAAAATAGTCTCAAACAGGGCTTCACCCAGCACCACTTGTACTCAAGAGCCTCTCATTTCATTTCCATTATTTTCCCCCATTTCTTTAGCATATACAAACAGGAAGAATGTATATTAATGACCTTGGTGCAGACAGGAATAGAGGCTGCATTGCAGCATGCTGCACACCCCACTACATACCAGCGTCCTCCTGAAGGCTCTGGCTCCATTAACAGTTTTCTCTCTTAATTGGGGGGATTATTTCTTTCCTCCTCAGAAGTCAGATGCCAGGCAGAAGGAGATGCTTCTGACCCAAGAGCCTTTCCAAGGGCTGAACTCTACATCACCACTCTTGAGTTTGGTTGTGAAAAGATTTTACAGATGCACTATTTCTTACTCTTTCCCAGTTCATCTATCCAAAAATGCATTCTATTGTAATCTATGTTTATATTAGAGTACTTTATTTTAAACTTAAAGTCTACTTACGTGAAATTAAGAGGAACTAATGGGCTCAGAAATGCAACCACCTCCCGCATCCTCTTCCCCTAAAACCTCCCTCCAAAATTCTGGTGCAGGAGGTAAGTGTATAGCTATGCCCCAAACAGGCTTCAAAACAGTGCTAGAAAATGCACTGCCAAAAGAAAAAGAAAAACTGCATGGATGGATGGATGAAGCATTTCTACAAGAGGGCATGGGGTCATGCTGGAGCCGTCACGTATACCCATGGCCCCAGTGGGTGATGGATTTACATTGCTTTGAGGCATGCCACCTCCCAGGCATGTCCCTGTGCTTCCGTGATTTCAATTCCCTTCCGTAACCAGCTTAGATTTCCAAAACAAATCATTTGCAACTACAAAGCCGCTCCATTTTGACAATTTCGGAACATAAAAACCTATCGCAATCAACTCAGAAACGTCTTCAAAGTAACACTGCTGTCAGTCAATCACCCTCCCCCCTACCTGTGCAGAAGCACTCAGTGGAATAGAGATTCTTTCAAATACAAAGACAAAATTTAAGCCACTCTTCTGCCTCCCAAATCAAAAGATTGTTTTCAAAAATTGAACAGCCTCCGAGTCTGAAGGTTCTTTTTGTCATGGGATTGTTCTGCCTTGCAACGACAAAGACTTAGGAAAAAAATGTTATGACTTGAAAATTTCCCCAAACAATCCAAGGGGAAGGTGGCACAGCATTTCTGCCTTCTAACAGGGAATGCACCAGAGCCTGGAGCACTGTGCATGCAGATGTATATAATGGGGGGTGGATTTAGTGCTTGATTTAGTGGTTGGCAACCTTGCCTGCATCAGGAGGTATAACACTATTACACAATGGAAAGTGTAGCAATGATAGCAGCATGGCAAAGTACCTGGTTGCAGCAAGTGAGGATAAGCCCAAATGCAGCAGTCATAGACACGGAACCAAAGGAAACAATTTGCTAACCCTTGGAAGGCCTCAGGCACACAGGGATCTCCAGAGAGATACCCTCACCTCCACCACCAACCCTTAAATGAGGGCTGGGAAGGGGTGAATCCTGGCTCCATCCCTTCCTATCACTCAGGTACATTGCATGCACCTGGGCTCCCCTGGGCTGGCTCTGCCTTTCCAGGTGCTCCTTCACTGCTTCAAGACATGACTTCACATATCCACTACATGGGGTTGGAACCAGATGACCTTGAGGTCTCCCCCAATCCAATCATTTTACATTTCTATGATTTGGGGAAAAAAGGGTGAAAAACAGGCTGGAAACCTCTGAAAACCCAGTCAGGACCAAATCTTCTGCCCCTTTTGCTTCAGACACCTCATCCTTCCCTCTCAGTTTTCTCCTGCAAGCCTCTACCTTGCCCAATTTCCACTGATTTTGCATCCTCCTAAACAAGGTCCATGGACACAGCCCAGCTCACTTGCAATGCAATGACTCAGGCACTGCTGTAAGACTTTAATGAACTTTTTAAAGAGGTTATTTAGGCATAAAAGAGGCTGTGAATGGAGCCAGGAAAAATCTATTCAATCTTAGTTATTTTTTTTTTAATGAAAAATTATTTTAAACTAAAATCTGCACAGAGTTGGGAACTCTCCACCCTTGTAATTCCTTACTTTAATGCACTGTTTGACAGCTCTCGTGATTACAACATTTTTAAGGCTTCAGCTCCAGGCACCTTATCATTGCCTGAGCGTCTCAGGCTTTGAGAAAAGAGAAGCAAGTTTCTTCCCCTTGTGATTGCAGAAAAAACCTTGGGAATTGAACCAAAACACGCTCAAGCTGGAATATAAACAGGGATACCCTCTGCATGCAGCTGTTCCTCCTCCTTATCTCCCAGCCCAGCTAATTCCCAGCAAGCTGCTGCTAAACCACTTACAGCATGAAACAGTGCATCCAAAGGGACTGCTTAATTCCTTCCCCTTAATCAGAGTGGGCTGGGGACTCACTCTGCTTTGGGAAGGGATGTTGAACGGGTATTTATTCCGGTGGCAACTGCACCATGGTCAATGGGGATGTTAAAATCTAAGGGTAAGAAGGGGTCATATATAAATGGTCAAAGGATCCCCTACCATTCATGGCCAAAAATCCCCATCACAGCAGACCAAAATAACAATATGCTGATGGGGTCCCAAGGACCCCAAAGTCTCTATCCAAACCACTGCATACAAATCACTGGCAACGTTACAGTGCAGCCTCATTTATGGCTCTGCAGAAGAGAGTGAGTTCCTCCCTCCAATGCCACTGTCAAGAGAAAGCACAACAAAAACAAAAAGCAGACGGGAAAGATTAGAGCTCAGGGAAGTTGCAGACACCCCATACCTCAAAAATAGCAACAATCTCAAATTGCACCTAAAAGGAATGTGACAGCATCCTGCAGCCACTTTGAGCAAAGCAACACACTTTCATTCTTTTCAATGCCAGCGAGATGGATTGGTCTGAAAACATCCCTATTTTCCCAAATCCCTAAGGAGACACTCTGGCAGGGTTTGCTTTCCTCATGCTGGATCAGCACCAGCTCCAACATTCCCAATTCCCATTCCCCCTGTGCATGCAGACCTCCAGCTAAAGGCACACTCATATTAGAAAGACACTTTTGCCTTGTCTGCATTTTTCCAACTGATAATGAAAATGTATTTACACTGCAGGATTTTAATTTAATGAAATGAGTCTTTCTTTTCCTCTTTAAAAGCCTGATTCTTGCATTTGTTTCCTGCCATCACCCATTTAACACTTGAAATGAGCAATTCAGCCTGGGAGGCGAGGGCACTGGTGTAAAATACTTAAATTACAGGGAGGAAAGAGAGCAGACAAACCAGAGCACTGCAAGTTCTGGGGTGCAAGTAATGCTCACAGTCAAGGGTGCCTATAAACAGCTGCCTATAAATTAACTCCACCTGTGCCTATATATACACCGGTGCTGATCCAGCAGCAACGTACAGAGCATGCAGGAGAGGTCAAAGGGGAAAAAAAAAAAAAAAAAGAAAAGGATAGTGACAAAGGGGATCAAGGGCACACAGGGCTTAAATAAGAAAGAAAAGGATCTACAGATTGCTCCACAATCCTGCTGTTGGGTGGGTCAGTGCCAAGATAGGAAATGGGCCCACCAGCAGTTTTGCTGTCGGATGGGCCATGGCAGAGGAAGCAAGGGCTGGTAATGCAGCTAGTATTGAAGTAGTGGTAATGCAAATGGTACTGAAGAAGGACAATATCTTTTCAGCAGAAAAAGATTTTTCTTCCAAAATATTGTTGCTAATCCAGAACAGTTGGTTTGGATGTGTTGGATGCCAGCCCACATTGGGTCCCCAGTACACCTCAGCATCCTGCTGATCACTAGCACCAGCTCCACAGCGGTTTTATGGAAAATAAGCCACTAGCTGAGCACATCACACCATGTAGCCTCCATTAACTAGTTTGCAGAGACCACCTTGCTCCCACTGCTCGCTCTTCCCACCCCATTTGCAGAAGTCCCACGACTTACCTTCTGCAAACATTTCTTTCCATTTACCCCCACACACATTAGGGGAACAAATGAAGATTATAGCATTGTCTCTGAGTGGCACGGCTGGTTCCTGGCTGCATATTCCCCAGGATGCAGTCCTGGAGCAATAGCAGGCCAAGAAGACGAAACCTAAATTTGCAGAAACTTTTGCACCATTGTCCAGCCCATTGCAGACCAATACTCAAGACTTCCTGATAAAAGTTAGAGAGGTTGTTGATGGATACACAAATATCAGCACAAAAATGCGGAGTGCACGGTGAGAATGTGCCTGCTGCACTTTGTACATTGCTTTAGTAAAAGCTCCAGAAAAAGCAAATAATTGACAAAAGACACCTCCAAAAAAAGCAGACTCCCCTGTTGCAGAACAGAGCTACCCCTCCAAGCAAGTTCACTGTTCAGCATGCACAGATACACCGAGCCACAAGTGAGTGGGAACAGACACAGAAGGCAAGAGGCTCGCAGATGGAATGCTTACTGCAATCAAAGAGACCCCCTCAGCCCCACTGGGCCCAAATAACTGCTTGCTCCCAGCAACCAAACCACCTCTTTTTTCCCCCTGCTCTGTGATGGGTTTTGTGAAAAATTCAGTTTTGCTCCACTGGATATTGCTTAGCAGCTGGGACAGGGGAATGGGGAAAAAAAGAATCATAGGTTTTGGTAATTCCCTCCTCTTCTTCTTCTTTTTTTTTTTTTCCCTACATTTCCCATTCAATCTCTACATTTTTATTTATTTATTTTGCATGCACTGCAAGCCCAATCTGATGCATTGCAGCACAAGCAGAGCATGGGAGAAGTAGTGCAAGTCTGCTGGAGCTCAGAAGAGGATAGTGAGGTTACAGGGTGAGGCCAAAAGGCATTGAGCAACTGGGGGATGACAAAGTAATGCAGAACCCCCAAAAGAGGACACTGCTATCATGGGATAGGGGTGAGGATGTGGGGGGGGGGCAAAAAGCAGAGCTGGAGGCTCATGAGACAGATGGTCCAAGTCTTACAGGAATGAAACAATTCAAGACCAATAGACAGGGGATTGCGGTCACAAAACACTGAGCACAGAGACCAAACATCCCATCAACAATTAGATATCTGCCATTGCCCTCTCACTGCATTTAATGCTACATCATCCCAAAACACTTCCAACAATAACAGCCATGGGGACTGGGTGAATATAGGACATATAGGACATACAGACAGCATAAACACCACTGCAATGAACAAAGCACCTTCCTAACATCCACTTCTCCAAAAGACCCCAAAATAAATCTGTGATAAAACACTGCCAAAAAAATTCTTCCTAAAGCTCTCTAAAAGACCTTCAGCAATATTCTTTTTTTGTTTTTGAGGAACATACCTTAACCTGTGTTTTCCTTGGAGGTTCCTGCAGAACGATCCAGCTTTTCTCTTCCAAAACAACAGCATTCTGTCTCCTCCACAGTGCAAGCCTCAACATTGTGAAGCAGGGCAGGATTGTGCTTTGCCTTCTCTCTCCCAGAGACATGCACGCCGTGAGTTCTAAGGAGCACAGGGCTAGTAACAAGGGTTTAAGAAACCTGCCCTACTCTGGAGCTGTAATGTGCTCACAACAAGCTGCAGGTGATAACCACAGCTGGGGACAGTGAGCTCAGCCCCCTGCCCTGTTCTGGCTGCAGAACTAGGGGAAAGTGTAAAAAGAAGAAAAATTAAAAAATAATAATAATAAAAAAAAAACACCCTACTTTTGCCAGTGTCCCTCGGAGAAGGATTTCCAACACCTGAAGAACTTAACACCTGTATTCATGCTATGCTGGACTGGGCTCTGTACCCTTACTCCCTCTCCCTCCCCAGCTGCAAAATCCAAGCAGGCCGCAGGATTAACAAGGTTGAATGCTCTGTGTCCCTACAACCTGGGCTGAGTGTGAGCGTGGCCCTAGGGCTGATGGAATGGGATGACACCCTGGAGACACCCAAGGCCAGGCTGTAGAGGCTCTGAGCATCTGGTGGAGCTGTAGATATCCCTGCTCATTGCAGAGGAGTTGGACTAGATGACCTTTAAGGGCCCCTTCTAACCCAAACGCTTCTATGATTCTACGACATGGCATGGCATAGCATGGGATGGCATGGAATGAGAATGCTCCACTGTTGCAGATGTGAATTTGGGATGTCTAACCGTTCCCATATGGGGCACACCACTGGGACCATGGTTCTCCAGCTGGGTGCAGGGATCACTTCACAGAATCTCAGCTTTATAAGGGACAGAAGGGGGAAAAAAAAAGAATTTTCTTGCAATAAATGGATTTTTCTCCCTCCTTGCTGCATTTCAACCCTGACAAACATTGCAAACCAAACCCTTCTGTATTGCTGTGTTTTGCTGAAAAAAAAAGCCAATGTTTGCATTTCAGCATGGCATGCTCGGTGCTTTATTAACAGAGATTTTTTTCTTGTTTCCCCAGGCTGACTCTGACTCGTGTCACCGCCTTGGTGCCACTGATGCAAACAGGAGAGCAATGCTCGCCTTGTTCAGCAGAAGGAAACAAATCGGCTCGTCTGTAAAACAAGAACAGCCTCGCTCCTGGGCACAGGGACGTGCTCCTATTCCTGCTCAGCACTGCGGCTTCATTTTGGGGCAGCCTTAATCCAACAGCTGGATCCAGCAACAATTGAGGCACTGAGCCCTCGCTAATTGTAGCAGCAGCATTAGCATCACTGTGGAAGTGCTTAAATGCTTTGCTGGATTGTTCTGTGCTTGCAGTGTGTGTGATTCTGACATTGATGTGCTTTTGGGGAATTTGTTGTTTTGCTTTTTTTTTCCCCCTTGTCTGCAAAATGGTAAAGTTACAGATAGGGCAAATCCAGGAGCAATTTCAAGCAAATCTTTAACTGGGACAGCCCCTGAAGTAAACACATTTAGGGCAGGGGTGGCTCAGAGCAAGGCACCACCTTAAACAAACCAAAGTTGGTTGGGGCTGCGACAACCCTCAAAAAGTTCTTCTTTCAGCATCCCATCCCAGCGGGGCACTGCTTCATCTCTGGGCATTACAGACTTAGAGAGATATGTCCATTTTTGCTATTCTCTTTTGTTCCTGGCCCCTGGTCAATTTATCCAGGAAAAAGGGAGAAAAGAACACACAGAAGCTGTTCCTAAAGAGAAATTTTAGCTGAGGTCAGGAGCCTCAGAGTTATTTTTGGCTGCATGAAGCTTAAACAGCAGAAGTTGATGGGTGGGAAAAACTTGAGCATTGCACTGTGTGATGGAGATTGCAAAGGCGGGGACCCAGAAAGAGTTAAAAACCTCGGCCACCCTGCACAAGCCAAGGAGAAAAATAAATACATAAAATAAAATAAAAAGCCATTACAGCTTATCCATGCCCAGACACCGGGTAAATGGGAGAAAATTGCAGGAGGATTCGTAGTGACGGTGAGTTATTTCCAAGCGACAATGGAGGATGACAGTCATTATGGCCAAGAACAGGGAAGGTCAAATGGGTTTATCCTGGTGTGAGCCATGCAAGGAGGCACGAAGAAGGCAGATTTTGCCATGAGCAATGCAAGCAGTGTATAAATTGGAGTTTAATTGAATAAATGTATGTGGTGAAATTGCCAAAAAAAGACACCTGCTCCAAGCCAACGTTTGGACAACAGGAGGATGAGAGGATGGGATAGCGATGAGGAGGGAAAGAATCAAGACGTGAAATTTGGGAGCACTGAATCCATTCCTGCTCCTGACAGTGACACGTTATTCAGTTCTCCCATTAGAGACACTAATTTTTATGGTGGAGCACACTCATCTCCCTGTTATAGGAATAATTTAATTAACTTGGAGAAATGTAATTAATTTTAATTGTTCATGATAATTCATTGTTTAATATGATATTAATAATTATTTTTTAAAAATCCTAATGCCCAGTAACTGTCCTATAATGTGGTAATTAAACTCACATAGAAGAGGTACTTAATTTAAAGTGTTCGCAAATTGTTTCTGGTCTCCAGAGCCTAAATCAGTGCCGCAGGAAGAGGCGAGATGGGAGGAAGGGCTGTGACCTCAATCCTGAAATCCATCTGCAGGCATTCATTCAGGCAGAGGGCTCTGTTTTCTGTGGGCTTTGTCCTTCTGAAGTTGTCCTAAAGGTGTTCAAGAACCATGGAGATGTGACACTGAAGGACATTGTCATTGGGCATGGTGGGGATGGGCTGGGATTGGATTTGGGGGATCTTAGAGGTCTTTTCCAACCTTATTGATTCTGTGGTTCTATGAGTGGACATGTTGGGGATGGGTTGGCAGTTGGACTAGATGATCTTAGAGGTCTTTTTCAAATCTTAATGACTCTACGATTCATCTGTGTGGGGTCTATCACTGTTCCCCATTTGCTTGGTGCACCCCAAAGGTGATGCACCCTCACCCAGCAACCCACAAACCAAGGCTGTGGTTGTGCAGGGCTACTCTAAACCCATGGGGAAAAAAAAAAAAAAAAGATGAAAAAATGCAAAATGGCCCAATACAAACAATGCCATGGGGTTTTCTCCTCCCACGAGGACAAGGGATGGAGAGGTGTTGAGCAGAAAACATCACCACAATGGGGATGGATCGTGGTGAGTATGAGGGTATCTTCTGCAGCTGCACTGAACTTTTTAAGTCAGAAACACTCACTTCCCAGGGCTGCACTCCTCTCTAACCATTTTAAGTACTTAAATACACACTTTCTATCAAGGAATTAGATGTTGCTCATAGCCTTTTAAAGCTAAGAAAGGACCCCCCACAGGACTGTTTGCTTTCTTTGAGTGGCATCATCTTCAGAAAAGGATCTGTCCTCTAATTATACCATCTGTGCATAGGGAGAATGCGATTACATCTCTTGTTTTGCTATTTTTTTTCCCTCCCTTCCCCCCTCCTTTTTTTTTTTTTTTCCTTCTTTAGAGAAATTGCAACATTTTTTTTTTTGTTTGTTTTGGTGTTTGTGTTTTTGTTGTTGTTGTTGTTGTTTTTTGCATTCTGCCCCATGCATAAGCCATTATCAAGCTGGAGAGCTGCAACAGAACTTTGAACCCTAGCAGGGTACAGCCCGTGGAAAGTCACCTGCTACGAAGCCCAGACTTGTATGTTCACACCCACAATCCTTAGGGCTCAGAGCTCCCAGGTTGGGGCAATTCAGAGGGAAACACATAATGGAGTATGCTGATTGCAAAGCAGCACCCAGCTGGGTGCAGTATCCTACTGCACCAAACATCCCCCAAGTACATCCCCATGCATCCCTGTAGGACGAAGAGCATGACCAGGAGCCAAGCAAGGACACGATGAGCCCAAAATGAGGGCAGAAGCAGCAGATTTGGGGCTGAGAGGCCACAGCTGCTGCAGACTGGAAAGCACATTAGCTTGCAGAGTTTTCATGCAGCCAGTCCCCTGATGAGCTACAGTCACACCATCAATGCCAGCACTATTAACTGCTGCTGCAAACTGTTCAAACAGGAGCAGGGATGCTAATAGGGATGGATTTTTAAGCCTGGAGCAAGATTTATCAGCCTTTCCCAGTGCTTAAGGAAACAAGCAGGTGACCCAACCCCACTGCTGGCAGCAACAGTGAGAAAAGGATTTCTGTGCAATGCAACTCATTCTGTGCACCCTATAAAGTCCCTGGGGTTTCCTCTGTTCTGTTTTAATGACAGAAGGGGAAGCTGGTGGTTTGAAGGAGAGGAATTGGAAGGCTTTGGTGCACTCACTGCTCCACAAAGCAATTACCGTAGCCTTGTTGCAAACCACAAGAACCATCCTCTGTCCTTGCATTTCCAGCCCAGCCCCTGCTTAGTGCCATTAGGACCTCCAGAAGCCCCTTTTCACCCATTAAGTCTCTGATTTCCACCTATCTCTTGCAAAAATAAAACCCAGATTTGCCATGCTCTTAGCGGGGAAAAGCAGCACATCTCGAGCACAAAGCTTTGCTAAAAATACCTCTGCAGAGCCGAGCTCGCCACCGCCCGCTTTGATGACACAAGAGACAGCCCCGCGCCATCGGGAGCTGTCATTAGCAGCTTGCATCTGCCTTGCTGGCAGCGATCAGCAGTGTTTCCATGCAGAGGTGTTAAAAATAAATAAATAAATAAAAGCATCGTTTGTTTTCTTTGCCAGCCCAGGAGCTCTCAAAGCTGTCAGGGATTTGCTGCACAACACCTGTTTTCTCCTTTTGCAGGTGGGTTGGGTTAAATATGGTGTGTGGGAGAGGAATGGATTGCTCTGATGCTCAATAGTGGGGTATGGAGCTAACAGGGAGGAGAAATAAACCCCTCCAAGTAAACGTGGTGGTGAAGAAGCAGAAGCTGAGCATCTCTGCAAGCTCCTCTCTTCACTGCTGGGTGCAAGGAAAGGGAATGTCGGGTCTGATGGGCTGCATCCTCTGCCTAGTCCCATTTTTGGTGTTTTCTCCCAGTCCACCGTCACACAGTGCATACTACTTCCCCATCCTAAGGAGCATTTTGGCGAAGCAGAGCCTTGCACATGGTGGCCACGTCCCACCTGCCATTTGCTTCCAAAGTGCTGACCTTGACGAGGTTTTGCATTGATCTCAGCTCACCTTTTGAGGCTCTGAAGACAGCAATGGAGCAGTTGAGCCGCGTCTTGCACTTCCAAAAGTTGTACACTGCATCATTCTCCCCCGATGGCTATGTTTGCCCATTGCTTCATGGCTTCCCATGCACTTTTCTCCTTCCAAATCACACCCAATACTACAAAACCCTACCGAGCTATAGGAGCTGGGACTCTTGCAAGCCTCCAAATTAATTAGAAGGGTTTGTTTTGCCTTGGGAACAGGAGGACAGAGGGCAGAGACCAGCTGCTGGCTGGGCACCAGATTTGCAAAAGGAACTCGGAGTCGTAATTACTCCTTTCCCTTAACCTCATTGCACCTTGAGGTATTTTAACATCACTTTTGCTGGCAGTGAGGATTGATCGATCGTCCCTCCCTTGGCATGCAGATGGCCTGATTAATGTAAAACTAACCAGTCGCTCCCAACTCTGGGGAATTAATCACTTAAATGTGGGAATTACTCAATAAACCATTCAAACACGCAATAAACCAAGCCATTAAAAATTAATCGCTTGACATCCCTGCCATGTAAACAGAGCTAATAAGATTTGGGCAGGGAACAAAGAGTGGGAAAATCACCCCTGGAGTAGATGGGTCGCTGACGAAAAGGCATCTCGTGCCTCTTCTCCTTTTGGATGCCCTCCAGCTCTACCTGCAGGAGCTCAGTTTAATTAGCAAGACTTGGTTGGGGAGATAAGCCACACTCGTCTCGCCATCCCATCTCCTCACTGCACATCCCTGCCAGCAAGGTGTGAGCCAGCCACATCAGTCAGCACTTGTGCTTTTTTGTTCTTCCATCTTATATGCTCTTCCATTATTTTTTTTTTCCCCAAATAATGGCATCAAGAACCCTTGCAAAGGCAGTGTACCTTCCAGTCACTTCTCCAGACTCAGCTCGCCCAAGGACCAGCACATCTACACCGGTGAACCAGCTTCATCTACCCTGGAGAAAGGAAAGGGGTTATATTTTAAATCCCTTTCCTCCCATAATACGTCTGACACTAATCAGGGTTCCAGCCCCATGGGAATCAATGATTAATGATGTTAAATATAGCAGGAGATTGCGAGGGTAAAATTAGGCGCCATGCATAAAACATCACAGCTCCTTGTTAGATAGTCAAATTAGACTAATGGTTTGATGTTCACACAGGCTCTGGCCCTGTAATTATGGATGGACTGGCTAACCTCCTCCCCAGCTGTATGCTGCTTTGATGCTGGCAATAAGAGGAGGAATATCCAAGGCAGAACCTTAATGAAAAAGCCAGCAATCACCACTGTCATTGGTGCCCAGGGACGTACAAGGACAGGGCTGAAGGCAAAGCTCTTCTGTGCTGCAGAAGTCAAGGTGAGGAGGGGACGTGTGACACAGGGCTGTGTATCTCAGTGGGGTGGCACCATTATTGGTTAGTCTAGCTTTTCCATCCCTCCAATATCCCTCCAACATCCATCCTGTCTCTTTGCAACACCCCTCCAGCACCCATCCTTATATCTCTCCAACTCCTATCCAACATCCCATTTGCAAAATTACCCAACTTCCCCCAGCACCAGCCCCAAATACCCCTCCAAGCACTAATTAGACTCCAGACAGAGATATTAAGGAAGGAGTGAACAGGAAAGCAAAGCAGTCAAAATATATAATGAGTCTCTCTGAAAGCATCGTGGAGAACACAAATCTGGCTGTAATTAATCTTATTATCTGGGAAAGAAAGAGACATAGAGCTGTTGCGTGCCTTGAAAGGACTGTCAAAATTTGAGGGCGGGAGGGATAAGCCTTTGGGAGAGTTTAAGCTTGGGTAGCCACCAGCCTTAAAGCCAGTTTAGAGGCAGATCAGAGTGACAGGGAAATAAGGATGGGAGTAAAGCAGCCTGGAGGAAGCAATTTAAATACCGTTTGCTTAAGAAATAAGACAAAAATAGCACGGTAAGAATGAAACAGCTGCCTGTCACCAGAACCTACACCAAGGACTGGAACATCTCATCCCTGCTCATCCTGCCCACCAACATATTTTGGGGGGAAAAAGGGGAAAAAGCTCACTCTCAGAGGTCATGCCCCACATGATGTTGGGCAAGTAGAGATTGGTGCATCCCAAATCCACAAGCATCCTAGGGTTGATGGTTTGACTTGATGAACTTAGTTGCCTTTTCCAACCTTAGTGCTTCCATGATTCTATGATCCTGGCCCCAAAAAGATTTTGGATGGGAAGGGGCTTTGCTCAGCATCACCACACCACAGACTATTGGAACATCTTCTGGGGGTCCCATCCCTTGAACAGCTCACATCCTCCACTTCAGAGGAGAATAAGCCCTTAGTGAGTCTCAGCTGTCTGCTCTGTAAGGAACCTGAAATCAAGCTAGGCAGGGAGTGTGCACCCCAGCCCCTTCTTGGGGATCACACTTTACTGAGGTCTCAAATTTTGGCCAGCTTTGCAGCAGATGACAGTGACTTTGTCAAGGCAGATTGGGCAGGATGCATTCATGTGACAGATTCAGGTTCGTCAGAGGGGGTTTTGGCTAACAACCTGAAAATTGCCGCTTTGACAAGGACTTCAAAAACACTCTGCCACAAAGATCACTTCAGCCTTGTTTCCATGAGAGCACTTTTTCTCCCGCTTCCCGCAATCCTATTAGGATGGCTCACATCCAGCACACAGCGTTAAAACAGGGATCCCACCACCACCTGGTTCCAGGAGCGCATTCACCATACGTTCCCCACCTCAACCAGCTTCCCTTCTCCATGCATCCCCGTCCTTTTCCCCTACAAACCCCCCAAATCTCTGCATTCTGTTGCTCAGCACCACAACACAAAAGCAAAACCCACATTCCTGGGGATGACCACGTCCATCCTGAGGAGGAACAGCAACCAATTGACTCTCATTAAGAGTTCAATAATGTCCAGGAGATTACAGCTTTGATAAGCACTCTGCTGTGCAACTGGGGTCAACCGTATTAGGAAAATGTAATTAAGCTAATAAATTCTCAACGGTTTTTCCCTCCTCTCCAGGATACGAGTCGCTCAGTGAGCCTCATTAGCTGCTGAAGCCACACTTCCATCCAAGGTGGGCTGTAGAGCTCAAAGCTGTATTTTGGGGATGGTTGCAAGCTGGGAAATAGGGAACTGTTGCTAGACTCCCTACACCATTTCTCTATACATACTGGTCACAGTTGCTGCCATCCAAAAGAGCAATGAATGGATTATTCATATGGGGTTAAAGCTGTTGTCTATGGGCAGCAATCAGCCCTAAACTTCTCCCAGCATGTTTCCCAATCGCAGCAGCAACTCCTTCTCTCTCCCCAGTATCTACTCTTGGAAACCTTCACTGGCACAGCTTGTGCATGACTAGGAATAGCAAGGCACATGGAGGTCCAGCTCCTGCAAACAATGCCTCCTGATTAAAACAGCTGCTTAATATCCTGCCCCAGGAAGGGGAAACTCCAGCATTACAGCATCTCATGTCCAGCACTCCCTTCCATGCTTCTTTCATGGTGGGTGGTGATAGAAAGATGCTTGCATTGCAGATGCAGTCCTCAGGCTCCAGCTCAGCATCCTTGTATCACAGCACAAGTTGCATACAGTCACACTCCAGCTATGGCACGATCCCCTACCCCCTGCCTGCAAAGGTAACAGAGCAACTGCTTCATAAAGACATCATGAATCAGCCTTTAATATAGAGCATGTTGCATTATTTTTAGCCAGGACGCTATTTTACAATGCTAGTGCACAGGAATCAGACCATGAAATTGGCTGGATGCAGGCTCGCCTTGTTTGTCAGCGTGAACGGGCAAACAAGCAGCTGAGCAATGCCAGGGTGAAATGTTGAAAGCGTTTAAGTGCAATTTAATGGCATCTTGAGATCAGCAAGCTGGGCATTGAGAAGGACACAGGATGGTTAGTCAACAGCATCTCAGACAGTGGGTCCTGAGGGCTCTGCTCAAGCTAAGAGGAAGGTTTGCCCTAAAATTAACCCGCAGACCTAAATTCAGAGCCTGGTGGGGGTGCCTATGGCAAACTGGTGCTAAATAGCGGCTGCCACCAATCTGGATACGAGGTGTCAACCCCATCTAAACAGAGCACAAGAGCAGAAAAACCTCATTGCGGCCCAACTCAAGCCAGAGAGACCCTTGGGGCTGATGGGCACCCCACTGCATTGCAATTGCCTCTATTTGTGCTACCAAGGCATTTATTATTTCCTCAATTCTGTGATGATCCCCAGTCATGTCAGAACAAGTTCCATGGCTAAAATGCAGCAGAAAGTTCCCAAAGACCCCCATATAGGCTGCCAACACCCCTTGTATGTGGCTTAAGGGGAAAATGGATCAGAACCCAAAATGCTGTGGGAGTGTGTGGAGCCAGGAGAAAAAACAAACCCATCCAAGAGAGCTGAAGAGGGCAATCACAGCTCTTCTTGCAGCCTAAATTGTTAGTTTAGCAAATTACAGCTGAACAGCCCGTGTTTTGACATCGCTCAAGTGTTTTGCTTCCTTTCCTCCCAAATCAAGGTTACAAGTTCCAAGCCCCAGGGCTTGGCCAAGAGCAGAATAAGAGCTTGACTTTAGGGAAGGGTGACGTGGGGCTCCCAGCACTGCCAAAACGTTGGGGATGGGGATGATGGGATCATCCCAGGGAGGCTGCAGATGCCCCATCCCAGGAGACACTCAAGCTCAGGCTGTATGGGGCTCTGAGCACCTGATTGAGCTGTGGGTGTTCCTGTTCATTGCCATGCAGTTGGACCAGATGATCTTTTAAGGTCACTTCCAACTCAAAAGGTTCTATGACAATAATTCTATGATCCCCATTCTTCCACTGGAGAAATTGTGGGTCTGCAAAACCCAAGTTATAGGGTTATTATTGGCACTACGCTGTCTCCACAAATTAATGGTGTGCAGCGAGAACAGAGCTGGCAGCAGGGCTTACCCTGAAGATGCCCCTCCGACACTGTGCTCATGGCAGAAGTCAGCTGGAAGCAGAGGTCAGGGCTATCCCACTGCTCTGGGGTTAATCGCTCCGTTAGGGCTGGGGTAAGGCATTCACTTGGCACAGGCAATTAGCAGCCGGTATTTATTTCGCCTGCAGCAGATCATGCCCTGTTCTGCTGGAAAAATAAAAATTTTTAAAAAGTGGGAAAAAAAGAAACATTTAGTGCCCGGAGCTGTGGTCTTACAGCAGATCTGCCAAGTGCTTACAGAGCATCAGGGGAAACGGCTGCGGCTGAGCTGATCGGGGCCGACTGAACCTGAACTCAGACCCAGCTGCCTTCACAGGAGCTTATTTCCACTGCTGTGCTCCTCTCTGCTGCTGCGTTTGATGTCTTGCAGTGTCCCTGGGGGCAGAGCCATCTGAACTAACACGGATTTTGGGAGGGTTTTATCATCGCTCCCAGGACCGAGTTCTCTCTGTGCTGGAACCACATTGCAAAGCTTTGATAGAAAGCTGCAGCCCGGCAGGTTACTGGTTTTGCATTGCAGGGAAGCCACAGGGGATGGTTTGCAACAGAAATTCACTTGCTGGCAGCTATGCCTGGGGGTAGCCTCGGTGGCTATCAGCCCTGTGCACACTGCTCATGGTGTTGCTTTCACTCCAACAGCAAACACAACAGCCAGCAAGGGCTGCAAAATTATGGGGCAAAGGTGCAATGTCCCTGTGCAAATATCCCCACTGCTTCTTGTTGGTGTTACTGCCAGGTTAAGTCACATTGTCAAAACCCCAAGTTTTCCCCAGATCTCACCTGGGATTTTGAGCCCGAAGAGTCTTTCTCATCTCCAGTATGAGCAATGATGAGGTGCACCTTCTGCTGGAGATGCTCCAGCCCTGCCTTGCACACACCTGGGATGCTCTTGAGGATGTTAAGCATTCAACAGTATTCAGATTATTACCTGCTGCTCAGTTGGGTTTAATCCTTCTGAATAGCTGAGAAAATTCACTAGTAGGAATTAAGAGGGCACAGATATTGCCTGTTAGCTGCAGGAGGCGGCTCATCCCACTGCTCTCTATCTGTCCCCCCTGTTGCCTTGTTTAGGGGGGACAAAAGCCAAAGCTTCTGTGCTAACACCGTTGGTTTACAATGGGCTGACCCTGCAGCAGCATTACCTGAGCACAGCTCCCACTGCAGCTGGGGAAAACAGCTGGATTTGCAGCTGCAGTGTGAAATACCCACTGCTGCTGTTGCAAGCCCCTGAATGCAGCTGCTCTGAGCATCCACCTGCAATAGGGTTTGCACACTGGCACTCATCTCTGCCTGCAAACCTGTGGAAAGCTCATAGGAAATTGAACCAAAGCCCTTTTGCTTTCATGCTAGCTCATTTGGAGCACATGTTTTGTTGAAAAACCCCATTGAAGCACAAAGGCTCTACATCCCAGCACTTTCCAGCAGTCATTTCCCTGACGCACAGAGCTGCAGCAGTGCAGTGGTTAACCCTCTGCTTTGCATCCCCAACCTCGTCAGCTTCAATCACAGCACAGAAGCAAAAGGGATGGGCGAAGGACAGAAGCTCCTTGACTTCTTTGCAAGCGAAAGAGATTAAGGGGGTGGAGCTGCTCAGCAGCAGCTTTGCAAGACCCCAAAATCCAGTGCACGTTCTGCGCCATCTGCAAATTACATCCAAAAACTGCTGCAGCACCCCAGAACCTCCCAAAGCATTGCATTTAGCCAACAGAGCCATTTCCCAGTGTGCAACAGTGGGATTTTCCCATGGGATGCATCTCCCATGGGAGAGGCAGGGCCATAAGGAACTTCATAACCTTATTTAAAAGTCTCTGTTGCTCGTAATGGGAGGCACTTACCCCCTCAGATCCATCATTTGATTTTATTGCTGGTAATATCTCCTGGAAAGTCCTCAACAGATGGAAATTTTATTTGGTTAATCATCGCCATCTGAGTTGCTGTGGGAAGGAGCTGGCAGAGGGAGCAGAATGCGGGCAGAGATGGGGCTGTACCCACCCCAAATCCCAAAGCAGATAAATTCACAGCACTGCACCTTCCCCAGCCTGACCCACGAGATCTGCATGGCTCAAAGTTTGCAGAAAGTTTTAATTTTGCAGAGGGCATTGCAACGCTCCTTGGGCATAGCATCTTTCTACAGCAGACCCCAAGAGATTGCAGCCCTGCAAACAGCAAAGTCAGCCCATTTTTGCTAGGCACACATTATGGCAAAGTATATATTTATATCTATAGGAGGAGGGAGTGCTGCATAAGCCTCCCTATCACTGCTGTACACGTGTAACCATGTACAGATATCCTCTTTTTTTTTTTTTTGTAAGGCTGATTCCCATGTAAACCACTGCAAATCTGCTGCTCCCCTTGGGCAGCACATGGCCCTACAAGCTGGAGCTGCTGCAAAAGGCTGCACTGAGAAGTCAGTGGGTGGGTTCAGAGCATGATCCCAAGAATTTGCATTCAGTTGTGAGATTTCTGCAAGAACTAAGCCCAAATATGGCATGTGCACTGATATATAGGATGGGAGGTGTAACTCAGTTCAAAGGCTTCACGCCCTGGTGAAAGATCCTAAAGTGTGACTGGGGGCCCCAACCCACACCAAACCCAACTCAGAATCAATAAGTCACCATACAAAAATTCATTTGGTGCAGTAATAGAGAGTTGGGGTTGCATTCCCCAAAGCAAAAACATTCGGGGGGGGGGGAGAGGGAGAGGATTAGAGCCACTCCTGTCCAGAGGAAAGATGAGGTCATTATCTGCAAGTTAAGCTGGATTAAACCCGAATTGCAAGCCAGCAGTGTGGGGCAGCACCAGGGGCAATGCATTCTGCCTTGGTTGCAATATAAAAACAATAACTTTAAAAAAAATGCTCTGAATTCAACTTTCTCCCATTTTTCTTTCCTTTCCTCTTACTCCTTATCTCCTCACTAGGGGATGGTGCTGGGGGAAGTGTTGTGTTGGCACTGCTGAGCCCATGGGATTTTGCAGCTTGCTGCAGCAAGGAAAATACTGACAAAGAAGGGCTGCTTTGTTAAGTCTTCATATCAGAGCAAAGCTGACTTTCATTCCACTCTGCAGCCACTTGTTGCTTTGGAGGGAATAATTCGGACATTGCCAGCATCTCAGGGCTTAATAACAATGCACCTTTAACAAGACCCCCATTCCTTTGCATGGGAATGCCATTCTGCTTCCATGCTGCATCACTGCAAGGGGCTCAGCTGACTCAGTCTGCATGCACTGAGGTTCTACACAAACGTGCCCATACGTATAGCAGAGGTGGAGGGCTGGAGGAGCATCGCAGTGCCATGGCACTGGTATACACTAATTCATTTTCAAAGGCATAGGGGCAGCAAGCAAGCAGGGCCATGGTAAGCTTGCTCACTGAGCTGCACGCATGCAAATACATACATATAAATACATATTCTCATTATCTGGATGCTCCTAAACATGAGTGGGGAGGAGCAGAGACCACCAGCTTGGTGCCATGAATGCAGCACCCACCACAAAGCACTCAACCCTCACCATCCCCACCCTGCATTTCCACAGTGAGTTACTTTCCTCTTTTTATTGCTCAGGTCTATCGTCCCTTCTATGTCTCAGCTGAGCCTATCTTCAGAGCAGACCTTCCTTTGCAGCTCAAAGTAATTCCTTCTTTGCTCCTCCACACTCCCCAGGGGGGCTCCTGTACAGTTTGTTATTATTACTATTAATAATCTCTATTTTTTTCAAGGCTCTCCTCCAAAGGGCATCCCTGGGGAAGACCACCCCCCACCTTGCTGGGAAGGGACTCTTTGATATCCCCAACCCTTGCTGAAACAAATGCCCCATTCCCCAACCCCCTGCACAGATAAAAGACCCTTTGGGGAGAAAGGTCATTGATGGGGAGAAAAACCTGGGAGGCATCAAAATACTTTGATTAAAGGCAATAGAGGGGGAGAATTTTTTCAGTGCTTCAGTTTTCTCATAACCAATCCACGGCACAACACCATCATTTACCACTGCATCCTTTGCAGTTGCACCATTGCGCTGCTTACCACCCCACCACAGCTGTGCCACTTTACAGATTTTTTTTTTTTTACCCTACCTTTGACAGAGACAACACACACACAAAAAAAAAACCCTTAAAACTATTTTCTGCTCCTCCATCATTTGTCTTGGAAAATCAGGTTGGCATCTCCCTTCAATGCCAAACAATGAGACACCTCCTCATGCAGGAAGGTTTAGGGAGAACAAGGAAATAAATGCTGGTTTGGGGGCTGAAAGCCCCCAGGGGCTGCTTCATCCCTTTCCCAGCCTGCCCCCACAGCGTGGGTTTGCAGAGCGCATCCCTTCCCCAAAAATAAACCCCAGTCACGGATCATCTCCAGCGCTGTCAGGTTGCATTTAGATTGCAAAAG
>JAOWBP010004584.1:145407-166165 GCA_028571105.1 Tragopan temminckii
CTCAGTGGCTGCACCCGGGCTGAAAGCAGGGCAGGGCTGCTGCTTGCTCAGCCCTGCATCCTGAAAAAGCATCTGCTGGTGGCTAAGCAGCCCACGCCACCCCCTGCCCCAAATTCTTCAGCCCCAAATCCCCACTGAGTGTTGGCACTATAAGCCAGTCCCGAGGGAACATAATGAGCTTCACTTGGGGGAGCAGGCCGTTAATTTCTCAACTTCATTCCCTAATGACTCAAATCAGGGAAGGGCCATGAGCTGCCACTGAGGTCACCTGGAGCTGGTGACAGCAGAGACAGCCTGGATGTGGGGAAGGGTATGGTCCTTGTCTGCACTGGGACACCCTTCCTACATCACACCTTTAGGAGATGCCACCGGGATGCCCCCAGGGAGATGCAGCAGGGACAGCCTGGAAACACACCACCAGGACAATCCCTAGGAGATGCCACCGTGGCAGCTTTGAAACAAATCACTATTAAGCACTTGAGAGATGCCACCAGGGCACCTTTGGCATTTACCACCATGGCACACGCCATGGAGTCAAGCACTTGAGAGATGCCACCAAGGTCTCCTTAGGACCTACCATAGTGGAACCCCTGGGAGATGCCACCAGGGCACTTTGAGACTCCATAGCACTCTTCAGGAGATGCCACCAGGGCCCCTTTGGGACCCACCACATTCACATACCTGCACCCAGCTACGTCAGCATGCTCACGCACAAACCTTCCTGACAGGGGAAAAAAAGAACAGAGGGAAAAGAGCCACTGCCTCTTTGGCACCATTCCCCATCAGCATAAAACTGGTTTCCACCAGCTTCACAGCTACTATGGGATGTCACCAACCCTATTGATACCATATCTTGATTCTGAGACAGGAGGAAAACTTAATCAGAAAAAAACTTTGAGGACAAAAAAAAAAAAGAATCCCAGCAAAGCACACCCGATGGCTAATTAGAAAAATACTCAAAAATTGGTGCAGGGCAGATAATCTTTGCTCGCCAGCAGCACACACCACACCTTCCCATTTCAAGGTTGAGCTGCCAGGAATATCAATCTGATAATTGTAGTGCTACAAATGAAAATCAAATTGGAGGCAGTTAGAGAATCACATTATAAATTGATCTAGTCCGCACACAAGTTTCCACCTCCCTGGCCTTGGGATTCTCTGTGTGGATGGAGAGGTCTGAGTATCAGAGAAAAGAGATGGGGCACCTCTGGAAATGGTGGAGTCACTGTTCACAGTGGCTTTCAAGAGACAAAGATATGTGGCAGTTGGGGACATGGTGGCAGTGGGCTGA
This sequence comes from Tragopan temminckii, assembly GCA_028571105.1. Taxonomy (NCBI): domain Eukaryota; kingdom Metazoa; phylum Chordata; class Aves; order Galliformes; family Phasianidae; genus Tragopan; species Tragopan temminckii. Next base: position 146,699 of record JAOWBP010004584.1, read on the forward strand.
TAGTCAGAATTGATGTTTTTAGAGGTCTTTTCCAACCTGAATTATTCTATGATCCCCCCCTCTGTCCATTATCCCCTGCATCCCACACCATTTCTGGGGAGGAAAAGGCAATTTTAGGGCTGCTTCTTGATTTCTGAGCATGAGGGTCATATCAACTCGGTGGGATACTGTTGACAAAGCTGGAGAAAGAGCTGCAATGGAAAGAAAACATCTGCACAAAACAGGTTACAAAGTATTGCAAGGAAACATGCTGATTCCTATGGGATTTATTTTCAGGCTGAATTTCACCCGAAATTTCTTGTCCTCCAGAAACAGCTCCTATGCTCCAATGGGAAGTCCCCAGACCAGCTCCCAAAACACTGTATCATGTAACCCCAAACCCTCACTTCATAGTCAAAAAGGGCTATTTCAGCAAAACCCCGTTTCAGCACAGCCAGTATCCAATGAGCGCTTGCACCTCTTCTTTATTTCTGCATCTCCAAGTGCCCCAATATATACAGATTCCTTCTTTATACAGCTCATAATATACACCTTATTTATATATATATATTTATAGATATCCGCACGCAGACACACAAATGCCTTCAAGCACAGCCCCAGCGCCTCCAAAGCCTGCAAGGAGGTCATTGCTTTCTATGTTTAAAAATTCCCCTCTCCCAGCATGCAAAGTGGGGTGTTTTGGGGGGGAGGAAAGTCAAAAATGACAATTTTTATGGTGTTTTTCCTTTCATTATTTTTTCCTTATTTCTCCTTAAAAAAAAAACATAATAGGGGTGGTGCACTCACCGATGCGACCGCCCCATGGCAGCGTGTAGGGTGGCTTTGAGGTAGGCGCTGCGCGGGCATCCCCCGGCTGCTATAGCATCAGCGGGAGCTGCCAGATGAGCAGGGTGCTGTCAGCATCACCACCCCGGCGCTGTGGCTCAGAGTTGAAGTTACGGTACCCTCTGCCCCCTGAAATGATGGCGACAGAGGAGATCTCCTTGCGGGGAGCATCGCGGGTGCAGGGCCGGCTCCGGACCCACACATCGGGGTCATCAGCCATCTCGTAGATGGAGCCATCTTCTTCTGTGTGCTCTGGGGTAACAGTCCCAACCGGAGCATCCCGCACTGACAGCAGCTGCCCAGGGAGGTGGGAGGTGGAACGGAGGCGGTATTGCAACAAGATCCCTTTTTTCCTTATTTCCCGTGGTGGGGGTCCATCCAGCTCTGGGGGTTTCTCTTCCTCACCTTCTTCTTCCTCTTGGTCTCCTTTTAGCACATTGGGGGCCAATGTGCTCAGTGCCATGGCCAAGAAGTCCACGGGGCCGCCATGCCCATTGAGGGACACCATGCCTTTTCCTGTGCAAAACAGGGATTTGAATAATAAAGAGCCCAAATGTTGTCTTATGAGGAAATTTTTGGGGTGCTCACCAGTGATTTTGGGGATGCCCTCCAACCGGGGCACGGGCAGCAGAACAATGATGCCCTGGTCGGTGCCGACCCACAGCAAGCCCTGACAGATGAGCAGGCTGGTGACGCAGACATGTCTTTGCCCTGGAAAAAGGGAAAAAAGGGAGAGAAGAGGCTTGCAGCAGCATTGTCTGTCCCCTTCAAAGTGGGTAACTGCCATCCCAAACCGAGCATCATCCATGCATGAAGATCTCTGCACAGGGAAAAATGCTGAAAATATCAATAAATAAAGAAAGGGAAAAAAAAACGAAGAGGAGCAGAGAGAAGTGAAGCTTCTAATGGCACATGAATATTTTATTGCAGGGACTCCGCGCTGCAGCGTTGCACTCAGTGAAGCAATATATCTGCGGAGATGTAACTCCAGTTCTCAGCGAGAACTTTATTAATGGGCTGTCTGGTTAAAAAGGATGAGGGAGCACGAGTTCAAAAACGCATTAATACCCAATGCTCACTTGCCCAGGAAGAAAAGGAAGTGATAAATATTTTAATATGCCCTAAAAAAAAAAAAAAAAAAAAGCAACTTACATGAGTAGCACACGTATAACTAATTATGCAATTACAACATTTTGTAGCTGGAACAAGTGGGAGGCAACCTTGCAAGCCCAGGACTGAGCCTTGTCCTTTCCTTGGCACATCATAGCAGCTAAGAGCCAAAGAGGTGGAAACAGAGGGCATGAGGTAGAGGTGTGCACGAGCAAAAAGGCATGCAAGGGTGCAAATATGGGTACATGGATGCAAAAATGGGGCACATTCATGCATGCACAGATGCACACAGGTATAAGGATGGGGTACATGGAGACACTTGGAGCAAAGATGGATGCAAGGATGGGGTGCACAGATGCATGTAGGGGGGTGCAAAATGGAGTGCACACATGCATGCCTGGGAGCAGAAGTGAGATGCATGGATGGCATGTGTTGATGCACACACACGCATGAATGGGATGCACAAGTATGAAGAGTAAATGCATGAATAGGTGTACAAGTGCCAAGACTGGATGCATGGATGAAGGGCTCCCAGCTTTCCAGCAAAGCTCAGCCTTTCTAAAATGCTACTCAGACCTGTCCAAGCCCATCCTAAAGCTCCTGCAGCCTAAAAACTACTCCAGCAGCCTAAAAACACCCCTTTCCCTCAGAATGTTAGCATTTTTCTCTAGAGCTCTCAAGCCTTCTCTCAAGTGATGCTCCCAGCTCCATCCGTGCAACCCTATAGCGGGAGGTCACAGGACAAAGCTCCAACCTTTCCAGCAGATAAACTCCTTGCACAATTTCTCTGCAAAGCAAGGCACCTGGAGGATAGATACCCCAGGTTTTTCATTCACTGGGATGAGGAGCCCCACCTGGGAGGACAAAGGTGGTCCTGGTGGCGATGTTGATCTCCTGTAGGTGCTCCAGTGTCTCGGTGTGGAAGAGGCGAATAGAGGATCCAGAGGAAAACGCCATCCAGACGCCACTGCCTGCCTTGATCATGTGTGTCACGCTGGCCTCTGTGTCCGGGTGAGCCTCAAAGGTTTGCTGCCCAGAGGGAGGAATCAAGACGAAGTCAAAACAAAAAAAATCTCAATAAAAGGCTGCTTGGTTGGACTCTCTAGAGGCTGCTGTAGGGCTGCAGACTCATACTGGGAGGGGAGGAGGTGGGATAGAGGTCCTGGCCTTCCTCACCAGCTTTGCTTTTAGCAGACACCAAACTCAGCCCCTCAGCAATCTCCTCTTGGCTCTGTAGGGGCACAATTCAGCCTTTCCCACCACTCTTTCCCAGTTCTCCTTTACAAGACTTTTTGCTGGACCTAGGTGCGTCTTTCAAGCTTACACCAAGGTGGAACAACATCTTCCTGCCTTCCTCCTGCCCCAAAAGCCAGCAAGCAAAGACTCAGCACCTGCACAGGATCTGCTTAGGGTTTTTGGTGGTGCATGGCAACTTCTGAACAAGAGGAACAGAAAACAGAACATCCTCCTCTGACATAATCCAACACACCAAAATCCCAACCAACACCACATTTACCTGTTTTCTACCCATTTTACCAGCTCTCCCTCCTGCAGTGAACCCTCATGAACCCTAAATATCACACTGCAGAGCATTGGATTTATGGATCTGAAACCATATTCATGAAACGAACTCCCTGAGAATCTCCCAAGCAGCAGTTAAGGCATAAAAACTCTGGCTAGCATTGTAGGCAGGTTGGGAATGGCTCGAGTCTGCAGATATGGGATGCTCTGGAGGAAAGTAGGCTGTGGTAGCAATGACAGTGCTGAGAAAAGGGGAAGTTTAGGGGTTAACATGATGGAGGAATCTGCTGGGAGGAGGAGCGTGGCTGCAGCACGCATTGTGCATGCTTTTCCAGGCACTGTTTTGCTGCTTAACTGCAACTCCAGGTTCTTGCTGCAATGCAGCTCCCGCTTTCCACAGTGCAGAAATGAGCCCACAGTGCAGTACAGCAGCATGCAGGATTGAATCACCACCATGCATCCACTTCAACATGACTTCCCTTGTGGGTTTGAAATTTTGCTTTTAAAAGAAAAGGAGCAGCAACAGAGCCCTCTCTGGAGAGCATTAGTGTAGTGCAGCATCCCAACACAAAGCAGAGGTGGATGAAGATTATTAGGTCATCTCCCCCTTTCTCCCATCCAGTGTGGGATTTATTCCTTAGGGCTACATTCCCAAGCTGCTATTTATGGACCTGAGTTTGCAAAGCTGCTCTTACACAGGACAAGTGCAACTTCCCATAGGGAATCCAACCCAACTCAGACAAGCAGAGAGCAGCAATTGGAGCTGTAACCCGCTGCTGCACGCTATCAACCTGCATTGAGCCTCAGACCCCATTCCATCTCCCCCATAGAGATGCCCAGTGCCACTGGGCATGGCATCACCCAGACTGTGCCTCCCTCTTTTTCTCCCATGTTTTTCTTCTGCAAGAATTCCCACCTGGCTCCTGCCATAAATAAGATCAGAGACAGAAAACTAATACAGTCCCCTGATGCATTATTCATCCTCGGCACTGATTTTAGGATGGATTTATGACAGCTAATACATGCAAACTAAGTTTAGGTACTAAATTTGAAAATTAAAGGTAAGAAAGGTTTTTTGTCTTTTTTTTTTTTTTAAATAGAGATGACTATTCAACATCCCTGCTCACATGGCTACAGGAAAGCTGTCCCATAAGGGGCACAGCGGGGTGGTGACGATGCTGGGTGCTCCCGAGGTACCTGAGCACAGAGGGTGGAGGCATCAAGGACGGTGACCTGGTTGGCACAGCTGGCCCATAGGGTCTCATCCAGCATCAAGAGCACTCGCACAGGGCTGGTGCCCACAGGCAGACGGGTGGGCTGCTCAGTCAGGTCCCACAACCCCGCTAGAGCAGAGCACAGAGACCAAGACTCAAAATTAGGGGGAAAAAAAAACAGGTATTTTCACACAAGCCCAACTGCAGCATGTGCAAAGAAGTGCTAGCGCTGGGCTTCCCTACTGCACAAGTGTGTCCCCTTTGGGTGCTGGGATCACCTCCTGCAGCCCCAAATCTCAATACCATCACTGGGAACATAGGTGTGAGCTCTGCCCCAATCCCTAAGAAGTCACATAAGCAGCATTCAAGCCTGAGGCACATGGACATCCTCTCCCTTCCATCATTTGCATGAAAAATAAAGGATGAGGCAGCGTGCACAGGCAGCAGACTCCCCCAGTTTGCAGCACCCAGAGCTGGGGATGCTTTGCTCCTATGCGAACATCCCCTGGCAGCTGCATACAGCCACAGCTGCACAGCCACCTGTCGTCGTCATCCCCCCCCCACCCCACACACACACCTTGTTTTTTTGTTTTTGTTTTTTTTTTTGTTTGTTTTGTTTTGTTTTGACTCCTAAACTGCTACTCCAGAGTTGATTCATCTGGGGCCAAACTGGAGTGTCTCAGTGAAAGAGATCCAATCTGGGTTCCCATGAATTCACCACAACCAATGGGTAACTGCCATTGCTTTCAAGTGGGCAATCTATTTCCACTGCAATTTTAAAACCAGATACTCAGGATCCAAGAATTTAAAGAGCCCTGAGGCTGTCAGAGATCTGCTCCCAGCAGCAGGACTTTGCTACCGAGCAAAGCATGCTGTAGGTGGGCTCTGCTCACTGCTATTTCAGGAAAGCTTTGCTGTAAGGAAGCCACACAGCAAATTTGCAAAAGACAGGGAGAAGATATCAAAAAAGAAAAAAAAAACAACCCTGCTAGCAGCTTGTTGCTTTTCACATGCATTTGTGCAATGAAGGGGAAATCAAATCCATGCTATCCACTTGCTTGCACACTTGTTAAGTGAGAAAGTGGGGTGCAGAGCACCTGAAAACACACTATAAACAGCTTTGGTGCTTCTTGCTGCAGGTTGTGAGCTAACAAGTTTTTTTTTTTTTCCAGATCAGAGTGCTATTTGAGGCTCTTTTCTACCCTCTACTGATGAAGCAGAGAAAAACAGCAGGGAAATGACTCCAAGAAGTCCTCAAGTGCCACCCTCAAAGCAAAATCTCTGCTGCTGCATCTCCCCCTTGTTGGCCACTGAGACCACACTACAGGGCCCAAATTGAGCCCTATTCATCATGCCAATGCAAAATGCCATCCCCCACCATCACTCAGCGTTGCAAAACAGGGGATGAAAAAGTGCAAAAATGGTGCTCTTCCAGCACTATTTTAGCAGCCAGGACACTCAATGCATCCCACTCCACATTTCTGGAATGTCACAGCAAAGGATGAACAGGGTTGCTGTGCTCACCATTGTTCCTGGGGTATGCGGCCACTGTCCCATCCTGCAGTCCTGCAAACAGGTACTCAGGGCTGTGCTTCAGGCAGAGGACTGGCTGCATGCCAGGGCTCTTGCAGGTCAGCAGGCACTGCGTCCCCGTGTCCACGCTGCTGTATACTGCAATGCTAATGGGAAAAATGCAAAAGGAGGATGCAGAGCAGGAAGTGCTGGTGGTCACTGCTTCAAAATTTTGGTGCAGTGCTCCTTTGCAGTAATTGCATACAGAAGAGGGTTGCAGGAGCAGTGGATGCACAAACGCACACCCCCACATATGCACAACTGCACACTGGTGCTCACCTGCCATCCCGCAGCCCCAAGCAAACAGTGGGATGCAGAATTGCAGGGGGCTGCTCAGCACCTGCTCGGGGCTCTTCGGTCCCCTCTGTGTCCCCCTCAGCTGCCTCGGGGATGTACTCCACACACAGCACTGGTGATGCCACTGGAAAGGATTTTACTGTCCGCGGCACTGAGCGATTGAGGGAGAAGATCTCCACTTGTCCACCTGCACCTTCCTGGCCACCCCCAACCTGTGGGGATCACAACTAAGTTTTAGCATCTCGAGGGTGGAAATAATCCAAATCTAATGTTTTTTGCTCCATTTTGCTCACCCAGAGGTAGCCCTGCGGCAATGAGGTGCTGACAGCAGAGAAACCCAACAGTGAGGATTGCACAGGGTTATGTACTGCAGCGCTGAGCTGTAGGAGACAGATGCATTTACCCCATATGCACGCCCCAAAATCAAAACCCTACCACAGCCCAGCTTGTATTTCTTCTGTTTGTCCCCCAGCCAGACCAGACTGTATCAATTTCTGACAAGCAATATGGTCACCCCCTCCCAAACTGCCCACTGTGAGATTTCAGTCTATTACCACCAAAAAGGGAGCAGAAGGGGAAAGAGCTATATGGCAGATGAACAATGCTTTTACCTGCAGATCGAGGGCTTTGGAGGAAAAGGCAGGCATATGGCAGGAGAGGATGGGGCACCAGAAGGGAGGTTTGCTCTTCTTGTCTTCATCAGGACAGAGCCAGCCTGGCTGGTTCTCCTCCCCTGTAGAGAGCAGAGTAGATTAAAGACAGCCCCAAAATAAGCATGATTAGGTGCAGCAGGAGATGCAACATCACCCACACCGACACCAGCCTTTGGGATGCCGCAAGAAACCACCATCCATCGTGGGCATCCCAGCATCTTCTCCAGCTCTTGCCCAAGCAACCACGTTAAGCAGCATCAACACCCCCTACTTGCCCCCAGAAACCATTACAGATATGGAAGGAAAAACCTAATGCATTTCTTCACATCAGGCTTTAATGTGTTTTCATTTCAAACTCATGGATACAGGATTATCCCCCAGACATCGCAGATTAAAAAACAACACAAACTGCTCAAAACAAGGGAATCAAAAATCATTTGAAATCATGTTTGAGTGCTTGGATTCCCCCTGGGCTGGAATGATTTTTCTGCCATTAAACTTTTCTTTTTTTTTTTTTTGCTGCAGTGACTCATGGCGTTAAATAGGAATAGAGACATGGAGGCATCAGGAGGAAGGACTCTTCCCTTGTTATTTGCCCTATTTCATTAGAAAACAGAACAAAGCAACAATGACAGCATATGGCCAAGCTGAAATAAACCACCAGGCATCCCAGAGACGCCACTCAAAAGCATCGAAACAAAACATTTTGAGGAAGAAAACACCATTTCCCACTTCCAACCAAACACTTCTCCCAGCACCTTCATCCCCTTCATCCCACCTTGTACTCTGCTCCCACTCACTCATCAGGATGCAAACCCTTCTCTGCCACCAGATTTTGTTTTTAGAAGCAATACCGCTCCAACAGGTACTCACGCAGCCCAATCTTGGCCAGGTGAAGGCAATTGACCCAGGAGATCTTGCTCAGAGGATTTGGAGTGATGAAGACCACCATGACACTGATGGGGCGGCCAGACCTGTAGGGAAAAGTCATTAGGTTGTCTTCATCCTTCTCCTCTCTGGAGCAGACATAGCATCAGGGAAAGCCCCATCCATTCCCAGAGTTGGGAACCCACTTGTCTGGCTTGCCAGGCAGCAGGAGGCGGAGGCGGCACTTGTTGGCAGAGTGGATCTCTTCCTCCTTCACCTTCATCATCCTCTGCAGGGCCAAGCACCAGTCTTGGGCCACTGTCATGTTCAGGTTCTGAGGGAAAGGCAGGAATGGTGGAAATACCTCCAGAAGCCTGAATCCCCGGGATCCATCTGCAAGTCAGCTGAGGAGCTCTGGAACCAACCACCCATCCATCCAACAAACCACTGAATGACCTGGGTTGTGAGGGACCTTAAAGGTCATCCAGTTCTAGCAGGATCATTTAAGGAGGAGTGAGAGGTATCCACGGGGCTAGCACAGAGCACTCAAATGAGCCCCCTGCAGCTCCCCAAGCCAAGGCTTAGCAGGTTTTCTCCCAAAACAGCATGAGATTCGCCCCCAAAATGGCAGTGCTTGGGTCCCCCAGAATGGTGGGAGCTTTACCAAAGAGCTGGCATTCTGGTACCTGGTAGGTGCCATGCAGCGTGCTGATGAGCAAGGTGATCTGTTCCACCACCGCCAGGTCCTTCTGTAGGTCCTGCAGCTCCTGGAAAAGCCGCGGTGGCCCCAGGTAGACTTTATCTTGGAAGAAAAATAAGAAAAAGGGAGAAATGCAGGATTGAAAGTAACACTGCCCATACACCCCAAAAATCATGTGGCTTGGGGTCAGGTGCTCACTGTGCGAGGCCGGCCCAGTGGGTGCGTGCTTCTTGGCACCAGCATTGTGGATGACCACATTGTCCTTGTCATAGGCACCGCTCTCCTGCCCCACTTCCACCACCTGCACCTGCGGGAGGGCCGTGCTCCACTTCACCACGTATTTGGGGCCCAGTGGCACCAGGCTGCTAATTTCCAGCTGGCCTCTGCCAAGGGAGGATGTGAAATAGCAAATCAATCGGCAGCTGGTGTTGCTCATCCTGCAAACCCCACTGGATCCCCCCTGCAAAAAGCAGATGGTGAGCACAGCTTGCAAAACCAAGACATGCACTGGCACATGCCTGCACCCCCAAACACAGGGCACAAACACAGCAAGCCACACTCAGTGCCTACCTTGGGTTCACCGGCCTGGAAAGGGGGGGGAAATGTTAATAAAAATGCATTACTGGGGGCAAGAAGAGGGTTTATCCCTTACCCTTTGCAACACCAATCCACAAGACCCCAAAACCCAGGGAGCTCCCATAGAATCATTGCATAGATGCTCAACACAAGGATTTGAGGGCAAAATAGCCCCAAATTTGGGCTTCCTCCTCCAGAGCAAGGTTAAGCAGTCTGGGGGTGCACAATCAACAAATATACAATTAGCAGGGTGGTGTGGTTAGGCTGGTATTTTACAGGTCATAAACCTAGAAGGATTATCACAGTGGAAAGAGATAATCAGTAATAAATCAAAACTCTCACCCATATCCTAGGCTCGCAAAAAAAAAACTCCAAAGGGAGGGATCTCCAGAAAGAGATCCTTCCTCAGTGGCAGTCAGCCCTTAAGTAGGGTCTAGGAGAGGTGCAGCAAGGCTCCACCTCCTCTGATCACACAGCTGAATCGCCTTCACCTGTGCTCCTGCAGCTGACTCAGTGCTTGCCTCAGGTGATCAGAGGTTCAGGCCATGATTCAACTGTTCCCATACACAGGTTAAGGCTAGCAAAATCCTTTAAGCCCAAAATAAAAATGGGGAAGGGAAGAGGTGCTGGTGGGATCACTTTCACAAAGTGGCTTGGGGCTGCTGGCACATACTTGAAGTTGATGTTGGCACAGACCAGCATGTCGTTGAGGAGGAAAACCTTCCGCTCCTTGGACTTGATGAGCTGCCCCCGGTCGCCGTACACTGTCTCTGTCAGCGTCTCACAGAGCAGGAGCTGCCGCTGCCCTGAGTTCAGCAGCTGCAGGAGGATACAGCAGGTAAGGGGCTCACTCCCAGAGCTCTTGCGTGGTTCTTGCCCTGCAACTTGGGCTGCACTGGTTTGTGCAACGATTCTTCCTTCCCCAGGGGCATGCACAGCTCCAAGCTCTGCAGAAATGCCTGTGCAAAATGCTTACCGTACAACACATGTGCACAACACCCCAGTGCAATGCCTGTGCAAAATGTTCCAGCTCTGCACAACACAGACCCTTTGCACCACAGTGCAACCACTTTGCATGTGAATTCCACTCTGCCAAGAGCAAAGAGTCCTCAAGGATCAACATGACCCTTCTGCAGCCCTTTTTGGGATTTGTTTTGTCCTCTGTCCCTAGATGCTGGCCTCTGGGCCAGTCTGCAGAGGCCACCACGTGCTCCCAGCGCAGCCCAGGATGTGTTGCAATAGCTTGGTGCAGGGTTTTCCACCAACAGTTGCAAAATCAAGCAGATGGATGGAGGGGAGGAGACTACAGATGAAAATTTCCTGAGTTGTAGACTTATTTTTGCTTTTGCTAAATGCTATTGTGAAAACAAGAGCTCAGCTTCCCCAGAAGGGGAGCCCCAAACTTCAGCACTTCCGCAAACACCAATCAAAGGGGATAGCTGCAAACCCAGTCCCTAAAACTCCCATTGCAAGGGAATGAGGAAGAGGAGCGAGGCTGAAACACGCACCTTACTGAGGCTGCTGCGGTCGCTGATGCTTTTGCTGAGCTGCTGGATCTCGGCCACCTGGTCAGCCACGCGTTTCTGCTCATTGAGCTTCTCAGCCAATGTCTCCAGCTCAGTGAGAGCCAGCTGGAGGGACAGGCGGTCCGCGTGGCCCTTGGGGGTGTTCTTCAGCATGTCCTGGGAAGGGAGAATCATCAGCACGGTGTCACCAGCTCCAACAAGCTGTGATGGAGGAAAACCCCCCGCTGGGATAGGGAAAGCCCCAAAGACCCTTCCACAAACCCCAAGCAGGCTGCCAACCCCAAAACAAGCCCATTGCTGAGCCACCCTGAAGCTCTGTGCCTGCCAAAGTGGGATGCGAAGTGTGGGGTCACCCGTACCTGTAGGAGAAGGATGAACTGGGGGAACCTCTGGATAGGTTTCACCATCAGCCCATAGAGCGTCACGCGATCGGTGCTGTCCATCTGCCGCTTCTACTGGGAGTAAAGTTAAAAAAAAAAAAAAAAAGGGGAGGGGTTCACCCAATATAGTGACCAGCAGCTGCATGTGCTCACATTTGGGACTCACTGACCTTAAGGAAGTCAAGGAAGGCAGGTTTGGTGAGACAAGCCTTCTTGATAAGGGACATGGCAGTGGTGAAGTTGTTGACGTAGTCGCTGTAGACATCCAGCACCATTGACTTGGAGAACTTGGTGCAAGGGAAGAAGGGCAGGATTAGTGCTGTGAGGTACCCCAAAATGGGGCTATGGGTGCTTAGGCTGGGAGTACCCATTGAGAATGCATCACTTCAATTCTCCAACCCCACTGCTGGGAAGGGGCACTCAACTCTCCTCCTACCGAGGCCACAAAGAGGTCCCCAATCTTCTCAGCAGAGTCCCACTCAGCCACACGGGAGGAGAGAGCGATCTGGAACATGGAGTGGCACTGCAGAATCTCCTTCAGGCGGAAAAACACCACGTGGCATTTCCTGGCACTCAGCACTTTGGGCTCCATCTCCATCAGAGGGTTCCTGTAATCCTACAGTAAACAGCAGAACATCAGCATCCACCAAACCCCTACAATACTCCTACAACACCCCCCAAAAGTGGGTTCCCCACCTGCAGGATGCGCTTCAGAGATTCCACATAGCTGCGCTCACTCTGCACAATGGAGCCCAGGATGTGTCGCCGTACCACCTGCAAATAAATGGGGAAGGGGAAAAGAAACCCTATGAAGAAGTGACCCCAGTTATGCTGCTTTGTGCTCACTCACTTGTAAAATTATTATTATTTTGAGATGCTCAAAGGGAAGGCAAAGGAGGTGCCCATCCAGCACCCACCTGCTGGGGGCTGAGCCCTGTGGGCATGGGGCCAAGTTCAGGCGGTGGGTGCTTCATGTCAGAGACGGTGACCTCCAGGAAACCTGTGTCCTCCTCCTCTGAGTCTCCTACCACCAAAAAGCAAAACAAAATAAACTTATTTCACATTTTTCTTGCAAGCTCCTTGGTGCTGAGCAGACCCCCAGTCTAGAAGGGGCCATGCTGTGATGCTCCAGGGGCTCTGACTAGGTTTATGGCTGCCGGCACTGCCTGTCCTCAAGCACTGCAGCTGTCACCAGACACCAGCATGAGTCAGGGCTCTGTGAGCCGAGGTGCTGTCAGATCCCAGTGGGAAGGGGCCAAATCCTCCCCCAAAAGCATCCCAGATTAGGGAACCCCCTCCGTTTCCTTCCTTTAAGGATGACTCTGATCACAGAGAGGCACAAAAAAGCAGCAACGCAAAGCAAAGTGCAGAGCAAAAGCACAACACAAACCTCCTGGCATCCAATCCTGCCTTACCCGAGGCCGAAGCAACTGAGGAAGAGGAGGGTGAGCGGATCACTGTGTCATGGGGCAGGGACGGTTTTCTCTTCCACATACTGCAGTCGCCGGCCCCACTACGGCTGCCCCAGCCCCCAGCACCCCGCTCCCATCCCTGTGCATATAAATAACCAGAGGGGAGGGCGCTGCCGCCCGGGTGACCTTTTTCCTTCCCTAATTTTGGAAGGGAGGATCCCAACGCGTTGCTGGTGGCTCCAGGAGGCCACGCTGGGTGCTTCCCCCCCCCCCTATTAAAACCAGCATTGCATATGGGATGCTTGGAGCATCCTTTTGGCCAAAATCCCACCTCGGGATACCACCCCACAGACTGACAGCAGGACATGGCACACGCAGCAGATCCCCAGCGGCCCCAATGAATCTAGAGGGGTCACCTAGCAGGATCATACCTCGTCCGCAACGCTCCAGTGACCCCCTTGAGATGCCAGGAGTGGGTGGTAGCTTTTTCGCCTCCTTCACCCTTCTCCTACACTCCCCATCCCCTATGGAGTATGAATCATATTTTGGATACCCCAAAACACTGCAGTTTTCCTTCTTTTGGCTGGAAAATTGGGCTGTTTCTTATCTTATGGGGAGAGCGCAAGATGCCACCAAAACTAAGTAGAGATGTGGGACTATCTTCAGGGAAAGGATCTGTTCACACCTCAAGTAGTGCATCAGCCCCAAACCTCACCCTGTAGCACTGATGGGATAGATCAAGAAAACTGCAGAACACCTCAAATCTCACCAAAAATTCAGCATTTCCTACATTGCTCAAACACTCTTTGGGCTGATGTTGCCCTGAAACGCATACAAATAAGACACCCATGACCTGGATGCTTTAGGAAGGGCAAGGAGGGGGCTGATCAGAATAAGCAAAGGGGAAAATGAATTAAAAAGCATGAAATGCAGAAGATAAATTGAAGAAAGAACAAGGTAGATTCCAAATGGATATGGCTTAGTGAGGATGATGGTGATGGTCAGCAGTTGGACTGGATGATCTTAGAGATCTTTTCCAACCTTAATGATTCTAGATAGATTGATATAAGCTTGGAAGGGGACACCCCACTCACCTGGCACTTCCTTACGGTGCAGGAAGGTCACCTTCCTCATCACTGCGATCTTGGTCTTCTCCAGCCCATCCTTGGTGCCACTTTTGGCTGCCTTCATCAGTTGAGTCATCTGAGCAAAAGGGGTTGGGATGCTCAATGTCACGCAGCACTGCATCCCCTGCACAAAGCCTTGGGGACATCACACATCCCCCTTCCTCCCCAGGAAGGCTGAGACTGATGGGGAAGCTGAGGAAGAGAAGGAGGCTGAGCACCCAGGGGGCCACCTCTGTCTCCTTTGTGGGGACACAGTGATGTGCCAGCTTGCAAGCAATGCAGCAAAGCATGAGCGTGCAGCCAAAGCCAAAAAAGGGAGGGAAGCATGACGTGAGTGTACTGCAGCAGGATTTTGTGATTAGGGCCATAAAGGATGTTCACCCTTTGCTTTGCACCTGGACTTGCAGTAGTTTTAGTGCAAACTGAGAAAATCCCAGCGTAAACCAGCTGCAAACCACCAACCTGAATGCTCTGAGGCAGGGAAAGGCTTTGCAATAAGTTGCTCTCCCACTCCCAATAATCTCCTTCCCAACCCTGTAGGGGGTAAAACCTTCTCCGCTCCACTGAGCACACCTTAACCTCACTCTGTCCAAACGCCCCTTGAAAAATAAAAACCCAAACAGTTGATGGGGTGGGCTGATCAATGACATAACTACTGGAGGGATGCAGATGGGATGGGGAAGGTGATAGTGATGGATGACCCCACGCCTCCAACCATCATCAGACAAAATGGGCTGAATTAAGCACGGGTGCACTCATATCCTTACACAGAGGCTTTCTTCTCCCCTCAGGGAAATTCAGGGAAGGGACCGAGGAGGGACAGTACCTTCCAATCATACTTCTGCTTCAGCTCCTGCATGTCTTTCCCCCCAACTCTTAAAGCCAGGATGTCCCTCTTAGTCCTGGCGTATGTCTCCTTTAGTCTATTCAGGTCTGGAGAAAGCTGAGCCCCAAGCAAACCAGGCAGGAGGAGAAGGCAGAGGATGCAGAGAGGGCAGAGAAGAGAGATTCAGGTGAGAAGCCAAACATAATTAAAAAAAAAAAAAAAAGAGAAACCATGAAAGTGTTCCAAAGCAGCACAATATGGGTGGTGGGTTTCCATAATCTGGCAGGGAAGGCGAATGAGCAGGGAGCAGCAGCCATGCGTTGAGATGCAAAAGGGAAAATAAAAAAGGGGAAGGAAAAGGATAAATAGAGAAATCAAATCCAAAAGCAGCGCTGTGCTGATTGTGCATCACGTGAGAGCATGTGGAGAGCAAGCCCTGAGACATGTCCAGTAAACGCGTGGAAAAAAAAAATCAATAAATGACAATAATTAACAGAGCCTCACCTTGGGCTGGAAGGAGGCCCGGTGCTTGGCTGGCTCAGCCTCTGGTTTGTTCTCCTCACCCGACTCCTCGCTGTAGCTCTCAAACTCGCTGGAGCTCCAGCCCAGCTCCTCACCCCGCTGCACGTCCTCATAGATCAGACTGCGCCCTGTTAGACAAAATCCTGCTTTTCCCTACAGACTTGTAACCCCATCATCCCAGATGCTTTTCTGCTGTTTTCCCCCTTTTTGGAGCCTTCTAGCAGTACAGGATGTGGATTTTGCTCCCACAGCCTCAGTTTGCCCATTTGTGAAATGAGTGCACAGCTCCAACAAGAAGAGGGCCTGGGGCTGTTCCTACCATCCTGGTTGGCATCAAGGTTCTCACAGGGGACGTCGTCATAAATCACATCGTCCTCTGCTGCCATTAACTCAAAACGATCACCTTGAGAGAGGGAAAAACAGGGAAACAGCCCCAGAAATCCCCATCAGGACCCAAAAATCCAGCTAGGGTGGGGAAACTGTTCCCCAATCCCATGGCCAGGCCGGGATGTGGGGTTAGAGCTGTGTTCTCCCCCTCATCCCAGTGTTTTAACCCACCCTGGTGGCCACTTTTCCTCTTCCAGGTCTGGGTGTTGATGTCAGGGGGATCCTTGCAGGTTTCCCCATTGCTCACCCGCTCCGGCAGCCTGTGGGGAGAGAAAAGACACCATCAGTGTAAAACCCCAAGGGCATCAAAAGGAGCTTGCAAAAGTCCACACTGTGCATGCATGCCCCAAACCCCACCACTCCACAACAAGAGGGGCTCACCCCCGCTTGGCAAAATTAAGCAAAATTAAGCCCCCACCTCACCCAGGGTGCAGACTCAGCTGCAACCTACGGAGGAAGTTTTGCACCGCCAGAAAAGCCGACGTGTTAAAAACTTGAGGTCGATGCCTCTGGCTTTCCGGCAGCAGAATTGCAAACTGCAAAAGCAGGGAGTCCCCCCAGGGAGGGATGCAGCTTGATACAAAGAAAGAAAAAAAGTGCAAACAAAATGCAATGCTTTGCAGAAATCCTAAAGTCTGCTTGTGCACTTTTGCTCACCCCAGATGTTAGTAAAGGCACTGGTTGCTATTGATATTGATCCCATGGACACAGCATTGCTGCATATGTGCCTAGCCCTACTGCACTGTATTGCACATCTGCTGCTCTGGGGCAGCCCCATTGTTAGGGCTGGCCCAGAAAAAAAAAACACACAGGGTTGATGCACAAGTGCCAAAAAAAAAAGGCTTTTTTTTTTTTTTAAATCTTTGTTCTACACAAAGCTGAAGATGAGGAGGAAGATGCTCCAGTGAAGCTGGGCTTGGTTTCCCCACTTTGCTGCATCCTGTACATGCTCTTTGCTGTCAGATTTGTATCTTCCCCCTATGTGCCTGTGTGCAAACCCACCTCGGGTACCCTGAAATCCCCCTGCAACACCCCCAAACTCTTGTGTGCTTCAACCTCAGATCCCATGCCCCCAGTCCTTTTATAAGCAGCAATGAAGCAATGGAAATAAAACAGGAAAACTGAGGCACAGCACCAGGCTGGGACATGCCAAGGAAGGGGGTGACCTCCAAAATCACATTTTCTCCCCAAAACTACACATACCCTTCCTGGGTCTCCGGTATCAGCCCCTCTGTAGGGTAAAATGGCAAAGAGAAACCAGGTTAGTGGCTGAGCTCCCGAGCTTGGCCAGCCAAAGTGGACACTTTGGAAACAATGGGACCTCACCGGTGCTGGAGCTTGTGGCACGGTGCCTGCGAGGAGGGGCCTGAAGGACTGCTCCCCTGCTTGGCTCAGTGGCTGAATCTTCGTCCTCCTCCTCGTCACTGTCCTCGAAGTCAAAGGCTTCACCCAGGTCCTCCTCACCAGGGGGAAGCTCGCTGGGGGGCTGCGGAGCAAGGACAGTACCTACTGTGGGGCAGGGGGGCAGCTGGGATGAAGCCATGGCATAGGGGGTCCACACTCTCCACCTGGGCCCTTCCCCGAGCCTTTCCTGCAGGAAAGGAGAGGAAAAATGAATTCAGAAGATACAGCAACCTTATATTCATCCCTTGGACATCCCCCAAGACCCTACAGTGGAACAGATCCTGTTCCAGCGCTGCAAAACCTTGCAAGGAAGCAGAAACAATGCTCTCAGGTGCACAGCAAGTTTGCATCATCAGATCAATCTTATGCATGCGTATGGCCAAACTGACCCATGCATGGCCAAGTTCAGCCCCCTCCCAGCTTCAGATATTCATCCTGAAGGACTGAGCCATGCTCAGGGAGTGGGAAGAGCCAAACATCCTCTGTGCGATCAATGGTTCGTCTGCTCCAGTAACACGAGATGCCCCAAAAGGTCACCAGGAGGAAGAGGAAGGGCAGGGCAGAGTCCTGAGCCCAAGGGAGGATGCAATAGGGGAGAAATCACAACAGGGCAAAATATGTCCCAAAAGCTGCAAAGACCCAAACGGATCCCCAAGACCTGCAAAGAGCAAAAGGGATCCCAAAGCCCACAAAAACCCAAGTGGGTCCCAAAAGCCGCCACTACCCAGTGAACAACAGATACCACCACCATGCTGCAAAGAGACCACTCAGTTTTGCATTTAACCTGCAAAAAGAGCTGCAAAACCT
Source organism: Tragopan temminckii (assembly GCA_028571105.1). Taxonomy (NCBI): domain Eukaryota; kingdom Metazoa; phylum Chordata; class Aves; order Galliformes; family Phasianidae; genus Tragopan; species Tragopan temminckii. Next base: position 164,425 of record JAOWBP010004584.1, read on the forward strand.
TTTGCAAATAGCAGTAGCAAATCCTCCGCGTGTGCACGAGTGCCTTATGCAACCCCAAGCCCTGGACTGCACATCTGTGGGTGCTGTGGGAATGGGAAGCACGGTCCAATCCCATTGCAATACCCCCCAAAGCATCGAGCTGGCCTTTTCCTAGCAAAAAATAAATTCTCATCTCCCCTCTTTACAAGTTCATATCTCTCCAGTGGGGATGGGAAGCTCCAAGTTTATCCCTATGGACGCAAATCAAGACTCAGTAGAAAATACATCCCCATAGAAGTGCCTCCCAAAAATCAAAGGATTAAAAAGCCACCTGGACACCAGAAAAAGATGCTCCGGGAACAGCTCTGGTGCAGCCTGGGTCCAGCACACCAATGCTTCTTGCTTTCAGGGAGGAGGATGGCAATGTGATGCTCAGCCCAGGTCTGATCCCACTATAAGGTCAGTTACTGTTTTGACCGTTGACATAAGCTCCCATCAGCCCATGTGTCCCAGGGATGGTTATTTTCCCATTGCTATCATGGGGCTCCAGCCCAGCCATGAGCTTTAATTGCATCTCCGTAAGATGGAATTACGGCATTGCTCCTACCCGGGTTCTCAATAAGGCATCTTGCTGAGAAAACACATCCAGATAGGACAGGACAAGGTGGAAAAACCCGATGTAATATTGGGATGATATCTTAGAAAAATGGATTTAAAGCCACTCGAGCATGTCAGCCCTGTCTCCCTCCCAACTGGGGGAAATAAATAAAGATGGATCTAAATAAAGCCACAAATGCAGGGCCAGCTGCTAAAGGCAGCATCCTCCTCCTGGCACTGGCACCCAGCCCCGTTATTTTTAGTTTTGTGCCCGAGCGACAGGTCCCAGCTGGTGAGGTGGCTGCCGGCCCAGGACATGGCCCCAAAGCCCTTCTTGGAGTAAAGCAGGCAAAAAGGGGCCTCCACCCCACAGCTTCCCAATTCCTGCCAATACAAATGGGTCAGTGCATGGCTTGAGTTCTAGGTGACAGCACTGGCAAAAGGATGTCCAGGTGCAGACCTTGAGATCCCAAATGCATCTCTTTGAGCAAACACACAGAACAGCAGCAGGCAGTGCTCCAGCCCCAGCCCATAAATCACCCATAAACATGGGTGTGGGCAGCAATAAGGATCTGCCGTTGCTTCCTCATCCACCTCCTTATTGCTTCCTCCTACCCATGGGACACATCCCTGTGTCCCACTGCCACCTCTGGGCTGCCTTTGGGAAACTGAGCTTTGCTCCACCCCAAAAATAGAAGTTGGAAATCTGGGGGCATTTCCATGGAGAGCATCACCCACATCTCTTGTTAAAATATTAAAATTATAATACAATATAAGATGGGGATCTCAACAATAGATGCAAGCAGAGTTTGCTTTAAGCACCAGTTGGGTCTAAAAAAATATACAGGATTTGATATAATACGGAGGTGCCTATAACAGCTGCACTTTAAGAACCAGTTGGGTCCATGCACTTAAGGGCTACATGTAGAAATTCTCACATTTCCAGAGTGAGGTGGAGAGATATAAGGGCTTCAGGGAGTGAAACGCAGAGATTTTAAAGCTTCAGTTTAGGAATGAGTGCAATGGGGAAGAGTTACCCTGTGCTTTCCAAGTACTCAAATCTGGGATTTTGGGGCCGAGCATTAGTGATGACAGCCAGAAAGGGATGTTGAGTGAGTATTGTGGATGAAATAAGGCAGAAAATGGCATTTTACCCCCCACCCCA
>JAOWBP010004584.1:173987-213827 GCA_028571105.1 Tragopan temminckii
CGAGGAGGCGCCCCGAGAGCGGAGGCCGCGGGACGGCAGCCCAGTAGGAGGAGGAGGAGGGAGGAGGCCCGGCCGGCCCGCAGCGCCCGGCTCGGGTTCGGCTCTCGGCCCCGGGCCCGGCGGCGCGGCGCGGGGACAGGCGGTGGTCATCTGCGAGCCCGAGCACAGCAAGGAGCGCATCGTGAGCTGCGCTGCCCGTGTGCCCTTCTGCAGCCCCGCTGCACCCCCTTAACGCAGCCCTCTCAGTTAACCCCGCCTTCTGCTCCTGCCATTGCATCCCCCCGCAGCCCTGCTCTGCACCCCCAGTGCACCCCCGTCCTTTGAGCCCTTGGCACCGCCCTGAATGCACTCCCCTTGCTACCTTTTGCGTCCCTCTGATTCACCCCTGCTTTGCATCTCTGCACCCCCAGTCCTGTCCCCTAATGCATGCACTGCAATCCCCTTAATCCAGCCCAGCTTTGCACCCCCCCATGCACCCCTCTGATTTACCCCTACTTTGCACCTTCTCATAGCAACTCCCTTTGGCACCCCTGCTGGACCCCCCCATGGACCCCCTCAGTGGTCCCTCGGTGCTCCCCTTCGTGCACCCCCTCATTGCACCCTTCGGACCTCATCCTTACACCCCCCATGACACTGCCTTCCACTGCACCCCTTTAATGCACCCCCATTGTACAGCCATCCTGTCCCTCCAGCACAACGCCACTGCACCCCATAATGCGCTCCTGTTGCACCCCCTTATCCCTGTTTCATTGCATCCCATCATGAGCCTCCCCCCCAACTCACCCCTTCATTGCAAACAGATTTGCCCCCCTTTTATTGCAGCCCTTTGTGCTCCCAGCTTGCCCCCCAAACCAAAACTTGCATCCTATTTGCATCCCCAGTTGCCCCAAAGCACCCCTAAGGTGTCCTACCAATGTGAAGGCTGTGAGTCCCCCTTTATTTCAGCACTACAAGGCCCCTCCTTTTGCCCTCATTCAAGAGGAAACCCAGCCATAGCTTTTGGGTCTGTTTTCTCCACACTGACCCATTTGGAGAATTTTTAACTCAGTGTAACAGCAAGAAGTGCGCATGCGCAACACAGAAGTGTGCGTGCACACAGTGCCTCATTTTGCACACCTGCAACCTGGCCCTCCCGTTTGCATTACAAGCATTCAGTTCCTTTTTTCCCTCTTTTCTGCCTCATTTTGGGTTTGGCTTTTTTGTTGTTTTATTCTTTGTTGTTGTTTTTGTACTGATTAACCTTTTGCTCCCTGCCTTTTGCAGGCAGTTGGTGCTGCACATGCTTTCCTTTCCAAAGCATCATCCTTCTGATGGGGAAAAGCCATAATTAACAGTTGGCCAGAACTGGAGGAGATGCACATCCATGCTCCATCCTGCAAAGTGTAACCCCCCAATTTCAGACCCATTTGCAAGGAGAAGGAGCCGAAGAAATGGGAGTGTTTTGTATGCATCTCCCTTTTGGGATGCAGTGCTTGCATGCAGTGTACATTGGGGGTTTTAACGCAAAATTGGAAAAAATCCCCGTTGTCCCCGTCAGTTTGGCTCAGAAATGCAATTTGGTCGCAAGCTTGGATGCAACCCTATATCCACCCTGCATGCAAAAAATCTCCTCGTGGCTGACATTGCTGCAGATCTGACGAATCCTCCCTGCCCCTTGCAGAAACTCGAGGGCTCCAAGTGCAGAGGACAGCTCCTGATCTTTGGGGCCACCAACTGGGACCTGATTGGCCGCAAAGAAGTGCCTAAGCAGCAAGGTGAGCAAAACGCACTGCATTTGCATCACCAGCCATCATACAACACAATGACAAAACGTTTCATGCTGTGCATCCTTTTTTTGTTCTTGTGTTGTTGTTTTTTTTTTCCCACCAGCTGCATATCGAAACCTGGGCCAGAATTTATGGGGGCCACACAGGTATGGGTGTCTCTCAGGTATTCAGGTGCGGAGTGTGGTTTCGGGACCATGTGCAGCTCACAGCCTCCTCATCACAGCTGAGGGCAAGCTGTGGAGCTGGGGTGAGCAAAACACCAAAACACCTCTCAGAAAAACATGCAAAACCCTGCAGTGCGGCCCAAACCCTAATGATTCCCATAGGTCGCAATGAGAAGGGGCAGCTGGGCCATGGGGACACAAAGCGTGTGGAAGCCCCCAAGCTCATCGAGGTGCTGGGCAGCGAGGCCATTGTGCTGGCAGCATGTGGCCGGAACCACACGCTGGCTCTCACAGGTGGGGGAAACCTCAACAAAATGCCCTAAAACTGATTTTTGCCCTCATTTCATGGCTTTTCCCTATTTTTGGTTGGCAGAGAGTGGCTCCGTGTATGCTTTTGGGGAGAACAAAATGGGGCAGCTTGGTCTTGGGAACCAAACAGATGCTGTTCCAAGCCCTACACAGGTAAATCCACTCTGTTCTATGCTTTTCCATTTTTTTTTGTTGGGGTGAAAAGTGGCATATTTGTATTTTTTCACTGAAAAATGCACTCGCAGAGCGCAAACCCCATTAGGATGTTGGGATGTTCCCCTTTAGCATGTAAGGACATCCCTATTGAAGATGCTTTGAAATGGAGTGGACAAAATGCAGCATGAAAATGATATCATTAGGAAAGAACGGCTGTGTACAAATTTTGTAGGATTTTGGGCTGTCCCAAGTCTCTTGTTCCATTTTAGGGTGAAAACCCAACGCTTTAGGGGAGCTTGTGGCCAAGAAAAATGAGAGAGAATGGGGGTGAGCTTCCAGAGGTGCTGTCCCCCCCTCCAGAAATTCAGCTTTTTGCCTTTTTCTTGTCTTTCTCACAGATCATGTACAATGGGCAGCCCATCACCAAAATGGCCTGCGGAGCTGAGTTCAGCATGATCATGGACTGCAAGGGAAATCTCTACTCCTTTGGGTGCCCAGAGTACGGGCAGCTGGGTATGGTCATGTTTTGGAATGGTTTTTTAAAGGTTTGGGCTATTACAGGGTTTGGGGCATAGGAAACATTCTCTGCCTCAGTTTTCCCATCTCTGAAATGGGTTCAGAACAGATGTAGCGGCTCCCAGAAAGAAAAAAAAAAAAGAAAAATCACTCAAAAAACAGGATGCGAACCTGAAACAAAAGGGATTTTGCAAGTGGGAAATGGATTTCTTGGTGATGTGGTGTCCTTGTGCAGGGCACAACTCAGATGGGAAATTCATCGCCCGAGCACAGCGCATAGAGTACGACTGCGAGCTGGTGCCGCGCCGCGTGGCCATCTTCATTGAGAAGACCAAAGATGGGCAGATCCTGCCCGTCCCCAACGTGGTGGTGCGGGATGTGGCATGCGGGGCCAACCACACGGTGAGCAGTCAGCAGTGTGGCCCTTCGCTTTTTGCTTTTCATCGTTGCATTGCTTTTTGCAAATGTTACTGCAGCGAAAAAAGAAGGCGTCTCTTTTGGCCAGCTTTCCCTGCTTCAGTTTGCAGTGTAAACTTGCAGTGTTTACTTAAGGACAGATCAGCAATATGCATTAAAGGATAAGTGCAGTATGCATTTAAGGATGAATACTTGCAGAATGCAGGATAGAGATTTGCAGCTTGTATATAAGGATGAGGCTTTTGCAACATGCATTTAAAGATGGAGGCTTTCAGTGTGCATTTCAGGATGAAGCTTTTGCAGCATGCCCATGCTTTGCAGTGTACTCTGCAGTCCGTACAGTCGCTGTCTCGCCTGCGCCAAAGCTGCACACAGCCCCACTCACTGTACACCCCCCTGTTCACAGCTTGTCCTGGACTCCCAGAAGCGTGTTTTCTCCTGGGGCTTTGGTGGCTATGGGCGGCTGGGCCATGCAGAGCAGAAGGATGAGATGGTGCCACGCTTGGTCAAGCTCTTTGACTTCCCAGGCCGAGGAGCTGCACAGATCTACGCTGGCTACACGTGTTCCTTTGCCGTCAGTGAGACAGGTAGGTGGCCATCCTGCATCCCTAATTTCAGTTGATTTGAGCAAATCCACACAGGTAGGAGCAGCCCTAATATGTGTTCTGGGGACTTGCAGGTGGCTTGTTTTTCTGGGGTGCCACCAACACCTCCCGTGAGTCCACTATGTACCCGAAAGCAGTGCAGGACCTGTGTGGCTGGAAGATCCGCAGCCTGGCCTGTGGGTGAGTGATTGTCCCCCCAAAATCTCCCTTTCCTTAGTTTTGGAGTGCAAGGGGGTTGCTGGTGCAGGGTGCTGGAGTCAGCACCTTGCATTGTGCTGCAGAAAGAGCAGCATCATTGTGGCAGCGGATGAGAGCACCATCAGCTGGGGCCCGTCTCCCACCTTTGGAGAGCTGGTAAGAAGGATTTATGGCACTCTAAACCGTACAGTTGTACCCCTCATCTTTTGGAGCAGGGGCTCTGCTTGTCAGCCCACTACAATTTCTTGGGGTTGTGCTTCTGTCTTTCAGGGCTATGGGGACCACAAACCCAAGTCATCAACAGCTGCCCAGGAGGTGAAGACCTTGGATGGGATCTACACGGAGCAGGTAAGCAGGGACCCAAACACCTTTGTGTCTCCTGCAGTGGCTGGGACCATCAGTAGCTCATCCCACCCATGGGTGCTCCCACCGGTGCAACGTTTCCAACTACACAATGCTCCCACCCACGAGTTGGTGCCTCCTATACATTGCTCCTGCCCATGTGATATTGGCACCTGTGCAGTGCTGCCACTCATGGGATGCTGTCACTCCCGGCATGCGGTCACCCTTGTGTTGTGCCCATTCCTGTAATGCTCTCATCCATGCAGTGCTTCCACCCATTGGATGCTGACAGCTATCCAACACTCCTACCCATAGATTAGTCCCACCCGTGAGTTGCTGTCACCCATGGGTTCTTTCCACTGAAGCAATGGTGCCATACATGGGAGACTGTCACCCATGGGTTGTGCCTACCCATGTAATGCTAACAGCATGAGGTGCTGTCATCTGTAAGATTTCTGTCACCTTTGTGATGCTCCCACCCATAGGTTCTTCCCACCCAAGAGATGGTGCCACCCATGGGATGCTGTCACCCATCTGTTGTGCCTACCCGTGTAATATTACCACTTAAAGGATGCTCCCCTCCACAGGATGTTCCCACGTATGGGATACTCCCACCCATGAGTTGTTGCTCCCACTCATGGGACTCTCCCATCCCATGGGGTGTTCCTACCTATGCTTTTCCCCCACTGTGGGATGTTCCTCAAGCATAGCCCAGTATAGAGGAAGGGGGTCCAACACCAGCAGGAGCAATGTTTTGCCTCACCCTCCACTCCCTGCAGGTGGCCATGGGCTATGCCCACTCACTGGTGATTGCTCGCGATGAGAGCGATGCTGAGAAGGAGAAGCTGCGCAAGCTGCCGGAGTACAACCCCCGCACCATCTGAGGGCAGTCCACGGCTCTACTACCTGTTCTCCTACAATTTCCAAAGCGTTGGATTCCCCCCTTCCACGGCCAAGACCTTTCCCTGTGGCTTTTACGTTTCCCATCCCCACCCTCGCAGGACCTTTTGGCACATCCAGGCTTTTTTAGTTGTTGGGTTTTGGGGTTTTTTTTATTTGTTCATTTTATTGCTGTTCCGCACAGAAAGGGGGTGCTGGGTTCACCTGGGTAGGCATAAATTTTTGATTTTTTTTTTTATTTTATTTGTTACCAGATTTCTTCTCTGGTTGTAGGCTTGGAGCAAAACTCAACCAGTAAACCCCTCATTTTCCACATCGCAATTTTGGGGGGCATTTTTCACAAATAACCTCTGTTTTGGGTGCTATTATTTTAGGGTTGTGTGTGTTTCCCACTCTCCTTCCTCAGCATCCCTTTTCCTCTGGGGATTTGGGACCAGACGTCCTATCTCATACCCATAGGGACAAACCCCATGCTCCCTTCTCCATCCCAGCATCATTTTTTGAGCTGGATGCCTCCAAACCTGCGGATTTCCCAAACCCCCCACTGCCCATCCCAGGGCAATCTCAGGTATGAAGAGCGGGCCCTGAAGCATTGTGCAAGCTTTTTCCCTTCATTTTTTTTCTCTTTTCCCATTAATTATTATTATTTTTATTATTATTATTATTTCAGCCTGGTATCTGCCAAAAGCCCTTCCTGGGGCGACGCTGTGCACTGTGCTGGAGAAACGAGGTGCCTTTACATGCAGAGCCCAGCTCTGCCTCCACACAACCCAAGGGTGATATTTTATTACCTTATTTTCTAGTTTTTAGGATTTATTTTGAATTTTTTTAATCCCTTTCTGCTCCCCACATGCAGCTGTGTGTGGAGCTTTGCAGTATTTTATGGAGAAAAAAAAAAAAAAAAAAGATTCTACAAAAAAAAAAAAAGGGGGGGGGTTCTTTATGTTTGCTTTGGGGTTAGGATTTATTTTGGGGTTTATCTTGGTGTGTTAGAGTCAAAACTTCCAGGATAGGAAGAGCAACGGGGCAGAGATGTCGGATACTCCGTTTTTTTGAGCAATACTCACATTTGCTGCAGGAGGAGGTCAGGGTGTGCAGCACCCCAATGGGGCTTTTAGAACCTTATCCCCACTTTTTTCTACCTGCAATATTTCAGGATCATCCCCATCAGCTGCCAGCCCCAAATGGGCACAACGATATGCTGCAGCCTAACAACAGGGGTGGAAAAACAGCAAAAAGCCATTTTCACCCCTAAAAAAGCAATTTGGGCTCCAGGTCCCATTGTGCCCCATTGCATCCCAGCAAAAGGAGAAGGCTGGAAGCATGGAATAATAATAAACCACGATGCTCTCAGAGCAGTATTCCCTTTAGATGAGACGACAGGTTCCCGGTTAGTGCTGTCGTTGTCTTCATCATGTTTTTTTTATATTTCTTGGAGTAAATGTTTAAATAAACAACATTGTGTACGCCTCTCAGCTACTGCATGCACACCCCAGTCCCCAGTTTTGGCTCAAAGCAGCGATACAATCAGCAAAAGCTCCCCTAACATTCATCACGAAGGTGAGGAGTTCCTCACCTTCATTTCTGCCCATTTTCTTTTCTAACCAAAATGGACAAATAAACGGAATGCTCCTTTTTCACCCCAATGCAGTGCACTCAGCACCAACAACCCTAAAAGCAAACCCACAGCCATTAGGGGGCACCATCCTGCTACTAACAATCCTCCATCCCCCCGATCTCTTCCCCTCTGTTCCCTCTATGATTTTGCAAGCAGGGTGCAAGTGCAGCAGTACATACATGTATGTATGATATATGTATGATGCATAATTTGGTGCATGTACATTTGCTTTTTCTTTTTACATGCATGTATTTGAACATCTTTTTCTAGTGCATGTGTGTATTTTACTTCATGCATGTGGTTATTTTGCATTTCGATATTTTTGCCTTCATATTTTTGTTCCTGCATGCATCCTTCAGTGCATGCTGGCCTGATTTAGTACATGCATGGCAGTTTGCATGCATGACTGTTTTGGTGTAGCTTTATCATTTGTATTCCCATCCATGCATGCCCACTTTGTAAAGCAGCACATGCACTTATATACATTTTCTGTGGGTGTTTCTTCTAATGCATGCATGTTTTTCTGTGAATGCTCCCATGCATGCATACACATTTTGCAAGCTTGTGCACACATCTTTTTTGTGCATTTTTATCCATGTATTGCATTGTTAAACATGCAGATGCTTTTTTCCATATACATCACTGCAGAGCACTGCATCACTCCACTAAACACCATTTAAAGATGCCTTTAACCCCAGCAGGAGGCTAGGAGCAAGAACAGCCCTCATTTATTTCCAAGGGGAGTTGGGGGGGCTGCTGCAGAAGGCACTTACAGGGATGGAGAAGGGGAGTTGGGGGAAAAAAAAGGAGGAAAATGGGTGGCTCAGGGCACCATCCGCCACCACTTAAAGGCAAAGGGTTTACGGCGGACATTGGTGCCGCAGTGCACCTCTCCAGCAAGCTTGTGGTAGGAAAAGTAGTCGTTGATGAAGGTGCAGGAGAGCCCCAGGGGCTGCAGCAGTGCCCTCACCCGCTCCTCCAGGCAGCACTGCCCATCCACCAGTGGCCCAAAGGGCTTGGGGATGCCCAGGTGTCTGCCCAGCACCAGCATGTTCACCTAGAGATGGACCAGAAGTAGTTTCCTCACCCCAATGGTGAACAAGGAGAGCACAAAGGGCTGCCATCATGCAGCCCTAAATTCACACTGAGCTGCTCGTTACCATGTCAGGGAAATAGGCCATGGCTCTGGCTTGGTCATCAGCTTGGAAGAGCTGCGGGATGTCAATGATGTCCTGCTCAGCCAGCCCCAGCTCCCGCTTCAGGATGTCCCGGTTCCAACTAATGCAGCTCTGTGGGAAGGGAGTGTGGTTGTTGGTGGGTGAGGGGATAGGGGGCAAGGGGACAGAGGAACAGGACAGGAGGATGGGAGGACAGAGATGGGGAGAGGGACAGACAGAAGGACGGAGATGGGAGGACAAGAATGCAAATGGGGAGAGGGAGACAAAGACAGGAACAAAGGGACTGAGAAACAGTGACAGGGAGATGGAAAGGTGGGGATAAAGACAAAGGACAGGGAATGGGGTTAGGCTGGCATAGGGAAGTGGTTGGGAACAGGAATAGGGATGAGGAGACAGGGAGGAGGGGAGAGGGACAGACAGGGACTGAAAGAAGGGGAGAGGGAGGACAGTGGGACAGAAAGTTGGAGGGATGGAGGGAATGGGAGGTGGACAGATGGACATAGAGACAGATGGGGAAGGATGAACAGCAGGACCTCACCTGTGCGTAGGCATTGAACTTGCGCAGTGCTTCATTTCCCAGGATCTCATTGATGCTCGGCTTGGGCACACCATGCAGCCCTGAACACAGAGCAAGGAGCCTCACCCCATGTCAGGAGGACAGTGGGTTTTTTGGGGGGTGCGAGGTACCACAGCATCCCTACCCTGGAACATTGTCACTTCCCCATAGCCCATCTCCTGCTTCTCCCTGAGCAGCTGGTAGCAGGCACTGGGGCTGGCCAACAGCAGCCTAAATCCCTATAGATGGAGAGAGCAAGATGAGCTCACCCCATGTTTCCCCTCCCCCCCCAAAAAAATCACCCCATAAAAGAACTGCCCACCTTCCGGTCAGGTGCAGGAATGAAGCTGAGGAACTCATCAACATGTCCAACCTGCAGCCAGTCTGAGAAAAGCTCCACAGGCGCCTGCACCCATTGGGCAGCGAGGAAATTCCGCACTGCTTTAGCCATGCGTCGGCCACCAAACCTAAGGGCAGTGAATGGGGACCTCAGCCTAGGCCTTTGGTGGTGGCGTACCCCAAAATCCCACCTCCCACCTGGGGAAGCTGCTGCCAATGAGGATGCGGCCCAGCGGGTACTCCTTGCTGCGCACCGTCACTGGTGGGCTGACCTCCAGGTTGCCAAAGGAGTCAAGGCTGGAGGTGTTCTCTGGTGTTTCCTGAGCCACATAGCCAAAATCAGGGCCCTGAGGGGAAAGCAGGGCTGGCATTAAGCCTTGGGAGTGCCAAACCTTGAAGCATGATACTCCTGTCGCCCATGCTGATTTGACTTATCTCTTTCCTACAAATTAATTTACCCTATTGTGGATTCAGAGAATCATACATGTTGGGAAATAGACCTTCAGGATCATCACATCCAACCATCAGCCCAACCTGCTGAGCCCCATCATTCAACCACGGCTCTTAGTGATTGCTCATGTTCTTCTTATCCTTGTTCTTATTCCTTTTCTGATTCTCAGTAGTAATCCTGCTCCTACTTTTATTCTTGTTCCTACTCCTATTCATACTTTTATTCTCATTTCTATTTCATTTTTCCATTCCTACTCTTATTCCTATTCCCGTTCCCATTCCTTCTCTTATTACTACTCCCATTTCTTACTCATATTCTCATTCTTATTCCCACTCCCACTATTATTCCTATTCCCACTCCTATCCCTACTGTTTTTTTTAATTCATTCTCATTCTTCTCCTTATCCTTTCGCAGACTGTCACAGTGCACAGCACTCCTCGCTAGCACCAGGAAACCCAGCACCAGGGGTTGGAGGACAAGAGGCTTTAGTTGGATACCAGGATGCTCCTGACAGGGAAGTCCTTCAGGCCCCGGTCACGGGGTGAATCGAAGACCACTGGGAACATTTTATGGGGTGCTTGCACATAGCCAAACTCCACTTCATCCTGCAAACAGAGTGAAAAGGAAGTGCTGTGGAGCCACAGCCCGAGGGTCCCAGCCCCACATCACCCACCTGGATCCAACGGTCATTGCGGTTCTCGGGTAGTGGGCAGATGGTCACTGGGCACTTGGCTTCCTCAGCCAGTGCGCTGACAGCCGCCACGAAGTCCTCATTGTCCTCCACGCTGGGAAATAAAAACAGGGAGGCACAAGGATGCAATGGAGCCCAGACAGATGCAGCCACCAACCCCCTGGAACCCACCTACACACGAAGACCTCCAACGGTGCCAACGTGTTGGGTGTCATGATCCATGGAGCCACACGGAACACCACTGTGTCCGTGAAAATCGGCGTCTCCAGCAAGCCCTGCAAGGGGGGAGTGGGATTGAGACACTGCTCACCCCATCTGTAGGTAAAACCTGTATTATTTACGGCATTACCTTCTCAGGGCTCTCCAGCAGTGTGACATGAAATGCAACCAGCCCTGAAAAGCCAGCGTCAGGGAAGGCAAGCCCCTCCACGTAGAAGATGCTTTCCTCCTGGTGCTGGCTGGGCTTCACGGCATAGGCAAGCTTCTCACCCCCCAGCACATGCTTGTACTCCTCCAGTGCGATGCTGTCTGTGGACACAAGCAACACCATGCAACCATGCAGCTCTCACCTTGCACTGTAGCATTCCACCTTCATTTCTCAGCTCCTTGCAAAAGGAGCAGCTTGGTGTTGCACCGTGCACACACCAGGACACAGTGAGTACACCTCTACCATTGAGTGTACCATTGTACCACTGGGAACAAAGCAACCTCATGGGATGCATTTGGGATTCTGGAGGTGTCAGCTCTTATTTTGCCCACCTAATTAATGATCTGTGGAATGGAACACCTCTCCTATGAGGACAGGCTGAGAGAGCTGGGGCTCTTCAGCCTGAAGAAAGATCTGAGGTGACCTGATAGCAGCCTTTCGGTACCTAAAGGGGAGCTACAGGAAAGAAGGGGACAGACTCTTTAGCAGGGTATGTGGTGATAGAACAAGGGGAAATGGCTTCAAGCTCAGGGTGGGTAGATTTAGGTTAGATATAGAAAAAGTCTTTTCCAGTGAGGGTAGCGAGGCACCAGAGCAGGTTAGCTAATGTTGTGGTTGATGCCCCATCCCTGGGGACTTCCAAGGTGAGGATGCATAATGCCCTAGGCAGCCTGATTGAGCTGTGGTGTTCCTGTTTATTACAGGGGAGTTACAATGGCCTTCAGAGGTCATTTCAGGTGGCCTTCAAGGTCCCTTCCAACTCTAAGGATTCTATGATTTATAGGGGGGCCTACAGAGGGGTCATCCCACACTCACTGCCTCCGTAGAACACGCCGACTTTATCAGCATCACTGAAACCCACGTGTAGGACGAGGCCATGGCCAGTGAAGATGGTGCGTGGTCCACGGGTCCGCAGAACCATTTGTGACATGTCTTTCAGGTCTGGGGTGATAGTGAGGACAAATCTGGGAGGAAAGCCACCAAAAAGAGGAAACACAGCAAAAAAAGAGCTGGCCATACCTTCGTAGGAGCACACAACGGTGTCACGATTATCTGTCAGCTGGCTTTTGGGTTCGCCACCATCACCCATCAACCAGCTTTTGGGGTCATCACGGTCACAGTTGACCAGCAGAATGGCACCATGCCCATCAGGACCCCATGTCCACGTGGCCTGGGGATAGCAAAGCAGGGTTGGGAACACTGTTGGAGCCACCCATGGGGGTGGGGACTGTTGTTTTTACTGCATTACCTTGTCCACCAATGTCCTGCTGACCAACCCACTGCGACCAGTGTCAGCATCCAGCGAGACTTCTGCAGGGACAACAAGTGCTCAGTGGAGAGGTGGCCAGGAGACACCACTTTTTGGAACCAAATATTCCCACTTACCCACGCAGGTGAGGTACAGCATGGCTCTGCCCACTGGCACCCCGCTGGCTTCACCAAAATAGGAAATCCTGACCTGTGATGTCACAGCCAATGAGTTCAGTATCACCCAGAAAGCATCTGGGTGCTGCTGGGCTGCTGTCACCCACCTTCTCGTCCCCAACATCCTTGCTGATTGCCTCCATGGTGAGCAGCACCTCAGTGCCAGTGGCCAAGGGCCAGCGGGTGACACTGGAGGGCAGCTTCACACTCTGTGTCTCATGCACCACGTAGACTTTCACGCCTGGCGTGCCCTGCACATGGAAGGCGATGGCATCCTTGGGTGCTGACCTGGGGGAGCACAGCTATTGGGGCATTGCTGTAGTGATGCAGCAAGTCCTGCAATGTGCAATTGCAACAAATCCTGCAGTATGTAATGAATCCCACAAAATGCAGTAAGCCCTACAACGTTCAACCTCAAGAAATCCTACAGGGTTCAATTGTAATGAATCTTGTCTTCTGTAATTGCAACAAATCCTACAACATTCAACCTCAAAAAATCCTGCAGTGTTCAATTGTGACAAATCCTGCCATATTCAATTGCAACAAATCCTGGAAACAGCAACACATTCTAAAAAATGCAACTGCATTAAGTCCTGCAAAGTGAAATATATCCTGCAATGTGCAACAAATTTGCAACATGCAACAAGTCTTGCAAAACGTCCCCAACTCTACGTTATTTAAGCCCAATAAACTCTATACCAATCAACTGCATCAAAACCCCAGAGGTCTTTCCTTATGGCATGAGGCTTCCCAGATATTTAAATTCCATCCCACAGCAACAAATGCATCCCCTTTGGAGCACAGCAAAGCCACAGCGGGTGCAGGAAGTGAATAGGGATGGAGGAAGGACCAGCAGGCGAATGGGCAGGCTGCAGCATGCAGCGCTCAGTGCAAGAGGGCACTGCCAGGGCAGGAACTTCTGCAAGGAGGGGAGAAACCCAATCCTGGGTGCTGCATTGCTACTGATATCCACAGGGCAGAGGGTGTGTTTGAGGCAGCACAAAGCAATCCAAAAAAGTAAAACTAAAGCAAGTTGGAGCTTTAAGAAAAATGAAAGAAAAAGCAAAACTTGTTGCTGTAAACCGGGCTGTGGCCAAACACATGCATGGCTGCAGGGAACACCCCAGCAAGCAATGCCTCCATGGTTAACTCTGTATTCACCTACACAAGGCAATATTTCTATTTCTTGTTGGGATAGCGCAGCAGCCCCTGGAGTGGAGTTCTGGAGCCCAGGTGGAGAATGCCAACTAGATTTAGGATTTCACATCCGAAATCTGTTTCTCCACAGAGGCTGCAAACTTTTCCATTCATCCTAAGCACTGAGTAGTGGTGCCATCCCATTCCGGGTGCTGAAAACCCCTGGGAGCAGAAGGAGCAATACCCTTCTTTTCAACACTAAAATTCCAGCAGGAGCAGGAGGAGCAATCCCTTTCTTTTGGATGCTGAAAATCCCAACAGGAGCAATCCCATTCTTTTGGATACTGAATCCCCTTGGTAAACCCACCTGAATGCATCAGCATTGCCTTTCCCCAGCTCAACCCATCTACCTCTATTTTTACTCTCTCATCGCTTAACCCAGCTTCAATTCCTGCAGGAGGAAAGAGAAAATAATATAACCCCAAAGCAGATCTTTGAACACCCCATTGCTTACCCCTGGATGTCCAAGGACAGCTCTGTGCCCAGCACACAGACAGTGCTGGTGGGCCGCTGGGTGCAAAGCTGAACACGACGCTGCTGGGCCATGCCACCACACACCCCTGAGTGCTGGCAGAGATGGCACAAGGGGATTATAAGGGCTGGCAGCAGGGAGGGGATTAACACAGCCTGATCCCACCCAGCTGGTGCGCACCACTGAGCTTTCTGACAACAGAGTGTGAATCAGGGCTGATTTTTCACCCGAACACCGTCTTCCCTGGAATAGTGCTTTTTGTTTGTTGCTTTTTTTTTTTTTTTAAACACCAATATAACAAAGCAGCATTGTCACCAAAGAGAAACCCACACCATAAATTATTCAGCACGACACCAGAGCCGAGCTGGTGCCATGCCAGGGTGCTATTTCCTAGTGCGCTCCTCACAGAATCGCAGGAGATGGAAGGGACCTCAAGAGATCGTTGAGTCCAACCCCCCTCACAAAGCAGCTCCCTACAGTCGGTCACACAAATCATCATCCAGATAAGTCTTGAATATCTCCATAGAAAGAGACTGTACAGCCACCCTGAGCAACCTGTTCAGTGCTCTATCACCCTTACCACAAATAAGTTTCTCCACATGTTAGCACAAAACTTCCTATGTTCAAGTTTTAGGCCATTAATCCTTGTCCTGTTGCTGTACACCACTAAGAAGAGCCTGGCCTCATCCATTTGCCTCCCATCTTCCTTCAGATATTTATAAGCACTTATCAGATCCCCTCTCAGCCTTCTTCTCCCCAGGCTGAACAGACCCGGGTTACTCAGCCTCTCCTTACACCGGAGGTCTCCAAGCCCTTTATCACCTTTGTGACTGGACTCTTTCTAGGAGCTCCCTGTCTTTTTTGAACTGGGGAGCCCAGAACTGGACATGGTCATCTAAACCTCTACTCACCAGGGCAGAGTAGAGGGGAAGGATAACCACCCTTGACCTACTGGCCACACTCTGTGCAGTGCACTCCAGGAGAATATTGGCCTTCTTGGCCACAAAGGCATGCTACTGGCTCATTACCATCTTGCTGTCCACCAGGACCCCCAGGTTTTTCCTCTGCGGAACTCCTCCCTAGCAGGTCATCTCCTAACCTGCACTGATGCATGCAGTTGTAATGCTATAATGGAATAGAAAGTACCATGATAACAGTAGCATGGCAAAGTCTTCGGCTACATCAAATAAGAACAAGCCCAAATGCAACAGATACAGAAAAAAAAAGGAAAAAAAAAAAAGGAAAAGAGCTGCTTACCTTTGTAAGGTCCCAGGTACACAGGGATCTCCAGCAAAAAACCCTCACCTCCACTGCCAACCCTTAAATGGGGTCGGGAAAGGGTGGATCCTGGCTCCATCCCTTCCAATTATTCAGCTACATTGCATGCACCTGAGCTCCCCTGGATCAGCCCTGACTTCCCACCAGGTGCTCCATCACTGCTTCAGGCCATGACTTAGCATTTTTGCTACAGTGGTTATTCCTCCCCAGGTGCAAGGCTCTACACTTGTTAAGCCTCATCAGGTTCCTCCCTGCCCAACTCTCAAGTCTGTCCAGGTCTTGTTGAATGGCAGCACAGCCTTCAGGTGTGTCAGCAGATCCTCCCCGCTTTGTAACACCAGCAAACTTGCTGAGGATGAATTCTATCTCTTCATCCAGTTTGTTGATGAAAATGTTGAACAAGACCGGACCCAGGAGGGATTTGGAGGGCTTTATTTAGCATGAAACTGGGACAAGGGGCTGTAAGACCCCAAATCACCAAGATGGTGGCAGTGCATGTGAGCCACCATGCATGCAACATGCTCATAAAGACCGTTCCCATAAGAAAAATGTCTCCAACAGTATTCCAACCCAATGACAGGATGGAACACAAGGAAAAACTGTACCCTCAGTGCTCATATTGCCAAAACACTTTATTTTGAGATGCTCCAAATCCCCCATTGAGAAGGACCAGAGACCCTTCCTGGGCACTTAGGGCACCACGTGCCACCATTTGATGGCCAAGGGCTTACGGCGGACATTGGTGCCACAGTGCACATCTCCAGAAAGGACATGGTAGGAAAAGAAGTCATTGATGAAGGTGCAGGAGAGCCCCAGGGGCTGCAGCAGTGCCCTCACCCGCTCCTCCAGGCAGCACTGCCCAGCCACCAGTGGCCCAAAGGGCTTGGGGATGCCCAGGTGTCTGCCCAGCACCAGCATGTTCACCTGGAGATGGACCAAAAGTATTTTTTTCACCCAAATGGTGAACAAGGAGAGCATGGAAGGGAAGTGGTGAGGGAGAGTGATGTGGTGGTAATCTCACCATGTCTGGGAAGAGAGCTTCTGCACGGGAACCCCGCAGGATGAAGAGCTGGGGGATGTCAATGATGTCCTGTTCACTCAGCCCCAGCTCATGTTTGAGCAGGTTCCGGTTCCAATCGATGCAGCGCTGTTCAGAGGAGGGCCCCTCATCACCCCAAATCCCATGCAGGAAGCCCATACATCCCATGTCCCCCACTGAATCCTTTTTGAGCAACCTCCTGAAGTCACCTAAGCAACCTTTGGTTCCACACCTCCATGGTCACTTTGGGGGATCACCCATTGGGATGACATCCTGTTCCCAGTTAGCACCCAAATGTGCTCAGCCCCTTTGCAGCCCACCTGCACATGTTTGTTGTCATTCCTCAGCCCTTCATCTGCCAAGATGTCATCAATGCTCCTCCGCTCGCTGCCCACAATCCCTATATGGGGACATTGGTGAGGGACATCGCCAGCACCCAATGATATGGGGACATCCTTGCCCATTGCCTTACCCACAAGCTGCGTGGCCTCGCCGTGTCCCTGCCTCTGCTTCTCCTGGAAGAGCTTGAAGCAGGCAGTGGGGCTGGCCAAGAGGAGCCGGAATCCCTGCAGGACAAATGCATAAACCCATTTTTTGGGATTTCATAGGATGTTTTCATGTGCCAACCCATGTGTACCCAACACCAGTCCCAAGGGTTGCACAGTGCATAGGATGACACCCAGAAATTCATTGCTTCCCAGGAAGCCACCCCAAAAGGAAGGTAATTCATGCATGGGGCTGAGCCTGCCTTTTCCTCATAAGCCAAGCTTTTTACTTTTTATTGCTGACTTGCAAAATGAAAGGGCCTTCTGCATCATTATATGGTGTTAAGGATGTGGGGATGGATATAGGGCTGTTACCTTTCTGTCGTATGCAGGCACAAAGGTGAGGAACTCATCCACATGGCCCACGCTCAGCCACTCTGAGTAGACCTCCACTGGCGCTTGCACCTTCTGAGCGTAAAGGAAATCCCTGACCACTTTCGACATCCGACGGCCGGACGCCCTGAGGGCAGAGGCAGGAGGAAGAAGGAGTGATTGCACCCCAAAACGCCCAACCCGCAGGGGAAAAGGGGCATTTTGAAGCAAATCATCAGTATTTATGCCCACTTCAGAAGGGAAGAGGTGGTAAATTGACCAAATCTGATGGCCACATTTAATTCCAAACTCCTACATTGTGTGGGGTATAGAGATAGATGCGTGGAGATATACATAACTCATCCCATCCCTCTGTGCCTTAAATCCCTCCCTACGTTTTCCTAGACAGCCAGCAGCAGGCTGAGAAAACATTAATTATAACTTCTTGTAATAAGGGATAATTACAGCCCTGGTGTGGCTGGGAAAATCCCATTTTCCCAACGGGGTAAGCGAAGGATGGAGCAGCATGGCCTGCTCCGTTTGCTGTCCTGGCTGAAACCCCAAGATTCAACCTCACTGTTGTTTGTCCAGATGAAGAGCCGCCTTTGTGCAGGCTTTTGCAGGACGTTGTTGTTCCCTGTGCCAAGAGCACAGCAGAAAACAATTCCCAGTTATTCAGGATTTTACCCTTTGCTGAATTCCTCTGCTTTTCCTATCAATAGGGAAAACTAAAAATATAGGCATGATGCTTGGGGTACTGTAGGATCAGGGTGAAAGGGAAGAGGGGAGATAATAATAGGGTTTTACAAGGAGAGAAGGAACGGCAACATGGTCTGAATGTGAAATTTGCGATTAGGATGGCACTTTGGTGGCATTTAGCCCAAATATTTTTTTGTAGCAAATCACTTTTGGATGCTTTCCTGTCTCACCAGGGCAGGGGGCTGCCAATGAGAATGCGTCCCAGAGGATACTCCTTGCCTCGCACTGTTACTGGAGGGCTCACATCCAGGTTGCCAAAGGAGTCAAGACTGCAGGCGTCACATCCACGGGGCACACGGGTCACGTAACCAAAATCAGGGCCCTGGGGACAGAGGAGAGCAGTGATAGGGAGTCCCCGAGGATGATTTTTGGGGATAAAAGTGATAGAAATGCCCCAGCGCACCAGGATCTTCTTAAAAGCAAAGTCTTTCAAGCCTCTGTTCCTGGGCGAGTC
The DNA here is from genome assembly GCA_028571105.1 of Tragopan temminckii. NCBI lineage: Eukaryota > Metazoa > Chordata > Aves > Galliformes > Phasianidae > Tragopan > Tragopan temminckii. The sequence goes on from JAOWBP010004584.1 coordinate 192,102, forward strand.
GAAGACCACAGGGAAGGACTTGTGTGGTGCCTCCACGTAGCCAAACTCCAGCTCGTCCTGTTGGGGAAAAGAAGAGGAGGAGGAGGTAGAAGGCTCCTGTGCGTGAGAGCCAGCATGCCAAAGCACACAGTAAGGATGGAGCAGGACATGGGGCAGACCTGTCACAATTTAGTTCTTGCAGTGTCCCATACAGTCCCCCTTGCAATCCTCCTTGGGATCCTTCTTGCAATGGGGAACCTCATGCAATGCCCCATGGGTTCCCTTTTCCAATGCTGGGTATAGTGCCCCTTGCAATGCCCTACAAGTTTCTTCTTTCACTGGGGCCCCTCTTGCAATGTTCCTGGGGTCCAGCCAACATCCTTGTCTGTACAGTTTGTCACCACCAACAGCATCTCCCACTATTTTAGCTCATGATTGCTTGATTCATCTCTTAGCATCTGCAATGCATGCTTCTCCAAGTAACACAACTGGTCCCTCCCAAGGACAACATCCCACAAGCCCATAAGAAGTCCCAGAAAAGCCATGCATTACAAGCATCGAGGGCTGACCTGGATCCAGCGGTCACTGCGACTTTCGACTTCGGAGCAGATGGTCATCTTGCAGTTGGCTTTCCTCAGCAGGGCTTGGAGCTCCTCCAGAAAGACTTCATTGGAGTTGATTCCCCTCTTGATGCTGGAGGGAGAAGAAGGCGTGAAGGACATCAAGAATCCCTCTCACTCCAAACATTCAATTTTTGGGTAACACCTCTGCACAAGCCCTTGGAGAAGGTCCTCCAGCCCTCTTCTTGGGGTTGCAATGAGTGCAGCAGCAACATTAGGCTCTTGCACAGCATGCATAAAGCCTGTGCACAAAGCAAGGAAGGGTAAAAGCTCCTTTATGGAGAGCCCCCAAGGCAGCAGAGCTATAGAGTGGCATTTGTCCTACCTGCAGACAAACACCTCCAGGGGCTGCTGGGTGTTGGGTGTCATTATCCAGGGCGCCATGCGGAAAACCACTGTATCTGTGAAAATGGGGGTCCCAGGAGAATACTGCAAGAGCAAAACACCAGGAGAAGTGGTTGGTAACCCCAGTGGAGGCTTTGTGGGGTCAGGGATGGGGTAGATCCCACGTACCTTATGGGGCACTTCCAGCAAGCTGACACTGATAGAAACCAACCCAGAGAAACCTGCGTCAGGGAAAGCCAACCCTTCCACGTAGAAGGTGTTTTCTCCACTTCTGACACAGTCTAGCGTGCAGGAGAGCATGCCTGGTCCCAAAACGGGTTTGTACTGGGGGTGTGAGTCACTCCCTGCAGAAACATCGAAATAGCCAGCCCACATGGGTGCAAGGAGGCACCATGAGGAGGTGACGGTGCCAGCGTGGTTTGCAGAAGAGCGGGTGTGCCGGCTCTTTTCTGGGGAACACACTTGATCTGCTCATACAAAGAGGACTCTATACCCTCGGGTCAAACCCTTTCAAGGTGCGTGTCTCAAGTTAAGCATCTAATGATACAGCTGGCTTCCTTGACCTGATTTTCGGCAGGGAACTGCTGGGATACACCATCTGAGGTGTTCAAAGGTGAAGCGCACAATCCAATGAGATGGGCAGCTTTGGCAGATGTGTTGCTGCCTGTGCTTATCCTCCCATGAAATTCTTAAAACTTCAGTAATCCCACTGAACAAAGCATTTTTTTCTTTATTTTTTCCCGTACAGTCTTTACATTCCCCCCATAGCCTTATTTTCTAAACCAATTTTGGGGATAAATGCATGTATCCAACAAGTGCTAGCACTCAGTCCTTAATCCTACTGAGAAAGGGCTTACCCACTGGGGTCACAATGTGTTGGCATCGATATTTGGGAAGGAAGGAAGGAAGAAATACTCACGGATAGCATGGAATACCCGCACCTTGTCTGCATCTGACTCGGAAACATGTAGGACAATCTGGTAGTCAGCAAAGATACTGCTAGGACCTTGAGTCCGCAGCAGCATCACAGACATGTCCTGCAGGTCTATGGGGGAATGAAGATGGAGAGAGGGGATGTTGGGAGATTTCCAGCCTCCAGCGCTGCCTGTGGGCTTTGCTATCCTTCAGTTGCAAGTGGATTTATAGGGCAAGCCTGCTGGGATGACGCTCATTGTGTTTTTATAGGGATGTCCAGGAAATTAAAACAGGGAAGGAGTAGTGGGAAAAGAGCCAATTTCTGTTGCAATGGAGGAACAGGTAATGCTGTCACTATCTCTAATTGCTTTGCAAGCGTCTGATACTATTTTTGCAACTTGTTTCACCATCAGCAGGATCATGAATGAGGAGAAGCATGGAGATACTGCAAAACACTCCAGTGAGAGAGTATGAGCCTCGTGGATGAGCCCTACCTGCAGGGGTCTGTATGTCCACCTGGTTGCTATCTGTCCCCACCGTGTTGGGGCTGTCCTTGTCACAGTTGACCAACAGCACGGCCCCTTGCCCATCTGGTCCCCATGTCCACTTGGCCTGGAGGAGAAACATCCAATAGGGATGGGAGCGAATCCTGAAAAACTCCTCCCTCCCAGGTCCCTCCCAGTGGTGGTTGGGATGGGAAAATGCCACAGCCACAGCCATGCTCAGAGGAGATCCCACAGCGAGCAATCAGGAGAGCTTTGGCAGTGATACTATCAAGCCTCTGAATTTCCTAACGTCACCTTGCAGCCAAGCCAACAAGGACTATTTCAAACAGATCTTATCTTCTAACAAGCCATGTTATATCTGTCAGACCTCATTTGAAAGAGAATATCCCATTTCTAGAAATGCATCTCATCTCGATGTACAATTTGTGCTGCCGATCAGGCTGCAGTTAATTATCTGGGCGTAAGTGCTTGGGTATATGCAGATTTCTTGCCAAAGGGATAAATCTCTTGCTGTTTGCTAAACTTGCAGATGAGTCATTTAGTGGCACGTTTCAAATCCAAAAAGGAACAACAACAAAAAAAGTCATAGGGCTGGACTGGAAAGGCAGGACATTTTGGCACAAAATAAAAAAAATAAAAATAAAAAAAAAAGTTTTCCTCCTCAATTAGAAGGCTGAAAATTTGCAGCGTTATTTTCCCTATTTCAGATACCACCCAAATGCTTCTCCTTCCTGGAGATTTTCCCCATGTTTTCCCTCCTTGTGTTGCCCAAAGCCATGCAATGTTTTCCATTACCTTGTCCTTCCCTTTGCTCCTCACTCTGCCATTACGGCTCACGTCCACGTCCAGGGATATATCTGAAATATCAGAACAAGAAGTAAATCATTGGCATGAGCATGAGCAATCATGGACATTTTGGGTCCATCCTCACACCAGCAGTGAGTCATCCAATGCCAACTCCACCTTTATGCTCTAACGCTTGCCCATTCTAGCTATCTTCTCCCATCCTGGGTCCCCCAGCAAGGATACACCCACTTGTTTTCACCAGTTCATATCAGTGAAGTCTCATAGTTTCATCACTGGTGAAATAGAGTTTCACCAATTTCATGTTGACCATAGCATATTTTTGTGAAGCCAAAGGCATGAAATGGGTGAATGGACACTAGATAATTATTAGAGGTGGTGTAACATCTGAGAAAGACTCACCCCTAGAGAGCTCTTGGACCAAATTGCAGGTTTACCAACAACGTCATCTCTAGCCTACATAAAGCTTATTTTGATATATATCCACCAAATGGGACAGCGTGTGGAAAATGTGGGTGCTGAAGCAGAAATTGTCCTACTTGATTCAGAGAAGAAGACGTGAAGAAGCTGGCACCACAGTTTTGGACATGAAGTCCTAAATCCAAGCAAGCAATGAGCTTTTGTAAGGTCAAAGCTCTGTGGACAACGGTGGCCCTCGATGGCTCCAGTGGAGCCCGTGGATGTGGGAAACCATCTTCAGGGGCAATTTTGGCAAGCATGTGCATGACTTGAGGACACAGGACTGGCTATCATGTGAGGACTTCAGAAAATTCCAAATTTAGGATAATTAATCCATCCAAGTGGAAGACTGCATCCAGACTAGTTGTCTAGACTTCCTTTGTAGTCAGCAGAGGAAAATAGGCATTTCAAGGGAATGATTCATCTCATCCTAAACTCCTAAAATAGGTCAGACAACTACACTTCTGTGCCTATTCCTCCCCACCAGCCACACTGGAATTTGAGGATGGGCTTGCTGGTGGAAGGTGGGTGAGATGGTCATCTTTGGACCCTCTTCCATCAATCAAATTCTCTTGGTGGTCAGAGGAGGCTGCTCATAGAGTGCATTGGGTGGAGACAGAGTCCAGCCTGTGTCTTTTTTGCACCACGTAAAGCAGCACAAGAACATTTTAATTATTTCCCTCATGCTTGTCAGCATAAGCTGTCAACACCCAAACCTTGGCTGCATGTTGTGCATGGGCAGCCTGCATCCCCACTTAAGTCCCATCCCATGAACCAAACGAGACTGTGGCATTGGAAAGGGTTGGGCCAAGTTCAGATGAGTGTTGTCATAATACATACCTACACAGGTGAGGTACAACCAAGCCACCGAAATCTCATTCTCTTCCCGTCCGTAGTATGAAATCTTAACCTGCAAAGACATCACCAGATTGTGACCCAAGTCCTGTGTCTCTTCATGCTGAGTAGGTCTTTTCATCCAGTGGGTTAGCCCAGCAATGCCATACAACATGTTGTTGGAAGGTTCATCAATATCCTGCTGCTTTAATCATAGTTCAACCAAAAAAGTTCTGCCTGCTTCAGCACAAAAACAGGCATAGAAAAAGACAAAATTTGACTATTTGTTTTGCCTGACATGGAATTTCTGACACAGGCTTTTGCAACCACCCTTATCTCCTTATCTCCTTCTCCTTCTTAGTTTGACTGTGTATGTGACAGTTGCACAATTCTGTGTAAGTCTGAGTTTATACTATAGAAACATGTTTGATGTCAGCATTATCTAGAAATACTTGAGCCTGCCCATCATTCTTCCTACTTTCCTGGGAAAATTGACTAATATTTCCAGATTCAGTGCATAAAAAGCAACTAACCTTATTGTCATTGACAGACTTGCTGGTGACACCAACGGTCACTACAACCTCTATATCGGGATCCAGTGGCCATCTGGAGTTAAGCATGGGTTTTGTCATGGGGCTGTGGATGATGTGGACTGTGACGGCAGACGTGGCATGAACATCAAATGACATTGCACCTTTAGGGGTAGATCTGAAACAGAGAGCAGCATGGAGACATGGGCTGAGTTTTCTTTCCTCTTGTCCTCTGTAGACCCAAATTGTTGAAATGGGCTCCCTAGAATTAAAATTTACCCCTTCTCTGTAGGCATTCAAGGTCAGGCAGGCTGGATGGGATCAAGTAGTTGGCCACCCTGCCATGACAAGAGGTTGGAAATGGATGATCTTTAGGTCCCTTCCAATCTAAGCCATTCTATGACTCTATGAAAGTCCAGCCTTAAATGGGTCTTAGGATTTGGAAACCATCTTCAGGTGATGAAATGCCTTGCCTGAATTTTATAAGCATTATCTCTGTGGCAGAGTTGAGCAAGCAGAGTGCCATCACATCCGTCTGTGGTTAAGCCCCAATTGCACGTCTCTGAATCTGAGGCACCCAACATCCCTCCCCAGCAGGAAGAGAACCCCCAAAATTTCAGCATCCCACCACAAAACCCAGACCAAGATTGAGGCTGGTTTTGATGTCACTCGTTATTGCCAGTCCACCCACTGACCTGAGAGATGCCCAAAGTGGAGCAGAACTTGAACTGGAGCACAGGGAGCCTTCACTCACCTGTATGACTTCCCTGGCCTTTGAAGTGCTGCCTACATGCTCATTACAGCCCCAGCACCTTCACACAGGCTGTGCGAGTGCTCCAACCTGTCTGCTGCAGGGAGCCAACCTCCCCAGCCATGCATGGAGAGGGACACAGTTGTAAATTTTAGCAGGGAGAAAACAACACAGAAGACATTTATCCCTGATGCTGCTCTTGGCATGGTATCCCTGATGCCTGCAGTAGCTTGTATAGGAAGATTAAAGCATCATCCCACTTGTCATGTGTTTACTAGCATGCAATATAGCAAGTCTACCTGCAGTCTACCCATACATTGCATGCCATGACATCTCAAATTTGGATTTATTGGCTGTGATTTCATGGCCTTCACCCCTCTGCACAGCCATGCTGAGGTGTAAGCTCACTGAGCACAGGCCTTCCACTGCACTTTGTCTTCTGTCTCAAACCAGTCCAACCCATGGGCAAGTGTCCATCACTGAATTTTCTCCAGCACAGAGAGGGCTCTGTAGGCATAGAACATCTCCTATTTTTCTAGCCCTGATGTTGAAAGAGCATCTGTCACATGCTTATCTGCCATATGCCTTTTAGGACCAAAGCTCAGATTTGCTACCAAGGAGCCAAATCAGCTCCTTTTGAGACTTAGGTCCCATGCTTAAATGGGATTGAGTTTGTTTTGAGTTCAAATTGAGAAAAAATAACTCAAGTAATATGTTTTATGTATTCCCATTTGGCTGAGGGTAGAACTAATAGGTTTTAAGGGCAGCCTCATTGGGGGGATGTCAGCACCTCCCAGCACAGCTCCAATATACAATCCAAATAATTGCTCCGGCTGTGATCCCAACTGGCTTGTCCTATAGCCACTATCATTATGGATGTAATTTATTAAATAATGACAATGTAAGAGGAGGGCAAATACAGCCTCATATCTGGGCAATAAAGCAACCCCTGTGTTTAACATCAGAAAAATCTCTTCTCATTATATAAACCATGCAAATCCTCTCATGGATTTTTTATGCCTGAGACACACATTTGTTCTTTAACCCAAATTAGCTCTGAACAAGTTGCTCATCTTGAATTGCTGTTGCCCAATGCTCTCTCTGCCAGAAATAGATCCCACTTAGCTGGGGTGTGCATGGGCTTTGCCTGTGAGTCGTCATTGCTCGGCTACACTTTGATGCCTTGCTTTTGTTAGATTCAACATCCCTCCTTCGGGCATCCTAAAGCAGACCCATGGGCACATGTCCTTTATGCACCCGTATATGGAACCACCATGAGATCTTTCCCCTTAACACCCTTTGCAAAGACCAAAAACACGCAAAGCCATTGGTTGCCTCCAAAACCCATCATCCCTATGGATGCGCTTTGACCCCCTGAGCCTTACCGGTGGGTGTCAAGGAAGACCTCACTGCCCAGTACGCAGACCCCATAGCTGGCATGACTGGTAGACATCTGCACGACCTGGCGCTGGGACATGGTGTGCTGGGGACAGCGGCTGCATGTGAAGAAGACTGCTGCCTGGTTGCCCAGCTTTGTAGGTGAACCAGCACAACTGGATTAAAAGGCTGGGGAATGTAACTCCTCCTTCCTCCCATCCCTCGATGACGATGGGGTGGACCAGGGACCCTGCCATCTCCACCTCCGCCATCCGCGAAGCTGCCGCCCCGCTCTGTGATGCTGGCGATAAGACAGCCCCTGGGGCCGGGTGGTAATTGCGGGGCCGGGAAGGGGGTACAGGGCAGGACAGGGTGGGGGATGCACAGCACTCAGCTTTCAGGGCTCATTCTCCCCTTTTTGTTCTCACCTCCCTTATAGTTCCATATAAGGAGTCCAAAGCTTTATGCATTAAACATTTCTACCCCTCTCGTTATGCAAGATGGTTGTTTAGGGTTATTATAATACATGGTATCATTAGAATGATGCATTTTCTTTAAAACAACCCAAATTTTCCATGTGGTGACTCACAGCCCCAGCTACCCCATTAGGGCAATGCCTGTGTAACACTGCAGCAAAAGGAAATGTTTGCTCAGGTTGGTCCTTCCCTCCCTAACAACTCCTGGGTAGCAATGGGTGCAGGGAGAACTGGTTATTTGGCAAGCAGGGAGGCAAAGAAAAAAAGAAAGCAAAACAAGGCAAGTGGCTTCCAGTGGAAATTAGGGATTCCTGGGTGTTTTGCTTGCATGAGGCATTTGAGGAATTGCTTTTGTGTTGTGTTTTTTTGTTGTTGTTGTTGGTTTGGTGTTGTTTTGTTATGTTGTTGTTTTTTTTTTTTTTGTTTTTTGTTTTTAATGGAAGCTCCCATGGGAAATGCGCTGGTTGCTGGAAAAAATAGCTTTTCTTGGAGATAATCATCTCTCTCCAGGCAATCGCAGGAGACTTTATTAGCCAGCAAAGAGGAAAACTGGGTGAGATGGGTCTTGGTGCTCCAAGAGCACCAAGGGAGGGAGCTTGGGCTGGGATGCAGGCATGCCCCATGGATGAAGAGGAACAGGGAGATGGGGAAGCTCCATCATCATGGATCCCCTTGGTGAACAGACAAAGAACCCCACTGTGGTTTACTCCACTGCAATAGGGATGATATGATATGGCAACAGCACAGTCCCCATTTCCATGGGGCAATACCCTAACACTCCATGACAGCTGCCTGGAACGTCCCCGAGCAAGGCTACATGAAAGGGTTCCTCCAAGTCTAATTGTGGCAGCAAAGAGCACCAAGTCTCACATGCTGGCACAGTGTTAATATAATCAGCAGAGCCTGACCGGGGGGCCGGGATACTTGAGAAGGGAATGCTAGCTGCATTTTTAGCCTCTCCAAAACCTTGGCTTGGGATCTGGGGTAAAATCCCATGTCCTGAAGCCCAGCACGAGACAAACTCATGACGTTCATAGATTTATGAAGAGTGACATTTTGTATATTGGAGCTGTGTTGGCTCTCAAACTTTATTGTAAGAAAATTTTAAAGACTTCTGTATCCCTAAGCCCATCAATCTGCTGCCAAGCAGATTCATCATGAGATTTTGGCCAAGGCCACATCTTTTTCTGTTGTTGTTGTTGTTGTTGTTGTTGTTTTTAGTTTTTTGTTGTTTTTTTTTTTTTTTAAAGCTCTATCTAAAGCTTTACGCTGTATTTCCCAGTGGTCGCACTGGTTTAGAATGGGCACAGTGCTGAACTCTCCGCCTGCTGTGATTTTGGCACCACATCCTGCTCAGCTGGTTCCCTGTGCCGGACAGGGAACACACCTAGAGCCCCACGGGGCCATGCTGTGTGTTCTGTAATCTGCAGACAGGCGGAGGACGGAGGTTTCTGGCTCCCAGGGCTTGAGCACAGGGCTCTGCTCCCTCAAAATGCATCTATCAGGGACAAAGTTATAGGGCCAAAACATCATGTTTGTGTAGGGTTTGGTGCAATTTTTACTTTTCCATGGACAGACTCAGCTTTAATCACAGTGCATTTTTGGCTGTGGGTCCAGCCCCGGCAGCCCATCTTTGTGTGTGTCAGCTGCATCCTCCTTTTCCTCCTCCGCCTGCTATTGGCACCAACATGCCCATGCATAAAAATCTCACTTTTAAGCCATCTGACCCATTCAGGACTGAGTGTTTCTCCTTAATAATACCCTGTCCCAAGAGGCTGCCATTAAGGGTTATGATACAATGGGCTCACAACTCCCTGTGCCTCTTCATCAGACACAATTGCCCCTTGGTTTTGGGGTTACCTTGCTTTGTTCCCCTCAAGTTGGATCCTTTCATCCACTACAGGGCAAGAAAGGACCCCCCACAAACATCCCAGACTCCACAGGGCATCTTTTCCCTTCTCACCCTTCCTGCACTGCCACTCAGTAAAGGAAAGTTTGATAATCTCCCTAAACCGATAATTACACCTCATTTATTACTCTGCATGTGTAATTGCAGACAGCAAATTTTGAGAGCCTTGTCAGCCTAATTACTGGCAACAGGGGAAGGCATCGAACCAGTTATCAAGTCCCACTCCTGTCTGCATGAGGCTTTGTGCTTAGGAGCATCCATGCACTGCAGCAGGCACTGCATCCCCTGTCCTGGCTGAGATTTGGGCCAGCAAAAAATGCTTTGAAAAGTGATAAAACCAGGTATTGCCTCTGCTTGGAATGGCACGTTTGCACTCCCTCATCACGAATTGTCACTTTGAGCAGATGCCACGGGGTCACTCATGTCTCCCTCCTACTCCTTGCTATCACGCACCTGCCTGCAGGGCTGCAGAACTGTGTGCATGAGAGCCCGCACAGAGCAGCTGCTTAGGCTATTTGCATACTCCGTGCTGCTATTGATCCCTGTCCCCAAAAATTAGGACAGGCAGAGATCCATCATCAGTGACGATGCTTATGCAGAGCAGTTCCTAATCTGATTGTTAAAAACCAGAAAACTCCTCTGACCAGAATGACTATAGCAGTGAAACCACGAGCCTCCAGACATCAGCAAGTGAATATTTATATTTGCACACACATCCCATGATGGTTCACCAGCTCTAATCTCCCACCTGATAGCACAGAGCAGCTTCTGCCTTTTGTAAAACCCCATTCCTGCTGTATAGACCTCAGAATGATCACCTCTTTACAGAAATTCCCCCAATCCTTCTTCCCCTTATAGAAATATTGCAAGGAGAAGGTGCTTTGTAGAAGCTCCCAACAGCTTGCAGAGTTCTAGAGCCTTGCACAGACCTACAGAGACTTGCTAAGACCATACACCTTTTGCAAAGAACCCAAGAAGCTTGCAAAGAGCCCATAAGACTTGCAAGGATCCCAAGAAGATTGCAAAGATTTGCACAGCCTTACAAAGAACCCAGAAAACTTGCAAAGACTCTGTGCAGTTTCCAAAGAACCTACACAGCTTGCAAAGACCCCAAAGCTCTCCAAAAACCCTGGCAAGATTGCAGAGACTTCAGGAGGATTGCAAAGAATCCCAAAGACTTGCAGAGAACCTGCCCAGTTTCCAGAGACCCCTGGAGGATTACAAATGACCCCAGAACGCTTGCAAGGAACCCCAAAGCCACGCAAAAACCCTGCCTTTCCTGGGAAGGCTGGAAAGACCCCAGTCTCCTTCCACGTAAATTCCTCAAAGACAAGAACAAGCCCAGCAGCAAACATAACCCACTGAGCAGTTGACCCTGGCCTGCAACCCAGCCACCCTCCTCCATTTTTGCCCCAAATCAGGACTTTCCCCAAAACTCCAATAGCCTGGTTGCTCCTTGGTGTTCATGTGGTCCTCCTTCCATGTCTCCATATGTCATCACTCTAGGGATATAAATGCATCTATCTCTATATAAAGTCACAGAAAACCAGTGAGCAGCTGGAAATTCTCCCAGTGACTTAAAAATTGCAAGTGAGGGGGTGATCCTGGGGTCTTTGTGCACAATGAGAGGTGTTTGGGGTTGTTTTCTTAATAAGAAAACGTGTTTATTCTTGCATGTGCAAAAAAGAGCAGCAAAATCCTTTTGCAAAATCCTTGTCTGCTCAGGCCATGGGAAAAATGAAATAAAAGAAATTCACTTCAGATGGGAAACTGGATTTAAGCTCATTTCCTATGGCCAGGTCATGGAGAGAGCTAAAAAAGAAAAGCCCAAAAGCAATGCAAAAAGGGCAGATCAAACCGACCCTTTCTGCTCCTTGCTCTCTAATTGCTTACAGCAGGTTCTTCCAAAATCTGGGGCAGAAGGTTGGTTTCCAACATGAATATTCAGCTCAGGGATGAAAACGCCCGCGTGGGCTGTCGGCGTGGGCCTGGCCACGGCGCCGAGCTGGGCAAAGGGACGCGAGCCAAAAGCAAGCAGGGCAGCACCCTGCTCTAGCCTTGGGGTTGGTAAATTTTGTGTCTTCCTCCCTAATATTTTCCCTAGAGAGCAGGAAGGGGTGTAGGAGGCAGAGAAGGTTGCAAACCCCAATGTGCTGCTGCAAAAAAATGCCTCTAAGGTCATCTTGCATTCTCCCTGTTGAGAGGATTGTCCCATTTTGGTGCATGGGACTGGGAGTGGGGTGGCACTGAGCCAGCTGCCCTCCCCCTCCATCCCTTCCCTCCCTCCTGAGATCATTTTCCTGTGGATCTGGAGGGTCCTGTATTGGGGTGAGGGCTTCATAGTCAGCGTCACAAGCATTGAGAGTTCTGAAGGTGGACTGATTCGCTGTGGGGGGTTGGTCGAGGAAGAGAGGAAGACACTCTGTGCAGCGTACCCATCACCGGGGCATCCCAGCAGCAAGATGCCACGGGAGCGCACACTGCGGCTGCAGCCTGGGAGCCGCATCCATGCACTGTGTGTGCTGGGCACCCACATCGCCACCGACGTCTACGGGTGAGTGGGGCGTGGTGTCCCCCAGACCCCAAACCCTTTTCTCCCTCTGCAAATTCCCTCCAAAGCCAAAGTTTGGTGATTTGATGCAATCCATCAGCACAAATCCTCAATGGGCTTTGCAAAGCTGCACAAATCCCAAAACCCTTCAAGCATCAGCATGCGCATGCGTTTCCAAAGGCAGTGGGTTTGGTCCATATCTCAGAAAATTGCTGGAGAGCATTGGGATAAGCAGGGATGGGGCATTTCGAGCAGTATCCATGGGGACGAATGGCAAAAGAGAGGGGAGGAAAGCAGAAACTGGGGAACAATCTGCATCTTGCAGTGTAACCCCCATGCCCCTACTGGAAAAATTCCAATGCTGCCCTTCCAGGTAATTGCAAGAAAAACAAAGGAGACATGCTTTGATCCCTGTGCTCACCCAGCTGCTTTTGCAAATCTCGAGCCAAACAGCGCATCTGGCTTCCCTCTGGGTCCAACCTCCTCCCGGTGGGATTCCCCAGGCTCACAGACTCAATGAGTTTTGCATGGGTAATTAAACAGAAAGGAGCAATTTAAGAAACGTCCAGGCAGCATCAAGCAGGCTCTCAGGTTTCCACACTCAGAATCCCAATAAATGATGCTGTAACAGTGATCCTGTGCCAGTGCTCGGATGTCAGTGCTCAAAGGGAGCCTGGATTTCAGGAGACCAAAAATAATAACTCCAGATAAATGAGAAATTAGGGATGGGAGAAGTGAGGGGGATGCAAGGGAAAAGCTCTTTGGACTAGAAGTAGTGCTTTGCTGTAATAAAATCATCCCCAAAATTAGAGTTTCCCATGGTAAAATTTTCCAGCTTGCTGCTCTAATCTGGGAAACCCTAGTTAGCAAATAAACACAGATTTAAAGTATACACCAAGCTGGGTTATTGGGTTAGAACAGCACAAAATGCTTTGGCTGTAATTACAGAAAATGGCAATCTGCACCAAAGGCTAAAACTGTCATTTTGCTAAAATAGCACGTTCTACCCTAAAAAATAAAACATTTAAAACATTCCCAGGCAACAAAGAAAGGTAGAAAGGAGGTGGTGATGAGCACAGAGTCATGCAGTTTGGGTGACGAGATTAATTACAATTGGGTGATTTTGGGTGCCAGATGTGCAGACCTATGAAAATAGGTGCTCAGACCTTTGAAAATAGGATGCCTTGCTTGCAGGGCAGCCCCAGCCGGGGCAGTCACCTTTGGGGTGAAGCACACAGAGGGGGTGAACGTGGAGGTGGCTTTTCAGGGCCGAGCTGAGCCGGGACTACTGCCTGGTGTGTCACATTGGCCACTGAATGAGGGGACGGTGCTGAGGTTCAGCACAAGCCGGGCCAGCGCAGAAGTCAATGACAATAAGGTAAGAATTGGTGTGCTGCTTTCCTAGCTGGAGAGCATCCTTCTAAAAGTGAGGGGATTTGGGTTTTCCAGGTAATTATCATCTTCTATGCAGACGGAGGACAGCCCATTGACCAAGCCAGGATCTTCCTCACTGGCATTGGTGAGTATGAAGACTCCAGCTATGAGTGGGTTCACTAGGTGGAGGGGTTCATGCGCCCTATCTTGGATTCAGGGATCTCCCTGGATGTCGACGCAGATCGAGATGGTGTGGTGGAAAAGAACAACCCCAACAAGGTAACTCAGCTGCATGGAAAGTCCTGTGGCTTGCAGGAGCCTAGTCGCATCCCCATCACACTGAGCCCTGGCATGGTGTTACAGGCCAGCTGGATGTGGGGACCTGAGGGACATGGGGCCATCCTACTGGTCACCTGCGACAGAGACAGCCCCTTAAGCCCTGCCCCAGACTGTGATGACGAAAGGGTATTCAGCAAAGAAGGTAACAGCCCCAATCCCAGCTCCACTTCAAAAATAAAGCAAAATAGCAGCTATTCCCCCCTCTTTAACTTTTTGAGGCACAAAGGCTTGTTGGGGAATTGGCTGCTCTCTGCCCTGACTCAGCTAAGCTGCTGAGTAAGCCTCCCATGTGGGATCATGCTCCTGTCCTCATACTTTGTTTTAATTACCACCCAGAGGTCATACCCGGGCAAAGAGCGTGGCCAAAAAAAAAAAAAAAAAAAAGCAGGGCTCAGCCAAGGGATGCCTGGGGCCAGGCAGCCAGGAATACATGCCTGTTCCTGGAAAACCAGACCATGCCAAGCCAATGCCCATCAGTCTTCTGAGGCCAGGGAGAAAAAAAAGAACAAAACAAAGGTATTTGTGCCAAGCACAAACCACAGGTCTTGCTAGCAGGGCTGCAGGATGATATTCCAGCATGCATGCCAAGGCTGGTATCAAGGAAAGCGCACATTGCTGGGCACTGGGCAGCAGAGCTGCACCCAGGTTTATTCTTGTATGCACCCAGATTTGCTGGATATGTCTCGGATGGTGTTGCGGATCGAAGGGCCACAGCATCTGCCCCAGGGGTATGAAATTGTGCTCTACGTTCACATGTCTGATGCTGACAAAGTTGGGGTCTTCCATATGCAGAGTAAGTCTTCTGGTTTGGGACATTTTATCTCCACAAGCTCTTGTCTTCCCATCACTAATTTTGTTCAGTCCATACTCCCCAATCTGCACTTCCTCATGCCCTCATCATCCATTCCCTTGGTCTTTCTAGTCTTGAATCTTCCCAAGAGGCATAGGATGGTAAAGCCATTTATCCAAGGTCATCCAGCAAAGCAGAAGCAAAAAAAAAAAAACAAAACAACCATACATGTCCTGACATCCAGAGCAGGCAACATGCTCTAAGACACATTATCCCTCCTTGTTTCTGCTGTGGACGTGGCGTTTTGTTCCCTGGCCTGACCCAGCCCACACAGATGTGCCATTAAATTCATTAAATCCATCAGCACAGGGTTTGGTAGCAGGCTGGGGTCTGCCAGGGCAGAAGCCCCATGAGAATCTCTTTGCAATGCTGGCTCCATCCAAGAACAGGCTTTCAGACACCCACCTTGTTCACAAATGCAAAATCCCAAGTGCCGAGCTACTCTTTCAAGGTGTTTGCTTCCACTCCAAGAGTTTAACCTTTGGCATAAAAGGACAATGGAAATTCCTTGTGCATGGGCAGAACAGGTCCAAACCCACCAGGAATTCTGGAAGTGGCCTGCTTTTGCTGAAATTGCCCTTTTGGTCCTTGCAGACCCATTCTTTGGGCAGCACTATGTCCACGTGCTGGGCAGGAGGAAGCTGTGCCACACTGTGCAGTATACCGGTGGAGCTGCCGAGCTCGAGTTCTTCGTTGAAGGGCTGCAGTTTCCTGATGAGACTTTCCCTGGGCTAATCTCCATCCACGTCAGCCTTCTGGAGACCTTGGCTGAGGTTGGGGTCTCCAGGGAAGGGGGGCAGGGGAAGGACAAAACAACCCAAGGGCCATGGGGATGAGGAAGGAATAATTATCTTATCCTAAAATGAGCTCAGGATAGGGTGTCTGGGGGGACAGTGGTAAATCGGGAGGAGAAGGTCCCTGATTTCTGCTTGCATCCTCCAGGGAATCCCCCTGTCGCCAATTTTCACTGACACAGTGGTGTTCAGGGTAGCACCATGGATCATGATGCCCAACACACTGGCACCGGAGAACGTCTTTGTCTGCAGGTATAGGCCAAGTGATGAGGTCTCGATGGCTAAATGAGCATCGGCCCCACCCAGCAGTCCTCATCCCCATTCTGCCCACCTCCAGTGTGAAGGACAACTACCTCTACATCAAGGAGATCAAAAACCTCGTCAACAAGGCTGGCTGTGACCTGAAGGTTTGCTTTGGCTACATCAACCGTGGGGACCGCTGGATGCAGGTAGGTGAGCAGAAGGGAAGGGGCAAAGCCTTCCTTCCCTGATGTGCCCCATGGGGGTTTTCATTCTTGTTTTAGGATGAGATCGAGTTTGGCTACACACAGGCCCCCCACAAAAGCTTTGCAGTGGTGCTGGACTCCCCCCAGGACACAGGGCTGGAGCAATTCCCCATAAAGGAGCTGCTGGTAACCCCACATATATTATAATGAATTACACGAAACATGAGAGTATAGCACCATTTCTTCCCTGCATGGAGCAGAGGACTCCAGCCAAAAGGTGTATTTCTTCATTCCCAGTATGAGAGCAAGCATTTAGCTTGGAAATGACCTTTGAGATCAAGCCCCAGAACCAACCTAACCTACAGAGTTCTACCACAAGCCATGTCCTGCTCCTCTCCACCCTCCTTAGGAATTGCCTTGCTTCATATTTAGAGAAGCAATTTCAGCCCCTGAAGCTGCCAACATGTTACACTCCGATTTCTGCTTTGGAGCCCCCCCTAATCCCACTGTTATCTTCCCAGTCTCAGACAGGACTATATAGCCAAACACTCCTCTCACACAGCCACAGCCTAAGCCCCACAACCCCCCACCAAGGAAAAAGGAGACCAGACGGAATTAGCCTGTCAGAATCCTTCTGGAACTGATAGGGCTCAGATGCTGCCCACAAACCTGGGATGAACCAGCACCTAGACAGCTGAACCCTCCTCGCTCTGTGGCTCATTTAATTGAAATGGGTGGGAGCAGGTGTTGCATGTTCAGTGCCTCTTATATCTCCCAGCTTCACCAAACATCCCCCCCCACACACACACCCCTTTTTTTTTTTTTTTTTTTAAACTAGAAATCAACTCTTAGACCATAATTACATACCTTTGGGTGTCTTGGCTCTTTTTTTCCCCCAAATTGTACATTTCTCCCCCCCCCATAAGCACATCCCTGCTTCATTTCTGTCACCTTGGGGTGACACTGAGGTTGTTGCATCCAATTGAAGCTGGATTTGGCAGGATGCCTATGCAGGACAGAGCAGTACACTGCGTGCATATCCATTTACTGCAAACACCACTGTGTCCATTTCAGCAAATTAGAAGAAACCTATGTTAACTGAAACACTCTGATGGTTTACTGCTAAGGAAACCCAACACTCAGAGATTTAATGGAAAACAACAGCTATCTGATCCTGTCCTAACCCACACTGGCTTGAAACAGAGAGCAAGGACAAGATTTATGCCCCCAGTGCTACTTTCTCCCTGTCTGTAGGACTACAATCTCTCCCTTGGCCATTAGCCCCTGGCACAACCCAGCAGTAGCACCACAGGTTAATCACCCAACACCTCAAATCCCTGATATATTCAGTTCTGAAAATCAGGCTTAGATGAGATTTAAGCAAAGCCAAGCCCTTCGGGTGGCTCTTACGCCTGAGAAGGATTTACCTTCAGGGGCTGGAGCTCATACCACTCTGCACCAGCCAGCCAGAAACTCCACTTTATGGCTGCTCCAGCATCTAACTAGCTTAACATGGATGCTTAAACAGTAGTTGTAAGATAGCAGAGACCCACACTTCTAGCATTCACCATTTATTACTGAGCCCAGATGTCCCAGGGACTCTCACTCCTGCTTTTCCTTTAGAGTTGTATCTCCCTCTCCTCAGTACTTTCACCTGCTGAAGCAGATCTGAGCTCAGCAGGAGGGATAAGGACACAGACAGACCCAGGGCAATGCCCACAGCCATTTCTCTTCCCGCAGGGACCTGATTTCGGCTATGTACGCAGAGAGCCTCTCTTCAAGGCCATCTCCAGCCTTGACTCCTTTGGCAACTTGGAGGTCAGCCCACCTGTCACTGCAGCAGGGAAAGAGTACCCACTGGGAAGGATCCTCATTGGCAGCAGCTTCCCCACGTAAGATATGGGAAACCTGTGTTTGGGGGCAAAGGAACTACAAGTACCCCTAAATACCATCAAAAACCACATTAAGCCACTTAATTGGCCATTCAGTGACCAACTGCAAACTGTCCCCTTACAGTGTTGGTGTGCTTAACCCCACTGCCTTCATTTCCTCCATTTTGGGAGAAATTTGTGTGCATGCGCATAGTGATGGATAAATACTTAATCCCCTTTGTAAGATCAGTAAGTACACAGATGTTGTAAAGTGTTGTATGATCAATATGTATACAGAGAAGTTAGGCTAGTAAGATTATCACACTGGAAACAATAATCAGAGATAAATGAAAAGTGCTCACCAGTGTTGTAAGCTCACAAGAAACTCCACAAGGAACAATCTCCAGACAGACATCCTTCCTCAGTGGCAGTCAGCCCTTAAACGGGGTCTAGGAGAGGTGCAGCCAGGCTCCACCTCTTCTGATCACACAGCTGAATTGCCTTCACCTGTGCTCCTGTGGCTGACTCAGTGCTCACCTCAAGTGATCAATCAGAGGTTCAGGCCATGATTCAACTGTTCCCATACATCCTTATTCCCCCTCTCAGGGGTTATTGGCACTGAGGGATGTAGATAACCGGGTACGGTGGCGATGGGTTGATGGTTGGACTTGATGATCTTAGTGGTCTTTTCCAACCTTAATGACTCTATGACTTTGCCTCCAGCCCTGCAGGAAGGAGAATGACCAGAGTGGTACGGGATTTCCTCTTTGCCCAGCAGGTGCAGGCTCCTGTGGAGCTCTTCTCCGACTGGTTGGCTATGGGCCATGTCAACGAGTTTGTCACTTTTGTGCCCAGCCCTGATGCAAAGGTACCCCAAAACCCTGTGCTGTTCTATGATTTCCCTTCTGGGTAACTAATCTTGTCAGGGAAACTACCAAAGCTCATTTCCTTGAGAGTGCAAGCTGGTGTTTCCTTGGCTTCTCTCCCATGTCCCCAGAAGGAGGGCTTAGGCCACAAGAACATGCATTCTTAACTAACAGCAAAAGTCTTTATGTTTAAGAACTTAACCTTAACCTTCTTGCAAAAAGCCAAAAATGAGCCTGCAGGGGCAGTTTTCACAGGAAGAAGTACAAACATGGTGCTTTGGGATAAGCTCATTTTGGTGACTGTTCTTCCTCCTGCTTGTCCCAGCGATTTCGAATGCTGATGGCTAGCCCTGCAGCATGCTACAAGCTCTTTCGGCAGAAGCAGAAGGAGGGCCAGGGTGAAGCTACCATGTTCAAAGGCAAGCGGGCAGCGGGCAGCCTGGGGGGAATTGTGCAAATCCCAGCCAGGGTGGGTGGAAGCCTGCTGTTCCCTGTCCTTAAAATAAAAGTTGAGCTTTGATGTAGGGCAGGACAGTCCAAGGGTGGCAGCACTCAATGCGCCTGGAGCAACATGCAGGTGTTGGGGACGTGAGGAAGGGGACATTTTCCCATTCCATTGCCCTTCAAGGTTGGCAAGAGGGGCTGGCATGCCTGTCCTTGCAGCAGGATGCCTGCCCACCCTCAAACCCTATTTTGGGAAAGCGAGTGGGATGGGATAAAGCTCTGTGCATTGAGAGGATGCTGGTGGAGTGGGACAGAAGATCTCTGTAAATGCCAGCTTCAGCAGAGTAGCACAATGGGGGGTCTCATGTCACACCAGATACATTCCAGTCACTCTGGACTGGCAGCCAGTTTGGGCAGCCTCTGATCAAAGTTTTGCTTGAGATTAAATTCATCTGTATGCATTGAGGTCAGAGAAGGACATCTGTGCCACCATGGGGCCCTCTGGGACTCTGCCATCTGTCTGGGATTTGGCTTCTGTGGAGGGGATACCTCTAGTTTTATGGAGATTGGGCAGCACAAAAACTATTATTCTATTAGCAATGCATTTATATTCCTTGTGCAGGAAAATGGATAATCATAGAATCACAGAATGATCTGGGCTGGAAGGGACCTTTAAGATCATGTAGTTCCAACCCCCCTGCTATAGGCAGAGATACCTCCCTCTAGACCGGGTTGCTCAAAGCCCCATCAAGCCTGGCCTGAGACCTTTCTAATGCTTTCCAGGCCTGATGAAAATATTACAAAATGGACAAAGATTTCCCTCCTGCCTTGTTTCCCAATAAGCTGAGAAATGGGACTCCCAGCAGCCTCATCCCAAAGCCTTAACCTCAGGGAACTGGGATCTGGGGGCTTTTTTTCCACTTCTGTGCTACATCTTAAGCCAGGTTTCTTCAGGCATCATTTCTTTTCACCTGTCGGGGTTTGTATTTGTAGGGTATTCAGGGACAGACACAAAACGGGTGACCATTAACAAGGTCCTTTCCAATGGCATCATGATGCAGCAGAATCAGTATGTCCAGGTAACAGCCCATATTTCTGAAAACCAACATTTCTTGTGATAATGGTCCAAGAGTGGCACAACTCTCAAGGGAGAAGTTGCATTTAGGCAAAAGTCACTCTCCTTCTGAGTGAGACAAAGTTCAGAAGGCCACTTTCAGGAACCTTGCTTGCTTTCTTGTCCCCCTGGTCCCTTCTTCTCCTCTCCCTCCAGCGCTGCATTGACTGGAACAGGGACATCCTCAAGAAAGAACTGGGCTTGACAGAGGAGGACATCATTGACCTGCCAGCCCTCTTCAAGCTCGACAAGGGCAAGGCCATGCCATACTTTCCCAACATGGTGAGAGGTGTCCCTGCTGCTCGTGTCCCCTTTAGCCAGTGCCTGTGGGTTCTGGGTTATGGAGAGGAAAAATAGCCAAACTTCTGTCCGCGAGCCCCTGCTCCCCAAGGATGTCCAAAAAGCATCGTATTTTCCTGTCCAGAAAGGGAAAATATGCCCATCTGAGCTTGACAGGTTGGCCAAGGTTTATCATCAGCCAAGGATGGTTGGAACTTTGTAGCTTTTTGGTGCATATTGCTCATGGTTGGGTTAACCTAAACAGCTTTAAGGTGAAAGCATTTCTTAGTGGTGAAATGTCAAGGTTTAAATATAAAAAGGGAGGAAATAGCACAGGATTTCCTGGGGGAGGGAGTAATGACCATGACCCAGTTTGGGGTGACCCCAATGGAGGAGGGTCACCAGCTGCTATAACAACCCTTTGAATTATTGATTCTATGATTGACCAGGGAGGCTGCTGGGTGTCCCTAAAGCCCTTTGTCATCCCACAGGTCCCCATGCTCATCCTGTCTGAGGAGCTGGGCATCCCCAAGCCCTTTGGCCCGCTGGTGGGAGGTGAGTGCTGCTTGGAGCACCACGTGCGCAGCCTCCTGGAGCCACTGGGCCTGAGGTGCCGCTTCCTGGAGGACATTTCCTCCTACCACGGGCGGCTCGGCGAGGTGCACTGCGGCACCAACGTCCACCGCCGGCCCTTTGCCTTCCGCTGGTGGCACGTCACACCCTAGGCAGGCTGCCTCCATGGCCCACTTTGTCAGCATGTGTTGTTTTAAATGCGGTGAAATAATAAATTTGCTGTGAGAAATGAGGCGGGGAGTGTTTTATAATGGTGAGAACGGTGAGAGGAGCGCTCAGGGCAGCACTGAGGTGAGGGCGCCATTTTGGGCCTTGGCACTGCCATTTTCCCAGCTGAGCACTGAGGCCTTGACACCTCCTCTGTAAAAAAGGATGAGGATAGGGATCGCCTCAGAGTATAAAGAGGGACGCAGCGGTCTGCCAGCTCCCGAAAATGAAGGTATCCAGGCGTGCCGGTCCACCACATCCTCCCTACGTCACACTCAACATGGCACCCTACACACCCAATATGGCGACCAGCGGCAGCGCACCGCCCTCGGAGGGCGCTTCTGGGGCGGAGCGGAACTGCGCAGCGCCAAAATGGCGGCGGCCGTGGTGGGAGTCTCCTTGAGGCGCGGCGTCCCCGCGCGGCTCCTGAGGGCTGGGCTGCGGCCGGTGAGGGGACTGGAGGTGGCAAGGGGTGGGGGGCAAGGGGTCGACGGCCGGAGGAGTGAGGGGAGG
>JAOWBP010004584.1:213913-225077 GCA_028571105.1 Tragopan temminckii
CGTGCGCCGCCATCTGCCCCGCGGGTGAGCGCCGGGCCGGGCCGCGCTGCGGGCGTCGGCGGCGCTTCTCTACAGCCGCCGTGTCTCCCCTGCAGGTACCTTCGTGGCCGGCGCGGGCTGCGGGCGCGGAGCGAGCTGCCAGCAGTGCCCGTCCGACACCTTCTCCAGCGCGGTGGGAGCCAGCAGCTGCAACCTGTGCCGCAAGTGCGAAGGTACCGGGGACTAGGAGCTGCGGTGCGGCTCGCTGTTACCGCTCGTGGGGCGCTGCTGGACGGTGGTGCCTTGCGCTGCAGCCACGGCAGCTACGGAGTTCTGCGCTACGGAGCCTCGCCTGCAGCGCTGTGCCAGATGAGCGGCTCGCAGTACAGGACAGACGCAGACCTGCAGGAGAGCCTCCACAGCAGGGTCACAGAAATGCGCCGAGGGATGGAGCAGCTCCCTCGTGGCCAGGCTGAGAGCTGGGCTGTGCAGCTGGAGAAGAGAAGGCTGCGGGGAGCTGTATCTAAAGGGGCTGTGGGAAAGAAGGGACAGCGCCTTTAGCAGGGTCTGCTGTGACGGGACGAGGGGAAATACGTCCAAACTAAAAGAGATTGGATGTAAGGAAAAAGTTTTCCTAAAGTAAGGGTGGTGAAGCACAGGCTGGGCACTGGCGGTGGTGCTCCATCCCTGGAGCCAGCCAAGGCCAGGCTGGAGGAGCTCTCAGCCCCTGGTGGAGCTGTGGGTGTCTCTGTGCATTGCAGGGGGTTGGACCAGGTGACCTTTAAGGGTCCCTTCTAACTCAAACTTCTAGGACCTCTCGCTGAACTGAGCAGCTTAATTTCTGGAATAGCAAAGGACCTGGACCTTTGCTGCACCAGGTTTTGTGTACTCGAGGCATGTGTAACATCACGCTCGTTTCCTCCTTCCAGGAAGATTCAAATACTTAAAGGTGTGTTCACCAATAAGTGATGCTGAGTGCACGTGCAAGGAGGGATATCGCTGCAGTGACGATGGCTGCTCCCGCTGTGACAGAAGCTGTGGGCTGGGCAAGGAGAGAACTGGGAGCGGTACGATCTCCCTTTACCACCTCTTGTGCAGCACAGAAAGAATTGCAGGAAGGACCTCGTGAGCTCCCAAATCTGTGCTTCAACTGGTTCCTTTTGCATGACAGCTCTTTTGTCAACACCGTGTAGGAAACTGTACCCAAGTATCGTGCTGGTACAAAGCTCACATAGCTAGCTCACAGGGATGGGCACAGGGAAACACATGCCTTGTACTCCAGTATTTGATGGGAACTTGTGAACAGTAGAGAGACCAACATTTTGTGTGGTCCAATAATGAGAAGACTGGGGGGAACAATTCTAAACTAAAGGAGAGATTTAGATTAGATATTAGGAGGAAATTCTTTACTCAGAGGTTGGTGACACGCTGTCACTGCTGCCCAGAGAAGTATGGGTGCCCCATCCCTGGAGGTGCCCAATGAGAGGTGGGATGGGGCCGTGGGCAGCCTGAGCTGGTGAGGGGCAGCCAGCCTACAGCTGGGGCTGTAGGGGCTGTATGGAACCTTTCAACTCAACCATACTGTGATTCTATGATTGTGTAATCACAACAACTTATAACAATTTTATGAACGTAGACAATACAGTACAAACAGTTATGAATAACATTTCATGTGTTCTTTTAAATACCTTGTACTAACATACCTCTCCTTGTCCATTGCAGGTTGCCAGGCTTGCCCCTATGGAACTTTTAACGATCAGCCCGATGGCTCCTGTAAAAACTGGACAGTGTAAGTAACAAAACTGAATGCTTTAACTTGACTGAATTTCTTTTCCATTACTTTTCTTTTTCTTTCTTTAAATGTCTTTCAGATGTTCTGAAAACCAGGTTCTGCAGCCTGGAACTGCAACAAAAGATGCGGTTTGCAAACACAGTTCAGATAATCCCACTTTAGCCACCACTTTACCTACCACTTCTCCTGCAGTTCCATTTCCTATGGCTGTGCCAGGTGAGTCGTTGTACATCGTTGCTTTTAGAGCTGAAGAATCAGGATTAACTTTGAAACACGCTATTACTCATTCACTTACCACTTGAAGTAGGAGTCCTTTCTCATATCCATTTCCAGTACTGCAGACCAATCTAGAATCAGACCTATTGAGATGGGGACAAGAAAGCTGGCTAATTTACGTGCAGAAGAATTTTGTTTTGTGGCCCTTCTTGAAGTATGTTGTTTGCTTCTTCCTAGGGAAGGACCTCCAGATGGACATTATCAGAATTTCTCTTGCTGTAGCAGGGCTGTTATGCATAGCATTTCTCCTGCCTTTGTGTGTATGCCTCAGCGTCTGGCAGAAAAAGAAGCTACATGCTGTCTTCAAGAAAAGTAAGATAGATACACTCCGATTCCATTTTTGTTATTCAATCTAGGCAGAAATCAGGAATTCATTTTTAAGTATCTTTTTAAAGCATCTTTAAAAAAACAGTTACAGATGGTGATGATTTTTTTTTATTTTCTTCTGGAAGTCAGAAATAGTCATCAGGTTCAACCAACCCTGCTCACGCAGGGGGACACCCAAAGCAAGCAGGGAGATTCTGCAACCTCTCTGGGCAACCTGTGCCAGTGCTCCATCATCCACACAGTGAAGAAATACTTCCTGATGTGTAGACAGAGCCTTCTGCGTTCCAATTAATGCCCATTGCCTCTTCTTCTGGCACTGGGCACCACTGAAAAGAACACGCCCCTATCTTCTTTGCACCCAAAGCTGGAGTCACCACTGCACTGTTGTGCACAACCAGGGCTTGCTGCTGCAGAGTTGCAGAGCCAGCTTGAATCCAGCGCTGCCCTCCTGGGAGGCACAAAAGTTCTGCACACAGCTGTGGTGAATTGCATCTAACTTATTTTATCAGCTCTGGTATGGCTCTACCTGCAGATACTTTTGTATATTTTGTATACTTGGGGGTTGGACTCGATGATTTCTGAGGTCCCTTCCAACCCCTACAATTCTGTGATTCTGTGATTTACAGTGAACTCTGCAGTACCCATATTACCTAAGTTTTCCTGTTTTTTGAAGAACACTAATCCGTATTACTCTGGATATTAACTGAAATCATAGGTTAAGCTACAAGAAGAAAACATACTGCGTTTCCTGAGTTTCAAAGTAAGACTTCTTCCCAGTCCTTTGCAGCCAATGTTGGTTATATAGACAAAAGATTTAATAAACACATCTTAAATGAACAAAGGAAAGTATAAAGGAGGCTCTGCTACCTCCAGGAAATAGCACTCTGAAAGCTGCTGTTGAAGCTGACCATATGTATAAATTACTTATTGTTGTAATGTTACAGCTGAATGTTTTTTGTGTCCTCTGCATAGCTCCAATGTGTGAAATGCTGAGCCTTCATTGCCTCCTCTCAGTTCACTTACAGTATTTCTGTCACCACTTCTGACAAGTAACACAATTTCTGTACTTGGCACTTGAGCGTACTTGGGTGTAGGTTCCTTATAAAATCACAATCAGATAAGTATGTTTTTCATCTTGAACTTAAAGAAATGCATCAGAAGTTTAGACATAATGCGCTTAGCTACCTAAGCCAAGGGTTTAGGTAAATATTAATTGGCTTTGGGTAACTTTTCATTTACTTCTAATAAGTATTCTTTGTTTTGGATAATGTTTTAATACAAACACAGGATTCTAAAAGGATGTAAAAGGGTTGCAAGAGCTCCTTAGATCTTTTCCCAGAGAGAGAGAGTATACAGCATTCACAATTGCTAAAAGTCTACCTTTGATGAAGTTTGGCACAGTTCAGTGCTTTTTAGCCTTGTAAGAAAACATTCAGATGGCATTTAGACCTTCTGTGCACTGACCAATTAGAGCAATGAAAATATGAAAGCTCAGCAAACGATACTTCTTCTTGATTTCACCACTTCCCAGCTTTTTGCTGTATCCCCTGTTACATTGGTTGGTATATACTGTGGCAAACACAGTACTAGCAGCCCCTGTTGGATTAGGGGAAACAAACTGTGAGAAATTTTCTCTTGGCAAACCATAATGCAGAGGAATAATTCCAAAGTAGATTGACTCAACTGGAAGATTTTTTTCTTGCTGCCTTCCTCCAGCTGTGACTGAGGAAGGGTGAAACAGGGTGACTGAATAGAAGCAATAGGAAGTGAACATCTGCTCTCTTTCTTCAGTGCAGACTACGCCTGAACAGTCAATACAGGAAGAGACCTGCAGCTGCCGCTTCCCTGAGGAGGAACAAGGCGAAGATCAAGATTGTGGCAAATCCACAGAGTTCAGAGATCTTTTGGAGAATTAAGAATTGGACTGTCCAGGTCATCCGTATGTCTTTCATCTCAGAATACAACATTACAGTTTTGAATTTCAGAGTGTTAAGTAGTAGTCCATCCTCTAAGGAAAAAGCACATCTTTTCTAGTTTGTTGACTGTTATCTAGGACTGGGAATCATATTTTTAAGCAGGAGTAGTACTGCTGTGCTTAAAACCAATAATAGAAGGGCAGCATGGCGTTCTGGCTCCTCTTATAAATGGTGCCTGAGCCATAACTTACGTGAAGCCTGAAAGCATTTGTCCCTAAAATGGAGATCTGTAGCATGTAGGAGAGCCATATCTGTCTCTGCATTACTGTTACCAGCTGTCCTCCTGAGTCTGGAGCTGCAGCTCCTCTCAAAGCGTAACTCAAACTCAGCAGTGTCAGGTTTCTTCTGCAAATACAGATCTCATCTCATTTCAGACTTTCAGTTGCCAGCAGCCATGGAAACATATCTAGCCTGACCACCACACAGCTTCTTATGTCAGAGACAGGAAAATGTAAAAAAAAAAAATCTAGAGCTGCAAAGTTTTCTTACAACAGCTTGTATCTGCTGTTGTATTGCAGAGATTGCCTTACTAGAGGCAGTGGAAACACTGAGAAAAGCTGTGGTTGACTTGCTCTTAGGAAGGGATGTTACTGCGCACTTAGACTGCAACACCTCAGTCCTACATCATTCAGCTTTCATCTTTTCGGTGATGTAAATGTGTTGCAGATGTGGTATATGTAGAACGTGATACATTTCTGGTACTATTTCTGTTCCTCTGAGGGTGGAAAGATTTTAACCTCAGGCAGTATATCTGTCTTCTTGATCAAGTGCTGTTACTTTGGTCTGAAAGAGAAAAGAAAATGCTGGCAGTGACAGCATTTTTAACCTTTTTCAGAACCAAATATTTTATTTCTTCAGTAAATGTTATTCAAAAATAGAATTTAAACCTATCAACACGTCAGGTAAAGGGTGATTTTCTCCTTTACGTAATTTCAACTTTGAGAGAAAGAATACGATTGTCTGAAGACACAGTCTATGTGTCTATTAGCACAAAAAATAAGAGATTTTTTATATAGTAATTTTAATAAACTTGCTGTTTTGTAACTTTTTTGTAACTTCTTCTGTATATTAGACAATAAGTACAGATGCCTGAATTCCAAAGTATATGTAAATAAATAATTTGTTTCGAATCCCTAGAGTCCAAGTCTCCTTTCCTTGAGTCTTTTTTTCTTATGAATAAAGTCAAATTCACAAACTTAACGAGAGGGGAAGGAATAGGAAAACTCACCAATATTTATAAATGAAGAATAATCTTTGCAGCAGTGGAAGATATCTTAGAATAGGATAAAATAGTTCTGCCTGTGATCAGTTTATAATTCACACATTAAGGATGAGAATTAATGTACAATTTGCTACAATTAATGTAGCAAATCAACATACCTTGTTTTCTCCTAGGAAAGAAAGACAGCAGTTAGACTTTTGTATTTTGCTACTGCATTTTGCACGTCAATTTGCAGATTTCATTACATCCTCTAAAAGCAGTTTTCTTCTATTAAAGGTCTCAGTGAAGATAACTATTTATTCAATAATTAAAAATAACTAGTGAGAAGTGCCTTGGGCTGAACATAACAGTTGATTCTGATTAGAGGAGTCCACCTTTCTGGACCAATCAGGTCCATATCTGAAGTAGTATCATGGAGACATTTCTGCCTCTGGAACCACTGCAGGAATAAGTCTGAAAAATTCATGTTTTCTTCTCCTACACAAAAGAGTTCCAGAGCCAAATAGCAATATAAACTAGACAGTCATTGCTTACCCAACAGCCTTAATCTGAAACTTACTTCCCATTTATTCACATCCTCTAAGTCTTCTGACTTGGCAAAACATTACTACTCAAAACTTGGCTTTTCAGAATCATTCTGCAGTTACAGTACTTCTTACTGTACTGTACAGTACTTCTTACTCTAAAAAACTCCAGTTTGTGCCTCTCTTTTTGATGCTCGCGTGCACCTTGGCTGCACATGTAGCTTTTTCTTCAAAATATCTGAATAAACTTATCAGTTCTTGTTGAAAGAAGTGCAGACAGTCCTAACACTGAGCTGTAACTTAGAGAGTTGTCTGTTTCGTTGTCTTTCTGTGACTATTTCTTTTCTCAAGTCTTTTTAATTTATTGTGTAGTGAACAAAAAGGAACTGGGAATTCCATGACGATTCTTGAGCAGCCTCATTTGGCTGAAGATGAGGTAAGGTGCCATGCCAGATGTAAGCATTTCACATTTCCATTTGTTTTTCTTGGATGTCAGGAAGGGTTCTTCTAGCCAGACTGTGTGTGGAGGCCCTGGTGATGTCAGACCAGAATTCTGAAGGCATGGAAAAAGGAGACAAGTCCTCTTGAAAGATAAGTTTAAGCAGGGAATCCTGCTGCTTTTTTATTGCTTGCAGAACCAGTACCATTTCCTGGCATCACTACTTAACACCCTGGTTGTCAGATATCTTGACTTCATAATTCCCTGCAAGAGTTGGGTGGCTAAGGAAAGCAAAAGGTTTGCTGTCCCTCATGCCCTCTATTCCACAAACAGGTCAACACCACCAAGGCACACCGGTGTGTTTCTACGCCTGATACATCTGGGGAGAGACTAGGAATTGTAACAGGTGCTCTTAACCACACAAACATAGTATCACTTCAAAATGCATATTATGAGCTCCTATTTTCAATCTTTTATACCTTGCCCTGTCAACAAGCATCTCTTGCTCACCATAAGGACTACTTCCTTCCACTTCAATTTACCATCCTTCAGTTGCACGCCTACTTCCAGTGGGGAAAACACGACCTACAGTTTAGTGAGTACAGACATAGCATAAAATCTCCCAGAAAATCCCTTCACGTCTGATGTGCCATGC
The DNA here is from genome assembly GCA_028571105.1 of Tragopan temminckii. Lineage (NCBI taxonomy): Eukaryota > Metazoa > Chordata > Aves > Galliformes > Phasianidae > Tragopan > Tragopan temminckii. The sequence goes on from JAOWBP010004584.1 coordinate 221,104, forward strand.
TCAAGATTCCAAACAGAATCAATGCTATTTGAATCGTACAAGACACAGGATGCTCTCTTGTGTAGTGCATTCCCCAAATAAAGTTCTTCACTACTCTCCTAAAAATAAAGTCATCTTTGACTAATCGCATAGCATTCTCCATAAGTAATGGTCCACTCTGAGATCTAACACATAGAAATGATTATTAAACAGTTAACTTGTAGCCCACCCTTGCAGCTTAAGCAGGTCATAAGAAGTGGAGATAATTTTCACTTAAATACACAAAGTCTTATTCTGTCAATAAGCATTACCTCCTATTTTCTCTCTCAGAGCATCCCTGACACAGATGCCTTCTGCAGAACCTGTCACAGAAGTGCTCTGTCCCTCAGGATATCTGTGTGGATGTTTTTGTTTTGTTAGCTGTGTATCACAAACAGATGCCAAAGCATCCTTCTATCCCTGGAACTGGCATGGACAAGGCTGGATGCTCTCACTGCCCTCACTGTAAATAAGAGCTTCTAACACAGTCGACAAGTAAAATGGAAATTCCTTCTAACCTCAATGTGGCAAGAGTTAGTTATGATATCACCTACTATGTTTCCATTCACCTTCTATCTCCGGGATGCCTGCCAGTTAAAGCAACAGATCTACCTGCAATACTGCAGAAAACCATTTTATTCTAGTGGAAAGGAAAACCGGCTCAAAATCCATTGAAACCAATGCAAGTATCTCCTGTTTGCATTAAGAAAATAAATCAGTTATTATTTGATGAACTAAGTGCAAAACCCCACACAAACACACCTACATCAATTTAAGGATTATTTAGTGTAACTTCAGCCTGTTAAAGCTCCTCTCGGTTTACATAATCTAAACTGAAACAATCCCTTTCAAAACTGTAATGAAATCTCAAGCCACCCATTTAAGTCAGTCTGAAACCAAACCTTAGGTTATGTTGCCCGCTCTGCTCCTGCACACAAGCATTTCAGCAGGCTTAGAACAAACCTACTGCAGAAGGTGAAGAGGTGAGAGAGACTGCATTTATCTACAACACATATCTTCAATTCCTTCTAATATTTACAGCACTGAAGTTTTGATTGATCTATTTAGAACTATAAACCATTTAATCTGTAAGAGAATGCTACACTGGCCTGTAAGCAGACAAAAGAAGCACTGCACTACTTTTACTCAGTATAGAGATTTTGTAGACATTTAAAAACAACTTTGAAAGAGTAGAACAGAATTCTATATGAATTATACATCAGCGTCTAAACCAGAGCTTAATTCAACATCTAAAGTATAATATTTCTCCTCAAACTAGAATGGAAAATAGAGTGAAAAGGTACATGAAAGTAATGATGGGGAAAAACTATTTACTCCAAAAGAGCTGCGGCATTGCAGTTCAGCACCACAGATGTCTCATCAAGCTAGAACTGCATCAGAAAGTCAGAGATTGATTTATTTATTGTGATTCACACCGGCACTGTTATAGCCAGTCATAATAATGGATCTTTGCCACCATACACTTCAATAAATACATTACCTTGTACCAGTACAGGTGCGACCACAGAAAATGCTTGAAGGTTCCCTCAAAACACAGATTTCAGTTTTAGTAAGTAGAAAGGAAGCCAATCTCTTCCTCAGCTGGGGAATTTAAGGATTTAGAAATCCAAGCAGGCATCGCACTCAAGAAGCCCTCAGACACAGAAGTAACCTCCTGTCATTACAACTCAGGAACTTCCTGCATTCACCGGCAGCACAGCCTACAACCACACTGCTCGTGTGGATGAGGCTGGAACATACAGCACATTAAATATGCCTCAGAATCAAGGGACAGGTAAGGGATCACTGCGCTGCGGCAGCATGAATTATACTACCCTATATAACAGATAACGCTTGTAGCAGGAATTATTTGAAAAACTGGAATCCATCTCTGAAGCAGCAAAGAGAAGCTCCTGCGTGGCTGACTGCCAAGGAATGGGCATTCATTTGCACAATAACCTTGAAAGAACTGCTTTAAACCTCAAGTTGCTCGGTAAGACCTATGCCAACTTTCCCCTTGTTAAATACACATATTTGTCCTGAGATGTGAATCACTGAGTCTGCAGAGATTCCATTTAATTAACAAAAAAAATTAAGGATTAAAGGGATTATGCAATTGGAAAGAAAACTGAGAAGAAAAAAAGCAGTTTGTATGAGACATTCATTTACTGCCTACGCTAAGTAGGACAGAAAAATGCCAACAATTAGGAGACCTCCTCCATCAGTCAGTAGCTCTTGGCCAAGCACTGATCTGCTGCCTGAAATTTGACCTCTAATCTCAGTTGCAAGAGAGATAAAAGCCACAGTATTCTGCAAAAAAATAAGTTTGATCAGTGAGTTTGACTCTAAGCCTCTAATAAAGACGTTGTTGTGTACAGCAAATAACCTGAAAAGAAAAATAAAGAAAAGCAGGACAGCTCTGATGGAATTGCTGTTGTTCTGCCCGCACAGCAGGTTCCAGCCCCCACCCGCCTGCTACTTCGATAACGGATCAACACCATCCCCAAAGACTTTAAACGTTAATTCTACACCCCGCTGCTGTCAGACACTCAACCTCGGGGGCTCCAAGCCTCTTCAGAAGGTTTCTCAGCGCCATCTCCTGGGGCAGCAATTTCATTATCGCTTCTTTTATATCCAGTAAGGGACAAACCCCAAAGTTTATTTAGCTCAGTTCAGAAAACCAAACAGATAAACGTACTCACCTATCCCAGTTCAGTCCCAACAGTTCTCTCCCCTCACAGTTCTTACACCAGAGAATTACTGGTGCACTGCATCTAGGATCAGAACCAACCTGAACTATACTGTGTTATTGGAAAGACTCCAAAAACTCAGTTATTACAACACATCCCAAAACACTCCAAGGAAGCCCAACCCGGATACGTTAATGGGTTGCAGTTGTAGCAACGCTGCAGAAGTAAACATACATCTCAAAGAACACAAGCCCAGCCCTCCATCTGGTCTGAAAAAGGAGTGTAACTGTGGGCAGTCATTGACTTGCAGCCTTTCGGCAAGACTGCCTTGTTCTACATTTTGTGCAGTGCTGACCAGGTAGGGAGAAAGGCTGAGAGAGTTCCATTCTGTAGAATGGTTCCTTATACTGCCTGTCCTCATCACTTCAGGTTTAAAAATAATCTGTAATTGCATAGTCAGTTCCATTACATCTTTTGTGGAACAAATCTTATTTCAGGCTCTGGTCTCTGTTCCTCTGTTTGGGGCTGCATTATCCAGAGTTCAATTCCCACAAGATACTGATGTGCTGTATTTCCAAGCTCTGGTCACGCCAGACTTATTTTCCTTCATGTCAAACAGCACGAAACTTCAGCGTGCTAATTCTGTAGTCCTGAGAGGACAAGGGAGTTAAGGACCAGTTTGTCAAGCCTGACTTGGAGAATATACCCAGACTACAGTGTGCCAGCCCAGCAGGGGAGGAAAAAAAGAAAGAAAAAAGGCTTTTTCTTCCCAAAGTGGTGGAAACTATACTAACCAAGAAGTGATGTTTTAGCAGCTGTGATCTTGTACCAGACTGTTTTTAGACCACTTGCCAATTCCATAGAGAAACAGACTATCTTCAGAAAGGTCTACAGGCCTCCCACCTTCATTTATTGCAAAGGCACGCAGTTACACACACAAACTCACTTCTGCAAACCCTTCAGCCCATCACAAAACAAGAAAACACCTAGGCCAGAACCGCTGAGATTTAAAAAAAAAAAAAAAACAAACAAACAAAAACAAGAACAAAAACTTGGAGAGAATTTCAGAAGACAGAAGCACTGCTGTGCACACCAAGCACTCCACATAGCAGTTCGTACTGCGTGTGCTACATCACGGTGTGCACACAGTGGGCAAAAGGAGCATCTTCAAAAAAGGAAGCTGACCACATGCAGCTAAGGTACGGTTATTCTGTTGCCATCCAATAATCACATAAAGCTGAATAAATACCACAACAGGAAATACAA
>JAOWBP010004584.1:225134-252259 GCA_028571105.1 Tragopan temminckii
GGGGGGAGGCAACCAGCCCATGGCAGAGGTTGGAACCAGCTGTGCTTTAAGATCCCTTCCAACCCAACCATTCTATGACTTTATGATAAGCTCATCTGCTACTACAATTTCAATATAAAGACACTCTACTGCATGCCTATCTTCATACATGCTAAACACAAATCAGAAAATCACACCAGGAGTTCCACATCCCAGCAGCAGCTCCACACACGCGCTACAGCTCAGCCACAAGTTGTCTCCTCTGAAGTTCCTCCTTTCACCGCTTGCCACACTACTTGATCAGCATAACATAACTTGTGCTGACTTCGCATAAAGCAGCTTAAAACAGGTGAAAGATCTTTTGCATTATTGATCAGATTTCAGTCTTAATGCTTAACTCAGAAGGTGGACAGCTGGCAGTTTTTCCCATTTTTTCCTCCCTTGACTTTATAGGCAGTTCATTTTTCATGAGTCATCACTTTAAATCAACAATAGTTGTTTCTTCTGATAATGTGGGACAACTTTTTTAATGCTAGCTTAATCTGCATTTACTATTCTTTGTCCATTAATGTATTCCCATTCCTGCTGCCCCGTTACACTAAACCAAAGCACGTGAAAGTCGATTAACAGAAACAAGAACTAACAAAAAGTTGGGGTTTTTTTTGTTTGTTTGTTTTTTAAAACACAAAATGACAGCTTTGATAAAATTTAAAAAAGTTCTCTACAGATCAGTCCTTTATTTATTTATTTTAATGCAATTCTCATTTCCTTCCTTCATCCATGGATTCAGGGTTTTGTACCTTTATTTGGGATGAGCTGTTTCTTCACTTTGCATCATGACGTGTGCTCTGTCCCCTCAGGAAAATGCCTTTGACATTTTGGTAGGGGAAAGAATGTTTAAATGACAACTTCAAAGCTGAGTAAAGGCAATAAGCTGTGGGCAAGCTGCCCAACTTCTACATGACGCACTTCATGATCGCTCTAAGAGGCTGAGTCTTCCTTGTGAGAAGACAAAGGACAGAAGCTGCTTGTGAAGAATGCTTCATTAGCTTTCCTTGGAGGATGCTCAGAGTGAATATTGATAATGCCATTGTCATTGATAGTTCACTGAAGGAGAAGCATTTGTACAGAGCATCCAGCACCAACTGTGAGATCACGCATCAGATCAAACCTAATTACTGTCTGCAGTTTTGGAACAAAGAGTTACGTGACTCAGATGAGCAGAGAGAGATTCCTCTCCACTTCTCTCGTAGGAAAGGGAGAGAGGCACATAAAACATAGGATAATCCTGTGGGGAAATTCTTTTGCCATATTCACTGACTTCAGCAAAGTCCACCAAAGCAGGTTTTATAGCTACAGAACGCATGCTACAGGTGTAGGAACTCAACATCATACCTATCTGTACACAAAGGACAGTAGGAAAGTTTAACTAGAAAGGACCACTGAAGGTTCTCTTCCACCTCTACCACCCCACTGCCTTTGTACTCAAAGCAGTGGAACTTATACAGTGAAGCTGATTTTAAAACAGTTCTAGGAGCCACATAATTTACAATATAAAAATGAATCTTCAGATGGAAACATTAAGAAAGATGGAAGTAAATAAACTCATTTCTTGTGCAACTTAGAATTACCACAAATAAAAAAAAATGGAAAGAACAACAGTAGTAGTAGTTAGATTTCACAGTATTCTGAAGAGGATTTGAAAGCACAAGTGTTTGATATGAAAGGCAAGGAAGGAAGAAAATTAAAAAACTGCTATTACAAGTCTGAACAGATTTCCCCTCCCCCCATTTTAGGAAAATCATCATAAAGTTTCTTTTTAGCTTGAAGTTTCTAGGCAGATAGGATGCTTCACAAGAAATGAGGATGAGGGACCAGTCCAGTGAGTTCTTCCTTTGATACAAAAAAAATGAAATTCTAAGTAAAGAAGGCAAAATATGCCAGATGGAAGGAAAGAGACTAACCTTATGAGGTTACATATTACATATGGCAGCTACTGCATTTACTTTAAAGGCAAAATGCAAACTGGAAAAGCAGCTATCTGGTATGCACAGAATGAATAAGTTACTTCCAAGGGAAGGAAACATAAGATAAAGCAGAATGGAGAAAGGACTCCCAGTCTAGGGAGGGACCCAAGTTTAATATCAACCAAGGTAGTTTATACGTATCAAGTAAGTTTCCACATAGCTCTACCTTCTCTGCCAGGACGATTCTCCAGGGCTACACTGGAGAAAGTCATCTCAAACAAAATGAAAAGCTACAAGAAAGAAAGAAACAAGCCCCCTCCACTATCATTCTCTTTGTGAATTAACTAGATGTTTTAACTCCCCTTCTCTTTCGCATCATCTGGCACAAGAACCCCAAACACAATACATCCATCCATTTCACAAAAGAGAGAGAGAAAAAAAAAAAAAGAGTATTTCATATCAGATGCTTTGCGTCAAGCCTGCTAAGGCTCATAAATCTTACTGCCCTGGTCATTTCAACCAACGTCTGACCCTTTTGTTAACTCATGATTTATAACTGAAAGTTATTTTCTTTATGCCAGATTTATAAATTTTACTGTGCTTGGTTTGATATAATATCCATTTCGTACATCAAGCTATAAGACAGTAAATTTATTGCCCATGAGGTGTTACCTTGAAAAATTACATCAATGCAAAGTGGTTTCCATTTACAATCAATAGACAATAAATTCATTGGATTTCTTTTTTGGGGGGGAGGGAAGGGGTATGACCATATTTATGAGGTCATGAGTGGCTATATAATGAGTGAAACAAGGAGCAGAGGCAACAGTCTGGAGTTCCGAATTACAGGCGCTGACAAGACAAAATATTCAACCAAGCAACAATGCATAAGCTGGTATTCTGCTGTCTCATTATCATCAGCTTCTCCTGTCCTCTCTTTTCTCTCCCCGTCATCAACGCCAGCGAGATGTCTTATCAACTCCCAGGTAAGTCCTTTGGATTTAGCAGTCATAAAAGAGCAAATGGAACATGAAAACCAGAGCAGCAGCAGGTATGCTTTCAAAGGGGATCTTTATCTGAGCCGATCAGCTGGATAAAAAGCAGGAACGACTTCAGAACACTGGCCACAAGTAATATCACTGGTGGGCAGCAGTTCTGTAAAGCGGGCAGGTTGGGTGCTTTTACATGTTTCTTCCTGCTGCTTTTAAATCTAAGGGGCAATATAATTGAGACTTGCAGAGAATGAGTGCGAGCTGGCAGATGCAGCATCCACCTCTGAAGCAACATTAGTAGACATTAGGTAATTTACAGAAACTTGGCTGAATGGCACTTGCTGCACTTTAAAGTGAACTATGCTTAACTGAAATTGCATTTTAAAGGGGGTAAGCCCGCTACAAGGATTAATGCACTCCTACTCACATCAAGTGCAGGCAAACCTGACTTACAGTACAAAAATAGCACTGTATTGAGCGTGATTTTGTACTGAGCACGCCTTCTGCCTGCACTAATGCAGACTCCACTCCACATAGTGAAAGACTAAATCTTTGCTTGAAAAAGCTGTTCTCAAAGTTTGAAGTCATACTGTAAGCCAGAGTAAGATGTATCATTAAACTGCATGCGGTGCCTACAGGGTTATCGTTATCAGACCTGACCTGAAATGAGCTCTGAAAGAACAGGCAAATCTAAAATGGAACTCTTTCACAAAGCTATGTATAATGTATAAGTATAGATACAAAAAAGCTCCTGTAATGTAATTGCTCTGCAGGTGAAACGGCTGTTGTTGGTTTACAGGTATCCATCCATCACCCCTAGTTTGCTGTATATAACTTGGACTCACTAAGCCAGCATCATCTCAAACATTCCTCAAAATAATTTGCCATTTACAAGCAACCATGACTTAGTATGGACAGCAGCTATCTCATCATAGGATGAACAAGCTAACTAACCATTTATCTTCAAACAAACGTGCTGGATATACCCATTGCGCTAGTTCAATCTTCCTTGTAAATACAAAGAGTAATACAAGAGGGTAAGATAGGAGTGGGGCTCTGTAAAAGACTGTTTGTTTTGTTTGTTTTAAATCTCAAATCAACATCACCTGCTAACACTGCTCTGAATTGAAACACAGTATGGGGATATGCATACAAACTTCTCCCTGCACAGAAAAGGGAACATACAGGATTCATAGTCAGTCCTATGCTGCATATCCCCACTGTGCTTTATAACTGTCCTGATAATCTAAGCCTGCATATCAAAGGTCTGCAAATATCTTCATAACAGACCAACATTGAAATGTTGGGTGATTATTTGCAGTCGTTTTTTTTCTTGTATATAGATCACACAAAGGAGCTACAGTTTCACACATCTGTACAGGTAAAAGCAACTAAAACTCCACAGAATAATCCAGAAATGCAACTAAAAAAAACCAACACAATTAAGACTTTTGCAATAGCTCTCTCTGAACATCCATTATTTTGAATAGCTGCTGTTAATTAGCAGAGAAGTTTACTGTTAACTGAAGTGTAGAACCATTAAGGGCTCCTGTTCGCAGCCTACCTTGGGGTAACAGGTTAGTTACAGAACTACAAATTCTCTATTCACATCCAAATAACTCCATCAGGTATCATCAATCCGTAATTTCAGAAAGAGTAATATCAGTACTGCTATACACTATGACTGAGAGACAAGAGAAACATACCAGGAAGTACAGCTGCCAAAGTCTCCTTTAAGATTCCCAACATTTATTCCTGTCCTTTTCCTCATTTTATTGCACTTAATAGTTAGCAAATAGAGTAAGTTAATAAGCCTCCAACAGTAAAATTCATCTTCAGTCACAAAAAAGCTCCAGTGGAGGAACTCATTTGTAAAGGAATTCAGATATAAACCAACAAAAAAAAAAAAACCCACACAAATCTAGCTACCTCCTCTAACATCCATTAAATGAGGATGGGTGACTTACGATTTTAAGATCCTTTTCAATAGACGGAGCTAACCTACCTGCTTGGAAATCATCTGAAACAGAATGAAACTGGGATTAAAGGAATAAGGCCCCCACCATACAACCATCTCTCATCTTCCTCTTGCAGCTGATGAAGATTCAAGGCTAAATCTAGAGCAGCTGGGCAGCTCAGAAAGTACCTCCCTGCCTCAGTTTCTGCAGGAGCTCTTGGGCACACTGGTTGAAGACAATAAAGCAGGTGAGGCTTTACCAAAGCACCTTATATCAGAGTGCCAATAGTTTACACATCTACCAGTCACAGCAGACACACATAGGTCCACTATTTATAAACAACAAAACATTTTGCCTCCTCTCTACCAGGTCTTACCTCCAGCAGCTACAATCCAAGGAAAAATATCGCAGAGGTAAGTAAATGACCGTTCGCTAAATTAAGACCTTGTGTTTTAAACTACATGGGCTTGTTACAAAGACACCATTTAAGATCCACAGATTTAACATTGTGGCACATGTTAGCCTACTATATTCTTGAAGCTGGAATCACTGGGCAGTTAGGTTTGCAGGAGAGAAAAAGAACAATAAAAACAAATTTAGGAAAAAAAAAAAATCAGCATTTCATACAAACAAATCCAATGAGTCCGCCCCCAGTAAATCAACTTTCTAAATGAAGGTCAATTTCCAACTTCAGCAGGCCTGCCCTGTATGTCAACCAGCATAAGCCATGCATCCTTTTTCCCCCCCACTGCAGCACAAGCCCTGCAATATTATCAGAGTTGCTATCGGCCAGTAGGTAAACTGAGAATATCATTTCCATTTGACTGAAGGTGTAGACTGTTTTAAGTACATCATCAAACCTGAGGTGCACCAGCTGGGGGTAGTGAAGAGTATACTTTCTCAATGGGAACATTCAGCAGCCACCAGTAACCTGTCTGCCTCTGTTTGACTTCAGACTTTCTATGGAAATCACCCACGAATTGCTCTGCTGGGCCGCTTGCTGATGAAGGACAGGAAGCAGTACAAGAAACGTGGCAACCTTTCTGAATGCTTCTGGAAATACTGTGTGTAAACAGAATAAACCTCCCCTGACTTCAGCTGCATAATTTATATATATATGTCTAAAACCATGTACATAAACTTGCTTGATTTGAAATCAGAATGAAGAAATTTGAAGATAGTTCCTAACTTCAGACTCTACACTACTTGGAAATTAATAAATGGTTGATGTTTTGCAAATATTCTGTGAGCAGAGTAATATTTTCTTAGAGTTCAATACAACAGGATGAAAGTAACAGTACAAAACGAAAGATACGTAACATGATGAGAACTCAGGCAGGAGAAGCACGATTCTCATGGGGTCCCATGACATATCCCTTTTTTTTTTCCCCCTCAAAAAGCGACCTCAACTACATATAAGTTCAGAAGCAAGAGGACTTTCTCCTTCATTATTTGATCCCTTGATGCAATTGGAAGTGCTGGGAAGAAAGGGCTCTGATAATGCTAATGAAGGATGGCAGCACAGCTGGTGCCCAGTCCCCTCCTGTCATTCCTGAGGCACCCCTTATAAAATAAGCACATGTCAGGATCAAGCATCTATTCCTACAACCTCTGGAAATATCACTCACAAATACCAAGTCTGTTTCTCAGCAGCACCTTGACCAGCCCCAGCTACTTAGGACAACAGAATTGCCAGTGTAGAACAAAAGCTTTACTAATTGTAGCTGAACATTATCAAGTACAGCAGAATGTAAACAGTAGTGCTGTCAACAACAGGACTTTGAACTCAGAGTGCAAACTGTCAGTGGAGGATGAGAATGAGATGACTCGATAGCAGAATTTCAATACCCAAGGACAGTGAAGAACTACTGAAAAGCTTAAATGAGCTCATTACAGATGTTCATAGTGAGAATGATAAACTGGGTCTCTTCTGATCAGAGTGGTGGGCATGAAAAGGGCTCCCCAGGGCAGGTGCCACAGCACCAAGACTCCTGGAGTTCAAGAGGCATTATGGGCAGTGCTCTCAGACACAGGGTATGAATTTTGAGTGGCTCTGCGAGGAGCCAGAGGTTGTACCTGATCCCTGAGGGTCCCTTCCAATGTGAGACATTTTAAGATTCTTTTGTTTCCTGAGCCCTAGCATACTTTATCTCAGTCCCAGGTATGTCCTAATAGTATCTGCAACGAATAAAGCCAAAGACTCAAGAACTGTCTCTAGGCAATATCAGTCTTCGTGATACATACCAATAGTTTGAGCTGCAAAGTCCTACTTTGTTCACTTTGTACTTCGCATAAACCTCGCACTAATCAAGGTTCACAAAGCTTGAATTAAACTTTGCCTAAGATACATATAACTGAGATCAATGTAGCATACACCTCATAAATCTCTACCTGTTCTGCTTAAACAAGGCCTACAGGCTCGATATAACTCGTTCACATCAGATAAGTCATAAGATAGATGAAGCCAGCTGTAACAAAGAAAAATGTCCTTACGAATGCAGAGTAGCTGGATGCACTGCACAGATATACTTCAAGCCTTCTGAACATTTGTCTTTCTCTTACACAATGCAGCAAGTCAGTGTCTGACTGGAAATTACTCCTTCCCTGCCACCTCATCAGTCAATAAAAACCTGTAGGAAAAGGCTTCAAATTTATCTAAATGAATAACTACTGAAGGTTTATTTCAGAGGCAGGAAAAGGTGTCCAACTTATGAAGACTCAAAAAAAAAAAAACCAACGATGACTGTTAAAGCCTATTTCAGAATGGCAAACAAACTAGATAAAATAATGAACAATAAGTGAAAAAACAAGCATTGCAAGTATTAAAGAGTTATCTCCAGTGTCTGAGACAGGGAGCCTATCCAGCTCTTGACAGAGAAGCAGCAAACTCAGCTCCTCCCCAGTGCTGCTGTAACTACAGCTCTCGACAGCTTCCACCTCAGGCTTTCCTCCCTACAGGAGTGCAGGAAGAGCACTCAAGTCAAACTGATCACTTTTGATCAGCAAATTATTTCTTTGCAATTAAGAGCTTTCTTGCTCTAGGAGACACATCTGTGATAACCCATGAATTGTTTCTCTGTTTTCTCTAGAGCACAACTGTCAGCACGGTGAGGCTCAAGTGCTCTCACAATGTTTTTTATTTACACTTCTCTAACAAACTCAGCAAAGACAGAAGCTCTCAACTGTGTACACTAAAGCTGAGCACTTTATGCATCCAGTAGCAATCCTTTACATTCAATGTGTGCGTGCCCTCCTTTCTGGGACACGTTCAGAAACAAAACAGCATACCCTGAAAAACAATGCACAAAAAATACAACAAAACCAGCAGCATAAATAGCGATGGGATCATCTTCACTGTACCAATAAAATACTGAATGTTCCAGAAGTTACTCAATAACGAAAGCAAACATGCTTCAAAGAGTTCTCGGGAGGATGTTTTTTTTTTTTATTTGTAAAAAACAGACGCTCCTTCAGGCTGTACAGTGAAAAATCACAACTGCAAGTTAAACCACAGCTGAATAATACTTCAGTGAAATATTCCTATCAACTAATGCAAATATTCATTCAACTGTGACTTAAAATTGATTCAGCTGGAGGATAAACTCACCAACACGTTCATCACATGCTGCAAAAATACACCGGAGTCCCCCTCCTGTTCATACCAATGCCATGACGGCATCTGCACAGTGATTAACCTATTTTAAACATAAAACTATTTTTGAACAAGAAAAAAAAAGAAGCCTGCTTAATCCAAACTGCTGAAACCCCCACACGGGGCAGAACTGTGACATTGTTGTACTTGCTGTACATTGTCATCACCCATTTGGTGACTAAAAAGAAAAAACAAAACTTTGAGAAGCTTTAAACTGTCTCCAGCATTTTAACTCTATCAATCAAAACAAAGTCACATAAAACAGCATGCACATCTGGCTGCAGTATTTACTCCATTGCTCTTTCAGATCAAAACTGTATTGCACCATGACTACTTCAGCAGGCTACGAAAAGTAAAAGACTGATATAAGCTGAAGTAAAAACCACCAGTTCCTAAAAGCTTACAGAAATGAGGTCCTTCCCAAGAGGCCTGATAAGGCATTTTGTTGCTGTTTCAGTGGGGTAAAGAATAGCTTGGAAAACTACTTTTTGTCTTAAATCCAGCTTTGCAGGTAAGACTGTTTGTGTTCCTGGGCAAACAATTTAGTGTCATTATCACACCAGGCACTGATTCACCACTTGGTTTCTCTTAAAGAATCTTGCACCTAAGCCTGATTATGAGCTTTGAATTTAAACTCGAAGGCTCACGCTTCTGCACTGCATGTGATGATTGTGGGGTACAGCGGTCACACCACTGTAAAAACTGTCCAGGATTTCTGCTTCTACGTGGATCTACTGAGCACAGGTTCATGTAGTAGTTAGCACAGGAAGGGTTAATGTTCTCCAAGAAGAAACAGTATAACAACAGTTTGTATGTACAGGTGAAAATCTTGAGCATTTATAGCAAAGACAGCACAGGACAGAGTGAACAAAGATCCCTGATTACACTCCTGGGTTTGGTGTGAACTGGGGCTGTGCACCTGTGCAAGTCCTTCCTGCCTCTGCCTCTCTTTATGCAAGAGGGATAAGGACACATTCCCAGACCTCTGAATTAAAAGGATTACTCAAGTTATTAGGACTAAGTTATCATTATCTGAAACTAAGTCTCATTCTTTTATAAAACAGATGCCTTAGTCAGCATTATAAGTCATCTCACTTTTCTTCTGGTTTATACACTTAAAACTCTTCTGAAGGACATAAATGCCCTTATTTGGAATATTCATTTCACTATGTGAAACAGATTATTTCACTAAGCCTCAAACCATATTAAAGCAGTGAATTTAAGTACAGTTAACCAGAATTGATTCAATTACATTAATAAGTTAGTTAAGAACCTTCCCTACTAGGGAAAGAACCTACACAAAAAGCACCTTATTACATGTTTTAGAGCGAATGTTTCAGGCAGCGAGTTATAAAACTGCATTCCATGTTTGGAAAGTGCTGAAAATAAAAATATGGGTAAGGTACCACACTTACTGTGTAAGTCAGAAAGTTATACAGAAAAGTCACTATATGTAAACATCTATTGAGGATTCTTATTTTAAAAAGCATTTAAACTTCAAGCACACGAGATACTGAGAATGTGTGAATCTTTGCTGATTTACAACAGTTAAGAAAGAAAAGCTCAAGATGAAAGACAAAGAAGTACAGCTTAAGAATAAACAGAAAGCTATATACATAAACAAAATGAGCAGAAATACTGTAAAAAAAAAAACAACAACACACTGCCTGAGTTGAAATAGTCTTGAACACTTAAAATACAGTAACATTCCATGAAATAAGCTTTACTGACAAAGATTTCCACTGAATTGATTAGAAAAACAGGAAAAGCCTACAGATAAATTTAAATTTCTTTCAGTTATTTGAAGTCAAAGTATTATTTAACTTACTCAACAAGTAGCTCATTAGTAAGTAAAACTAAAAAGCCCTTCACATAACAGATGAGTTACACCACAGAAAAAGCTGAACAACAACATTCAAAAAATACTTGTGAAAAGCATAAGAAATAGCTTTGCTCTTTTTCACTTCAGTTTATTGGACTTTTTTGATGGACACAAGCTGGAGAAAGGCATTTTGATAACTTACCCAGTTTTCAGTCACTCATTAAAAAGCTATGGCATTCTGTAGAACTTAAAGCCTCAAAGCATCTTTAGAATCTCTAGTTTAGATCTTTGCAGACTGAACAAACAAAACTGAAGGATGTTCTGATGTAGCTCAGATTCACTAGTACTAATACATCTACCTAATGGACAACAAACAGGGCTGTACCAATGTAAGCTCATGACCACTGCATCTTTCAAACTCTTTACCTGTTCGGTTAAAAAAAAACAACCAAACAAAAAACAAACAAAAAAAACAGTACACCACCACCACAAAACAAAAAAATCTCTATATTTTGCTCACTGAGCAATCAGAAGTTAGAAACAATCCATTCATAATCATTCATTCTTGTCAAGTTCTCCCTCCTGACGTCACAAACAACCTCCCAGTGAAAGATTGTCTTCAAAATCCTGCCAGGAGCAAAGGGAGTAATGGAGAAAGGTTTAGTTTCATGTATGATTGCTCATGGTGGGAGAAGACAGCTGGAGACATTTGCTGCTAGCATCTTGCAAAGCCAAAGGAAAAGGGAATGGGAATTATTCCAACCAGTTTTACTGTCACAGGCAGGGATGTCTTCAGTGTTCCAAAACTGGAAGTGGTTTTCCCTTGTTTTCCATATTGTCATCAGCCATTGCAGCCTCACAAGTTGCTTCCCTGATGTCACACGTAACACATCCCTTTAGAAAGGAACAAGGACATAATCATTTAAATTCCCTGGATACTGCAAAGAATCCATCCTGGTAGCACAATACGTTGCAATCTCTTGAAATTTGTCAGGAATTGAATGAAATCTCTTTAAAAAAAAAAAGCAGAAACAGTACAGATGTTTTAATTTTCAGAGGCACGTACTTGCACTTCCAATATTTAGCTAGTATTCTCAAGCTTTCCAGCATTCACAAGTAACAGCTATCAGTGACCCTCACGCTGTAAAAATCACATTAGCTGGAAGCAGCACTACCTCTAGCTAGTCAGAACATGAATAAGTGGCTGATTCCTTTCACAACTCCTTACTTGAGTGTTGATTTGTAGTGGGACAGTCTGTGTCCGGAGCCACGTATGCACTTCTGCAAGCTCCCTCTTTTGCCTATCTGAAAACCAAGGCTGTTGCTGTCGCATGACTATCAGCTTCTCCATATCCTCTTTTAAAACTTCCTCTTTAATTCTGTAAAACAAAACAAAAAAGAACCACAGACACCTGTTGTATTAGTGCAGCTGCGTTAACAAGGCAAGCATTGCTGATAATGACCGTGGGATACAGCTGCATGTAAGGCTGAAGTCAGCCAATGAAAAGTAACTGTTTTGTTATATCTTATTTGAGAAGCTTTTTCAACACCAGTCTGACTTTTAGGTTGGCTTATTTAGTTTTTAAAATGAGGAATCTCACCGCAAATTACATAGAAGCAATTGCAAACAACACAAGTATTTTTACCCTTTAATGCAAAGTGCAGGGCAAAACCCAATCTGCTTAGCACTTCAACAAAGAAGTTTCATGTTATCATATCTTAAGTGTTAAAGAAATACAGGCAAAAACTAGATTAAAAGAAATGCCCAGAGCCTAAAACAGTAAACAAACACAACTTCTGAGTTTTATTGGTCCGTACACTGTTTCCAGGGTCTTGTTTTTAACTCTACATTTCTTCCCTGCACAATTCCAAACTACGACAGAAAATGTCGATGTTTTCTAACCTGTTAGGCAGTTGGTACATCATCAGAACTTGCTCAGGTGTGCGATCCATTGTCATCCAGGCTGACTCATGTTTAGATTTATGAGGTGCCTGTTTTTCTTTTGCTTCTTGATTAGTCTCTGTTTTGGAAGTTTCAGAAGAATCATTACTAGCAAAGTATTTGCTGCTTTTCGTACTACCTGCTGAGAATTACCATTAAAAAAAAAAAATCAACTCTGACAAGGTCTTGATAATCCAGCACAAATAGTAAAATTCACCAACGCATTCGTGCAAGCTATTTTCAATAGGGTGAACACAGGTCCTCTCAGATGACTCCTCTGGTAAGAGATTACCACTTACTGAAAATTCAAAGAAAATCTATTCCATTAAGTTGCTCAAGACCTCCGAGGTTTTACTTACTCTTCTCAAGATTTGTCTCAACTTCTCTGCTTTTGTTTCAAAAAAGCCCTGCTCTATGCAGACTTACCCTTACTCGAGTAAGATGCAAACCACCCTCTAATACAAAGAAAAAAAACTGTTAATGAGCATAAGTTAGAAGCCTGACTTACAGATTTAAGGAACAACTTCTGGACTCTCATTTCTGACTATTGTGAGTGAACCAAATTTGGCCTCAAACACTGAAAGCTGGTGAAAAATAATAACACAGCCTCTTCTTGGGACTTCCCACTCCCATCACAGTATATCTTTTATGACTCACCAACACATTAGCAACCCACCTAACTAACATTGGAGTAGCAAGTGTCCAGATCTTAACTTCCTTACCTGTGCCACCACCAGAAGTTTCACAGGAGTGAGAGCCTAAAGAACTAGATAAAGCCAATCCACTGCCTGATGCTGCTGAACCCGCGCCTGACTGGGAGTCCTCATGCAGCAAGCGGTCAGCAAATTCACATGAAGCACAATGGCTACTAGCACTGTTACCACTATCTTCCCGACTATCGTCCTGGAAACAAAAATCAAAACAAACATCCATGGAAGTCACCCTCAAGCTTGAAAAAGGAAGTTCATGCATTTGCTTAATGTGTAATACGTTGACTAAGTTCTTGCATCAGTTCAATAGCTTTGGAATTTCTAGCTCTGAAAATGAAAGGCTATCTAGAACTCTTCACATATGAAACCAACAAGCGTCCAGACTTTCTGATCTTTCCCCATGGGGTTTCCTTCAAGACATTGTACTTTTGCATTAAGTCAACTTTTTTGCTGACAAAAGAGTCAGTTTTCTCCATGCTTTATTAGGTGGCATGGAGCAGCCACGTACATCAAGTGATCCTGCTCTACAGGGAAAATAAAAACACTCCCCTGAATCACTGCATTAAGCTCATAGCTTCAGCAACTACAGATACATCAACTCCCCCTCAGGACCCTACCCTGCAGTTTCAGCTGATCCAGCCTTTTCAGCACAATCTGGATTCCAGAGATTTTTTTTCCTTGCCTGCAGATCTCAGATTCCTGCCTCTGAGTTTACCGCGGAAGATGGAGAGGCCTTTTCTATGCCCATGTATGGAAACCGACCCACACGGATCCCTGTTCTTCGGTCATTAGCTGCATCCCTGGGAGACAGAGGGAGTAATTAGAAAAGTACCTTCCCTTTGTTTTAACTCTCCACAGAGACCGTGGGACTCGGTCAAAAAGATGCGAATCATGTAGTCCTAACCAAGTTCCACATGCATAAAAGCCCACCCAAAACTGCTGACAATTTAATGGGAAAAAAAATAAAAAGTGTTGCCAAAGCACTGAGCAAGAGCAGCTTGCAGCAGCCTAGACCAGATCTCACATCTGTGGCATTTATTGAGCACCAACTCCACAGTGCTACAAGTTCCCATGGGCTCAAACATAGTTTCTCTGCCTCCTGTGCTATTTGTGCCCTGCAGTCTACAGAGCACAGATATTGGTAAGAGAAACTAATAGAATCTGGTGACTGAACATTGTGAAAGTCAGTTTCTCTCTGACACTAAAAATCTCTGTTACTTACACATTTAGCTTCTGCACATGCTTTAACATCAGTATTAACTGAAGGCTCCACAGATTCCGGCAGCTCTTCTTGAAGCAAATTCAGCTGAAGTGGGGAGCTGCTCCGTGAGCTACTCAGCTGTAAGGCCCAGCCATGCTGTCCCTCTGGCTGCTCCTCAGTGGATGCGGCAGAAGAGGCCGGACAGGACTGATCCACAAAGTTTGGGGCTATTGGTGATGGAGCTGAAGGAGGAGGGGCAGGAGGTAGAGTAGTGCACGGATATGAAGAAGGGAGATAAACATTCTGAGTGCTAGGAAGAAAGGCATATTGAGGCATCTGGGTATATACAGGGAAACTGTGAAAAAATACAGCCATAAACATCCCTATGTTTGGGGGAGTAAGTGCTGGAAATGATGGTGCTCCACAGCACAGCTGTGACAATGACGTGGGCTCAGGTTTTGCTGAGTAAATGGCAAGTTCCTCTCCTACAGAAGAAGCTGGAAAACTAGACAGTGCATCTGAATAGACAGGAAATCCCACAGGAGGAAAGAAATTTGTACTGGAGGACCTTAAACAGGACATTTCTGAGGGAGAAAGTGACTGCTTCTGAATTCTTCTCTTCTCACACGGAAGACTATTTCTATTCTTACTAGAAGATCGTCTATCTGAGGACTGTCTCTGAGGTTTCCGGTGCTTGAATTTTCCTTTTCTGCCATTTTTACAGCTGGTTGGAGTCATCTCCTTTGAAGGAGAATTTCCTAAGGAGAAATAAAGAGAGACACTCACTGAGATGACAGAGATAAAGAAAAAAAAAAAAAAAAAGAGAAACATCCAGATCACTAAGTGTAAATTATTCATAGAGCTGTCTTTCTTCTGGATAATTCTGCATAATTCTTCCAGACACTACAGTGGTGGATTTGCAGACATACCCACAATGTTTTCCCTTTCTACCATCAATTTATTTATTTATTTTTATTTTGGATTATCTCAATCAGATATTCCATATTCTTCCAAAAGGATGCAATAAGCTATTTCAGACTTATCAGGTTTGCTGCAGTATTTGGGAGCTTTGCAAAAAGTTTAAAACAGCAACAACCAAAATGCAGCAGATCTTCAGCATGGGCAATGACATTGCCAGGTCTTGACAATTCAGAAGTACTCTGTTTTCAGCCATAGTAAGATTTTCAATAAATCACACAAAGGAGAACAAGTTTTCATTGCTAAGCTGGTCTTTAAAATAAGCCCAGTAAATCTCTATTTCTCAAAGGTGCTGCCTACCTTGGTCATAGGAATGCCCATTGTTACTTCTGCTATCCTGCTGAAGGTAAGCCCTAAACGGAGAGAGCAAGATCCTTCTCCGGAACCTGTCAACGTAGTTTTGCTCTTCCTTTTGAGTGTGGACTGACAAAGCCTCTTTTGTTAACCCAACTGGCTTTAACTCCTCAGCCACTGTAACAGGATTCTGAGCATTCAGAGGATGCAGCTTGATATGTTCATTTCCAACATGAGTATTCTCCATTGTAGTCACTTCTTTGTAGAGGAAAGAAAATAAATCACTCTTTGCTCTGGCCTTCTGGTGTCAACATCCACAATATGTAGAGGGTTCGACAAAATAAACATCTGAGCTACTGAGCATACAGACACTGCAGGGTACCATTTACACTCAAATAGAGTTACATTAACACAAACTGAGCAAATTAGTTCTTTCCTCATACCTCTTAAGATTGCACTGAAATGCTCGTTTTTGTGTTTCTGCATTAAGTAATATCAGCCCACTAGTCATGATTATTTTCATCATCAGTTGCCATGCAAAAGCTCACTGCTGTATTTGAGATGTATGTAATGAAGTTACAATGCAGAGGAAAACCTCTTAAAGCTAAGTTTTATAAAAACACTACTGTAAACATTTTCAGGCTCAAGTTTCCTTCTTCAGTGTCTGCAGAAGTGCCTCAATTGTATTTCAGAGCTCGTATTCATCAGAACTCAATCGGACAAAAGTTTCCTACTGCACACTTCAGTCAGAAAATATTGTTCAATCTAAAAAAAATAATCAGTGAGTCTAGTCAATATTATCCACGAATGAATAGTACCTGATTCAGGGTGTGGGACGTGCACAATAGTGCTGCTGTAACTGCACTGGCTGGTGGCAGATACCACACTCAGAGACTTGTTGGACAGGGTCAGGTCTGGCAGAGAAGCTCCCACAATGCCTTCATTTGTCTGCTTTTTCAGCATCTCTTCCTGATCAGCAAATACTGGAGTTTGGGAATTAACTGATGAAAGAACAGCAGTATCTATTGGTAAATTAAAAGATTTCTACTTTGAATTTCTTTCTAAGCACTTCAATTGTTCCTAAGTCATCAAATCTGATTGGTTCAGAAGCAACCACTCAACTATGCAAACTGTTAAATAAGGTAGATATACACACAAATGGAACATTCATATACCAGAACAATGTCAAAGTACACTAAATGTGGCATAAAACCAATGAGCTACAGAAGGCTTATTTAGCAACAGCAAGTACTTATTTTGATGGCTTCTAAATTCAAAAGCTTACTACTGTAACTTCTGCTCAATTGCATGATCTAGGCAAGAGAAATAGATATTTACTGCCTGTAACCAAAATGTCTGTGCCATTTGTGTGGTAGTAATTTAAAAAAAAAAACGAAAAGAAACCTTGAAACACAGAACAGTAGCATATCAGAAAAAAAAAAAAAAACAGATCAGTGTTTCCATTACAATAGTCAGCATCCTTTACATTACCTCCAAATGCCCTGATCTCCTGCAGTCTTTGCTGGTTTTTCTTGTCACCATCTGAAGATGATGATGATGTATTTGTAGAAGATTTAGATTTTCTTTTCAACAGTGGAACACTGCAGCTCTCTAGATATCTGAAACAAGCATATCACAGGAAGCTCTTTCACTTTAAAAAAAAAAGTGACATTATCCACTGAAATAGAAGCTTTTCAAGGTGTTACAGCCATTGATACAATACTCAAGAGCAAAATCATAGCTTTACTGTAGTGCCTTCCTACAAAAGCAAAGCACAAAACTGAGATATAACACAAATGTATACACTTCACTGCAGTGACCAAAAACTTCTGTTTGTCTAATAAAGGAAGCAAATACTAACTTTATTTTTCACTACAGTGATTTCCTTTACACAACTGCAGTAAATAAAGACTTTCAGTCAAGTGTTGTACTATCAAGGATGCTTCAACCTAATTGTTGCTAATATAGTAGTATATTGGTTGGCAATACAGTTTGTGTGTAAGTATATACAGGAGCTAAATTGAAAAAGAATTAGATTTTTAATTACCACAATAGTTTTTTTACGTTCTGGCTTTCCTCAATAAATGTGATAAAGATATGATTCACATATTTAGCGCAGATACATTCCAAATTAGAATTTTATCCCAACTCAAAATCCAGTCAACGCAAGTTGCATACATAATTACCTTACACTAACTGGATCTTAAGTATTATTCACTGTAACTGCTTTGTTGTTTCCTACCTGATGATACTATCAACGCAATTAATCTGCTGATAGGAAGGAACGTGTGGAGTCTTCTTTGAATCATCATAAAGTGCATTGCCCAGTTCTTCTGTGCTATCACTTCTCAAGGTCGGGAGAAAACAAGCAGCACTGTGCCTCTTTCCTAAAAAAGGAGAAGTTCTCAAAGACATTGAAGCAATCCCCCACTGAGATACCTTCAGAGGAACATATGGCCTATCACAGCACAGCTCTCATTACTAAGTTATTCTGCATTTTCATCTCAAAAAAAGCCCCACCAAAATACTTCCTACATTTAAGCCATGTTAAGTACTTCAGCATATCGCCCGTCAGCCAAACTCACGGCTCCAGACCTATAAGAGTTCCCACCATAATTACACTGCTTTACCTTCTAGCACTTCTGAACCCATAGGCTGTTCGTTTCCATCCTGTGGCTTGCTCCTTGATGCAATATACAGCTGCTGTCCCAGATTCTTTATCCGGTTGACATCTGCACACACCTGCTGCAAAGTCACCTTGAGATATGTGAAAACGCGAGGTCAGATTAAAAGCGGACAGGAGGCTATTAAGATGGGGTTGGGTTCTTGTATTCTCCTAACTGAAAGGGAGTAGACTGTCAGCCTAAGTCTAGTATCTACTGGCATTTGTAATCATACTTATCATGGCTAATTTAGCTGTGATAAAGCTCGAACAGCTTCATCATCTAAGTGTTTTTATATTGATGCAAGCTCAGAACAAGCATTTGCTGATTATTTATCCAGCAGTCTCAAAAAGAAATTAAGTAACAGTGCTTCTCTTTTAGGACAGGATTGTTTCTACTCCTACAGAAGTTAATAACACCACTCTAATGTCCTCTTGAGGGGAAAAAAAAGGGAAAATCCAAACCAAATAGAGACTCACGCTTATCTTGTGCGCCAACACTCTTCCTACTTGCATGGCTATCTCACTTTTTCCCCCTTCAAGTCCCCCAGTTCTTTGAGAAGGCCAAACTTTAAGCAAGCCTTCAATTTACTTCAGTGTACTGCAGCAGCTATCTGCTCTTTTTGATGAGCAAAATTAAGATCAAACCCCAAAACCAGCATTTTATAATTGACCCGTTTAAGTACACAGCCACATGCCTCCATTGGAGTAAAATTCTTATGTACATGCATACACATCATGACTCTTCATTTCTTAAAATGTGATTTTATTACTGCACAGGCATTGATATATCTAAAAACTTACTGGTTCTTGTGTCTCCTCTGCACAATTCCCATTGGAGTCGCTTGAAGATGCTACACTGATATAGTGCTCGTAAGAACCACTGCTACCAAGGCTACCATAACCACTGGAAATGTTGCTATGAACTGGCTGTATCGGGGAAAGGGGTGGAAGGAAAAAAAAAAATAATCAAAGAGAAGGGAAAAACAGTTCGCAACACAGAACTCCTAGTAAGCAACAACAACGAAAAAAATTAAGTGAAGAGTCAGTACTTTTTGAGTTCTACCACTTTCTTGTGGAAAAAAATTCTACCAGCCTCAAAGCCATCCCAGGATGAAGATTTACCTTTCAACATATCTGCAAAACACATCAAAACAGTCTTCCAATCAGATGGGCTACACAGAGCCTTAGTTTTAAATCTGGCACACAAGCCTGTCTCCATTTAAAATGTTCTTTCAAAGGAGCACACGCAAAGAAGTTTGCTAAACAGACCCGAGTGTCTTCAGCCTCTCATTCAAAAGGCAAAACAGTGTTTTGAGACTTTCATCTTCTTTACCTGCAAAAGCAGCTTGTAGATTTGTCCTTGCAATTCTTTTATCTCTTTCTCAGCACTGCTAGTTTCTTGACTTCTTGTAGCAAAGACATCTTCATTCAGAGGGCTTCTAGAGAGTCAACAGAATTCCATAATTAATTCTAAACTGATAAAGAAAAGATAACCGTAAGCAGAGTTAGGAGAGATTACTATTATTAACCTGTATTTTATGTTGACTGTTTCCCTGAACCAAGAGAAAGGGATATTATCTGTTCCACCAACAGCTAAGCTAGAGTAGTGAGGCTGTGATAAGAAAGCAGTGCTTAATGCAAGGCTTCAGGATTTCAGAAAGCCAATACATCAGGCACAGTGACATGAGCAATGACTGACAAGCATCCACCCTTTTGCCTCCTTCACTTCACACTCCAAAGAGTCTTAAAAAAAAAAAAAAAAGTTAAATTTGAGAACTCAGAAGTCATTGCCAGAAAAGCTGTTTCCTATGAAAGGAACCAGGTAAGAGAAAGCATCAGACAGTCGTATCTTCAAATACTTTGGAAATCAGGGAGAGGCATCTGAAAAACATTAACTGAAACATTCAATACTAATTTAATTCTTATAAGAAATTAATCAGGTGCAGAATCTAAAGATTTACCAAGCAAACAATTCCAAAGAAAAACAAGCCAGATTTTGGCCAAACATCTATCAATTAGTGTTTTCTTTCTCTGGTAAGCAAATCAAAACCAAACATCAATTACTTGCTAAAGTGGTCCACCCTTTAGATAAAAGTAAAAGCTAAAAAGGAAGTTAAAATTGGTGTTCTGATTAAGGCATTTTCATTGTCACAATATTTGGACATCAAGCATGTGCACACACACGGCTTAGAAAAGTATGTTTTCCCTTGTATTTCGAAGTACTTAGTATGAGAAGAAGTTAAAAAAAACCTAGTTTCAACAGTTCACTTCTGCAACTGACTTACGTTCGGACTTTGTGTCGGCCAATGATGAATGCTACTTTCCTGCTCCATGGATTCACAAAACTGGACCAGCTGGTATCCAGGATAACATAGTCCCCATTTTGAGTGCAAAACCTGATGGGTAAGTATTCAAAAGGAGGCTGGCCAGCAAACTTCAGGACTGAACAAAAACAACCAAGAAACAAGGGTTAGTCTACATTATGGCACAGCAGCGATAGCACAAACACAAGTGACTGGGGTACAGTCTTGACATCTAACTGCTCACTTCATTTATTTCTGTCTAGACTGGGAACTGGTCACATAGCAAGCAAGAGAGTAATGAAGAATGTTAGTAGGAGTTTAAATTCTTTTTATGACCATTGTACTCACTTTTACGGTGAATAGTGATCATTAAAGGACGATCTTCTGGATGCAAATACATCAGTATGGATGTTCCAATCAAATCCTGAGGTAAGTAACCCAACAAAGGCACTGCTCTGAAACACAAAACACACTACCATTGCTTGCAATTCAGTCTTAGTATTTACATTCTTTAGCCTTTGCTTGTCAGCAAAGTCCCCACAGAGGATCTACAATGACCTAAAGTACAGCTACAGAACATTTTCCAACCCATTCATTAATCCCTAAGTATGACATAAATATGCAGATATTTCTGTTCCCAGAGAGGTAAACTGGAAGTTCTGTCGTGCTTCCACACATGGTGGGAACAAGGGGGAAAGAAAAGAACAAAAAACATAGGGGTCCCAGACAAAACCATCAGTAAGGAATCTGAACATAGATGCTATGGAGTGTGTTGTAAAAACATCCCTGAGGCTTTGCAGGAAACCTGATCAAGTTTATAAAAGGCAGCTCACTAAAGCTGCAACCTGCACTGTGATTCCTCAAACATTTGTGCAACATGGCTTTTCACTATCTGTATTACCAAAGGTCCCCACTGCCCTAAGGGCAACTGACTGCAGTTATGTTTAATTTCACTTTTTTTAGTCAAAGCTGATTACGTTCTTGAAGTTCCAGATCCTTTTCAATGAGCACTAACAAATAATTACTGAAAATTAACACAAAACAATTTTGTTTCATTAACTATTGCCAGCTGCACGGTTAAATAGTTTACTACTGTTTACAGCTGCATTACCAGTGGATTTTTTGCCACCTCTCCACACACACCTCACAATCCTCAAGATCCAAATCTCACCTGTCATCTATCTCAAGAAAAACACATCCTGGAGTGTGAGTAGTGGTGAAGATTCTTTTATCCATAGGAATTCGAGGAGCTAATTGAAAAAGAAGTATTTACTGAAACACAAAATATGCATTGAAACAGAAAATCTAACTTAGTTCTGCCCACAATCGTGTGTTACAGACTTCTGAACTTTTTAACCGTTCACTTACTTCTGATCAGTAACTCAGAGACTCAAAAGACTCAAAGAGTAACTCAAAATTATAGGTGATACAAACTTCTCCCAACTGTAAACGTAGTGAGAAGAGGTCAAAGGCCTGAGGACCTAGCAAAGAAGAAACGTACATTCTGGATAGGCACGTGTGTACATACACACATACACGCTGGAGGTTACACCTGTGAGACTTTCCAAGTGCAAATGCCAATCAGAGTAAGCTGATATTCATACTTTATGTTTCCCTATTGGCTTGTTTTTCACTGGATCATCCTGACTTGCCTTCATATCCAGAGTGAATTTTCTCAGCCAAAGCTAAGCAGCAGGACTCTGCATCCACATGGACAGAGGTGCAGACGTGGACCAAGTATGGGGTGATTCGGAATGGGTACCAGTGCATTTCTTGTTCTTGATCTTTACCACCTCTGAGGAAAAGTAAAAGGAATTAACGTGTTGGTGTCAAGACCCAAATACTTCACACCAGTACTGAGAGCCTTGCACAAGTAAATCACGCAGAGCACACAGAACCAGAACAGAACAGAACAGAATCCCTCAGGGCTCTATGCACAACACCCTGCAATCACAGGCCAACACGTTCAGCAATACTCATCTTGTTTCCCCTAAAACCCTTACATACTCTGTCTCCAGCACATGCACTGAAAGGCTGTTCTCAAAAGCCGTTACTCTAATAAGTAACAACCACCTTTTAATTCTCAGTCCATACGTATTCATGAGAACCAACCATTTGTTCTCGTGCTCTCCTTCAAGTTAAATACATATATTTTTTTCTTCCATTTGTTCTTTACTCTGTACTATTTTCAGGCAAAAACTCTGTGTCTCAGGTTTCATTCCATCAACCTAATTAAGCAGGACTTCTCCAGCCTCAGCTGAGAAACTGTTGCTCTCTGATTGAAGCAAACAGAATCTGGATATAACTGAAAGAGTTATCTAACACAAATAATTCTCATATTTAGTTCTTACGTATACTAGTGAACAGACACTTTTACTGATTTTTTTTATATTTATTTATTAATTTATTAATTATTAATTTTATTTATTTATTTCTACACATAATTGAAAGTGTGTTAAATGAAGCAAGGAAAGATGTATGAAAACATGAAAAAAGTTAAACATTTCACAATATTTATGTACCTTACGTAATTCCCCAAATTGAAACTGAAATTTGCCCTGCTAAACTTATTCCAAGAGCTAAACTGAAGAGACTTGAAGGGTTACTTTAGAGCTCAAGTTTTTGAAAAGTGTGACTATATTGGTGATTTGCTGACAGATGGATTAAGTATTTTATCTGCTCAGAAACAAACAGTTCTTAATTAAATCAAGAGGCCACCTCATTCTGGAAAACAATTGCATCAAATATTACAGGGCAGCCTCTATTTTTTGGTTCTTTCATGACTAAGATTAGTCTGGCACAAAGCAACAGATCCTATCCCACAGTGACAGAAAGTATCATCTCCTGACTCACATCTCATAATGGAACTCAGGTGACTGAGTTTCCATTACTACCTCTGTCACAAACTCCAAAGCAATCTTAAATAAAACACCCTTAGCCTCCACTCTCGAACTGGGACTTTTTCCCCCACAAGATCATTCTTCTTCTGTACAACAGTACTAAAGGAAGCTGATAGGCCTAAAAGAAACATGGATGAGCAGTTTCTTCCTCTATACAAGTTTAACGATCACTATGGAAAAGATACTCAAAACATCCTGCTGGATGCTGATATTAAACACAGTAAGCCATTCTCGTAACAGAGTTCACAGTTAAGCGGTCATTGTGACAACAAACCACCACCTGTGCCCCATACCATTCCCCGTGCCCAGCCTTCGTGAATATAGAACTATAATAATATACTTGCCTGATCCTGCAGAAAAAGGATTTCACCTGGGCATAGTCATACAGAGAGGCTAACAAGAAGAACACACATTGAAGGTATCAGTTCATATCCTAAAACGGGTCACACTTATCAGAACTTTCAAACTCTTTATTCCCCAGGCTTTCTGAGCAAGAGCAAACTCCTACAGCCTTCTCCATAACAGCTATTAATCAGGTTGGTCAACAGTTTGTTCCTTTCTCTTCTACAGCCCAGTCTGAGGAATGGCTGACCTGGACCTAAATTCAGACAAAACTTCAGACTTCCAAGAACTGGTGCCAGTCCATCAGCTAAGCAGACAAAAGACAGAGCCTTAGCTACTCAAATCACTCACAGGTAACACGAGGCTCAAAAACAACCATTCAGTCACAATCAGCACTAAACAAACAAAACCCAGCAAGACCTAGGTTCAACAAGCTGTTCTTACAGCAGGTTGCAAGTGAATCTATAACACTATAATGTGATGGAAAGTAAAGTGATAATAGCAGAGTAGCAAAGTTTCCGACTGCAGCAAATGGGGACAAGCCCAAATGCAACAGCCATAGACACAGAAACAAAGGGAAAAAGCTGCTTACCTTTGAAAGGCCTCAAATACTTAGGGATCTCCAGAGAGATCCCCTCACTTCCACTGCCAACCCTTAAATGAGGGCTGGGAAGGGGAGGATCCTGGCTTCACCCCTTCATCACTCAGCAGCATTGCATGCACCTGAGTTCCCCTGGGCTGGCCCTGCCTTCCCACCAGGTGCTCCATCACTGCTTCAGGCTGTGGCTTAGCATTCCTGCTACAGGACCATAATAACAGAGCACCTAGTCAATTCTAAGTTGTAGATTAAGCCATTCCAAATGGGCAATTGGACCTTCTGTTTCTTTTTTGGAAAAGCAGCAGCATTTGGAAAAAATAAAATAGCAGCTGCCTATCGCATCACATCCCGTAGCCTAATTAACTCCTACTACAACACTTTTACTTGTAGGCCCTTTATCTGCTTATGAGTAAAAGGCATCTGCATTTTACTTACTCCAGGTAGGCTAGGAGTAACTGCAAAGCTACTCAGCTTTTCCAAGTGGAAGAAGTGTGGCCTGAGTATACTGCTAGTTTAAGTATTTAGAGCAAACAAGCATTCTATCCTCATTCTGTGAAGACAGAAAGACAGATAAAGCATTGAAGAGGATCATCATATCCTACCTGTTTGACTTTCCGTGTACCAAAGTGGCAAGTGAGACTGATCAGTGTGTGCATAGAACACACTTGCATCCTGAGGGGCAAGAAGCTCTACAAACCGGGAGGATTCCAAGACTTTCTTCTTATGGTTTAGAATGGATGCTGCCTGCTCGGAAATATGCAATATGCGCCCAGAAAGCAGGGAAAACACAGCCACAAAGGTGTCCTGGAAAACAAACCTCATTAAAAGCAATTCTCCCCCAACATGGTAGCAATATTGAAAGGATGAAAAAAAAAAAACCAAACAAGTCACCCTCCTCCCACAAGAACAACTACAGGATACACAAACAACCACACACCATAAGGACAGAGGTACAGAAGTGTGTTCTAAAGCCAGCATCCAAACAAAATCACATGTGAGCTACTACAGCCTGCCACAGTGTCATAGCTTACTCATTACTTACGCATGCTAATAAGACTGCAATATCAAAACCGAAACAGATTCCACAGATGCTTGCCATTTTCCAGAATGACTGCTTATCTGGCCACAGATTTCCCCCCAGATTTCACAGTATTTGCCACAGTTCCACGTACAAAAATCTGAGAACTTTCTGATAGAGTATGTGATAGTACTGAAACTCAGTACTCTTCTTTGAAATAGAGCCAGAAACCACAGCATGTACTGCAAATTGATTAGTCAATCGAGAAATAATCCAAGAACACAAACACAAACCAGAGACCTTCACAACTATGGATTTGATCAGCAATGAAAACATTCTGCTATACCATCTGAGGAGATTATTATGTTGCAAGCGAATTCAAAAATTCTCACAGATCATGGCTGTGTCTGGGAAAAAAATGAAAACAGAAAACAGAAGTATTTCTTCACTTACAGCTGTTGGGTATGCCAAGTCAGCACAGATAACCAGCGGCACTGATCTACCATTACTAACAAAAACCTGTTTGGCTTTTAAAGGCTTTTTGATTTTACACTTCTGTTTTCCTAGAAGATATTAAGGTGATAAAATAGAGACTGAAATGGAAAGTGATGAACTCCTCTCAGCACGTCTGAATTCCTTACACTGTTTTTTGGAGTGTGTTCTGATGCAACTGTCACCAACTCTTCTATGCTGTATGTCATCACATCCGTCTGGAACACTCTTCGGTCACCGAGAGCCTGGAAAAACTCATTGTTTGCTAATTGAAGAAACAAGAAACGCAAAACAAACATAAGGAAGTCAGTAAGAAGACAATTTTAAAAGTATTTCTTACAGCCCTCCTAATTTTGTCATCGTTTTGGCGAAGCCCAAGTTGAGATGAACAATGTCTGTGGAGTAACAAAGGAAGAAAAAAGGAGAATTGATTATACCATTGGAGTGACCTATGCTGCAGAAGAGAAGCACAAGGAAGTACGGAGGACAGCAAGTGACAGCAAAAGAGTGACGAGCTACTTAGTTCTGCTGCAGAACACAAACCATCCAATACATTTTCCAAGCTACAAAAATGCTGTTTTCTCAACATGCGTGACAAGTTATTAGCAGGCACCTATCTGTGCCTGGATGCGGAATGGGATCGAAGCAGTAAGTGGGCATTCTGACTTCGAAGCCAAAAAAACTACAGCGGTTCAAAAAGTTAATCGTTGACAGGGCAGATGAAGTGTTTTCATTTGTTTTAATGCTATCTGTTGTCAGATAAGTCCATTCAAATCAAGCTGCTGCATAGCTCTTGTGCTTCCAGGCATTTTCCATGCTTACCTCGGACCTGCTGTACACACCGTAAAGCATAATTGAGAGCACTGATGGTGCTGGGCTTGCTGGAACTCCTTTTCTCTTCAGGCAAACACTTTTTGATTTCTTGGATCATCACCATCAGATCTCTGTGACTCCAATCCAGCTGATCACTGATCAAAACAGAGGTTGAACTCTGCTGGGGACTTCTGCTCAGGAGATTCCCCCCCCACAAAACTATTCCCGTGTTACGGACCGGCCACAGGGCAGGAGGAAAAGCCCTAAACCTCATCCGCTCTCTTTCACGTCGCACCTTTCTGATTTCTCTGCATTTTAACCTTTGTCTCCTGTCGCTCCGCGCCAAACCCAGCACGCGTCGGCTGGCAGAGGCACCGCAACCCAGCTGCGAGCAGCTACTAACCAACTACAAGCTCCAGACTTACTAAATATCGCCGGCATCGATACCGGCAACGGACGCTCACCCCCACGCGCGCCCCAGAGCCCAGCAGCTCCCAGG
>JAOWBP010004584.1:256298-284906 GCA_028571105.1 Tragopan temminckii
CC
Source organism: Tragopan temminckii (assembly GCA_028571105.1). NCBI lineage: Eukaryota > Metazoa > Chordata > Aves > Galliformes > Phasianidae > Tragopan > Tragopan temminckii. The sequence goes on from JAOWBP010004584.1 coordinate 256,301, forward strand.
ACGCCCTCGGGGGCGGGGGCGGGGCGGCAGGAGCGCTGCGCTGCGCTGCGCTGGCACGGAGCGGCGGTTGGTTTGGCAGGGCTGCTTTTCCCTGCCCGGAAAGCCTCGCGGTCGCGTGCCGCAGTTGCATTACTGAAGATCGGTTCATGCACCTTATGTATCTGTCCGGTGCAATAAGTAGCTATTAATTCTCAATTACTGATACTGCTGTGATATTAAATGTTACCTGCTAGGTTTCTGCATTTGCAAACCTCGAGGTTCTACAAGGATTTGCCCCTATTTGTGCGGTGCCGGAGGCAGCGCCCTGCTGCCAGCTGTGCCAATTCCGGCACTGTGTCCCATAAAGGGGATCGTTCTGCTCTGCAGGAACAAAAACCGACCCCTCACCCCGCTCAGTGCTCACCTATTGGGCAGCACTGCTTTAAGCTGTGGCAGAAGACCTAAAGCAGAACTATGGCCAGGTCAGGTACTTACAGACATGCAGTGTCGTCACCGGATGGAACTTTCAGAGTATTTTACAACTTAAAAAAAACACTGCATGTCATCGTGGCTTAGAAATTAATTTCCACGGAGCAAAGCTGCAGCTGGGCTGAACCTGTGTTTTTGGGGACAGCTTGGTTTTTAACACTTCTGTGTTGTCATCTTTGCAAAACCTGCACTGGAAGCTTTGAGAGGATTGTTACCCAGCACCAGAGATCTAAAACAGTTCTTTTTGTTCTAAGAGCAGCCAACACACAACAACAAAAGCTTCTGTTGGTGATGAGGCAGCAGGGCAGCAGGGCAGCTGGCATCGCACGCTTTCTCTTCGGCTGCGGGCGCTGAGTGGGGCTGCTGCAGCACAGTGCAGAGCTGGAGGAGCTGCTCCCTGCTGTGTGTTCTGTGCCCCGGCTGAAGGCTGCACACCAGAATGCGGGAGCAGAAAGGGCCGAAGAGCCGGAGGCTGCGTTGGTGCCTGCAGTGAATCCCAAAGGCCGCAGACCCGGAGGCGGGCAGACTTTGGACCGTTCCGGTTATAAGCAGGAAGAAACCAGGTGGTATTGACAAGCAGCTTCTGTAGCAGAACACATTATTTTGTGATTTCTCACGGCCTCTAAAGGGAAACGTCACCTTTTTAAACTAGAACAGAAGAGACTGTTTAAAAAAAGGCAGACACTTTGTATGGGGAAATTTTCTTTGTTTTTAATTTACAGCAGAAAGAATATAAAGCATTCAGAAAACATTTTCCATATTTTAAGGGCAATTCAAAACATTTTGCATGGTTCCAGCAGCTGAGTTCTTCAACAGATCCATTGATTCAGTGATGCTTTACATGCACGGTTACAAAAATAAAACTTACAAAAGAGAAGACATCTATACTAGTTTTACATGCAAGTCTTGGGGACCCCCCATTGGGCACCAGCTATTGTGTGGAACTGCCATAAGCGTGCAACCAGAGAGGGGGTTCATGTTATATTTTGTATTTCTTTCACACAGTATTACTGCTGTCAAATGCGTTTCACAAAGGAGCAATTCCATGATCAGAAGACAGAAGGTTTGGCTCCTGGCACTTGGGAATCTGAACTTTCCCGGGAAGCTGCACTTAGTTTATCTTCTGTGAAAACACGAGTTCCACAATGGAGAAAAGGGTGAGTGAATCACTTCACTTCAGCGGGAGTCTCTGCAACTCCCCAGTGATGCACTGAAGGATTATGACCCGACACAACAAAGCACTTAGAAGCTGTACTTGGCTTCAAGCAGGCAAGTATTTCTGCTGACCCTACGGAACTGCTTGCGTGTTTAACACCAAGTACACGCTTAAACGTTTTGCTGAAGCAGGATCTAGGTTAGTAGATACACCACCAGGCCCATGGATCTGGAAGAGTAATTTGAAATAGCTCTGTATATTACTGAATCATTTTTCTAAATACAGGGAATTAAAATATTTCCACTGAGGTCACTACTCTTGTTAGGAAAAGATCAATTTGCATCGTCACGCACTGGTTAATGTGTGGAGTAACGTTTCAATTTCAGAATGTCAGAGTTCCTCCAGTATTAATACAGAGCATTTCCTATTCATTCCAAAGGAGATTCTTCTGCATTTCTATTTTTGTGTGTAAGGAAAATTTAACACGTAAAGTCCCGATTCCATACATTAAATTGAGGCTATGAGCTGCCCAAAGCCACAGCATGAGAACCATTTTTCTTTACTTTTTTTTTTTTTTTTTTTTTAATTGAATCAGGTCATAAAGCAGCAATTCAGAAATGTACAAGATAATTCTGATAATGAGCTATAGCACACATCTACTGTAATTCAATGCTGGCAGTGAAAAGAAGTAATTAAAAACAGGTACAATTATAGAAAAGGCACCAAGAGCACTGACCCCAGGTTTGTTTTCATGTTTGTTTTTTTTTGCCACAATCTTTGTTTTTACTCTTCTTTTAAAGACACCAGTTTAAAAGCTTCTTATGTGTGAGTATTTTTAGGCTTCGCAGAAAGCCTTCCATTTAAACATTGCAGTTGGTGGCCGGGATCGAGCCAGAACGATTCTTCCAACAGGAACAATCCCAAAGTGACATCAGTCCGCTCAGAGATCTGCAGCTGCTGCTAGCAAAACAGACACAGAGGAGCAGCTTCTGACCTCAGACAGACAAACGGAACCCACAGTAATGGCAGCTTCAGAGCTGCTCCCCTTACATTCCTGGGTAGCCGAGATCAGAACCTGCTTCCCATCATTGAGAATTTGTGACAGTTTTAAATTAGTACTTCAATTTAAAAAAAAAAGAAACAACACTAATTTCTTTGGCTCCTCACTATGTGGAAATAGCAATATACCATGACACCCCTACGAGATCAGTTTGCATCTTTTTTTTTTTCATTTTACTTAGTTTTTTTTTTTATTATTTTTTGTGCAATTTTTATTACATTTTCTGACTTCCAGCAGGAGATATGAAAATGTGAAAGATATTTTCTACTTTCATACTATTTCTTTTTTTTTTTTTCTTCATTTTATATTCATTCTAAGTGTTCTTTATTGGAGTGAGTGTATGGTGTTAAGCTAGATACGTTTTTGTACTTTTATGATTATCTGCTTTGCAAAAGTAACGTAATTTTCTGAAGCAATATTAGCATTCACATTACTTGGCACCATTGGCAAAAAAAAATTAAAAAATAAAAAGGAAAAAAAAGACGGGGGGGCAAAAAGAAGGAAGGAATAAATAACGGAAATTCAACCAAACCGAACTCCTGGTAGCCAAAATCAAATGTAAACATATCCTTTTTTTTTTTTTTTTCTTCCTTTTTTTTTTTTTTTTTAAAGTAATGTTGCTCTGCCTTTTTTTCCTAAGTCTAAATACAGTAGCTCTTTTTTGCCATTTAGTCATGCTTTAGCAAAAATGTTCTTCTAAAGAACATTTAAAATAAAGTTTCTTATAGTGAAATAAAGTTTTTGTTTCATTTTACAGACCATAGCCACTAATGCTTTGCTTTTGTTCATTTCTTTTTCTTGAGTTCATGCACATATCTCTTTGTTTTAATATATACAATATGTACAAACAATACATCCACACTCTTCTCGTTCATTCAGACAAAACTATACAAATAATAATTTTATCTTGCCAAGTTATTGACCCTTTATGAATAAAATATTTAGTAATTAATCAATATATTCCCTTTCAAATATTTTTTTTCTCATTTTCCATTTCTACCTTCTATATATACAGAAACTGCCCAGATTTGATGAAAGAGCCAAAAAAGAAATTTACTGGCCAGAATGCAGCACCACTCTGCTCTTTAGGTGGTATAAAATGTCCAGGCAACAAATGTACGTGACTCTGCAAAACGACAAGAGGTTTGACAGTTACTTAGGACAAAAAGCTACATGTCTTGCAAATTATTTTAAGAACTTAATTAAAATAACAGTACATGAAAGTAAGGCTAGAAAATAAAGTGCTGAATATGAGAGAAAATACATGGCAATTGATACGTTTTTGCAGGTTCTAGAGTAAAAATACCAAAAAGAAACTTTTTAAAACTTGCTTAAGTTGCTCTCTCTGCTTCTTGCACGTTACCCGTTTATCTCACATGCCAACCCCTTCTGAAAGTTCCCACGGGATGTATTAAAAACCTGCAGATTTAAAAAGTTGCATTAAGTGTGCTGTAGAGATTTAAATAAAACACAAAGGACAGATGTGCGAAGGAAATGAGGATGCATGGACCCAATAAAGACGTACTGATCTAAGCCCCTCCACTGAGACTCTCAAAGCTTCAGTTTCTTGGAGATGACCGACAAGTGCAGGAACAGCATTCTTGTGTTGCTTGTGCATTCCCACCTTTTCATAACAATATTTTTGGTATAATATTTGTACAGTTCCACATGTTGTTCAATACAGCCCTATATGAAAAGGATAATTAATCGCTTCTTCCTTCTTGGAGAATGAAGCAACTCACAAATTCTTCCTGGTGTCTTTTTTTTATTCCTATGATCCAACAGAAGATTGAGTTCCAAGATGTCTTGCTGAACAAATTAAATGTTGTCCATGAAAGTGCAAATGCAATGACCAAAACATTACTGTTAAAATCCTGCAGATGGTATTTCCAGAACTGCAGTGGGTATTTTTGTTATTGTTGCATGTCTCTGCTAAAAACAGAAAATGAAAACAGTCTGAGAAGCAATGTCACATTGCTACGGGATGCTGCTGCTTATCTTCAAGTTCCTTGGCCTTTTTCAATTCTTTCACTCTGAAAAAACAAAGAGGAGCTATATAACACTTCTAATCCAAAACGCCTTCAATACAGAAAAATCAAAGCGATTCCTCCCTCTATCTTCCAGTACAAAAGAGACAACTCCCAGAGCAATGGCAGCAGGGCAGTATGCTGCTGACACCATAAACAGTTGGAAGCGCAAGAGTGGGACAGCAGAAATCTGAGACAAAACACAGTTGGACACATAACCTAATTTCCAGCTACTGATCTAACGTGCTCTCATTCTGGCATTGATGTGGAATGCATGTCAGCAAAGGCTCCCTGCAAAGGAGCCCAACCAAACTGGCAGGGGCTTCCTGGGCAGCCCCGTACCTGAAGGCAGTGTGGCAGAGCCAGGCAGGCTGCACAGCTCCTGCAGCACACAGCTCCCTTCCATGGTGCCATCCCTACGCCCTGCCTGCTTCCTCTGCCTTTCCTTCTGCCCTGCAAGGGGACGCCCACCCCTAAGGGAGTAGAAGACAGCTCAAATTAAGGTGATTTAGCTGAGCGCATATGTGCCCAATTACTCCAGTTAAAACTTGAAAGGACAGGTAACAAAGGTGCGGTATACAGAATGACACTGGGGCTGCAAATCCACATAACAGAATCCAATTAAAAGCAAACAAATTTAGTGAAGGCTAAGTAAATATAAATTAGACACTAAGAGGTATCAGGAGAGCTAAGCAACAGGAATGTCAGTTTGTAGCCTCTTTAAGCAGATTTTGACTCATATGTTATCTTTTGGCTCTTCTACCAGCTTGCTCAGGGCGTGAACTGACCTTCGTGTCACTGTTTTATTTATCTTTTTGTATATACAATGACAGCAGTCAGGAGGAGCTGGCTGCTTTAACTCTGAGGTTACTGACAGCTCCAGCACTCACAGACACTCAGCTTGTGAAACTTGGGGAAACAGGAGTCCATGAACAAATCACACTGATATAAGCAAGGTCAGACCTTTGCTGGTTATCTCAAACTGTTTGAGAATATCATGCCTGGAAAGACAGAGGGCTCTGTCAATCCAGATACGTGTGCCATTTTCAGAGCCTGCAGATCTACCTTCAAGTGGCCCTGGCACTCCTGAAATCCAAGTCTGGCAGAGAGGAAGCCTCAGTACAGCTCTCTGAGATGCCAAGAACTGCTCTGATTCCCCGGCAGAGGAAAGGGCAAGGCAGCAATCAGCACCATGTGCTCTGACTGCCTACTTGGGCAGTGCTGTGCTGAGCCTCAGTTCCTCCTAGTTTTACAGTGATGTTTTCTACAGGGAAATTGTGGCTCTGCACAAGCTGGCATCTAAAAGACCCTGCAGACATCAGAGCTCTGAGTGAGGGCTTCAGCATTGCGCAGAAGATAGCAAGGCCCTGCTTGCCTCCAGACGGTTATGATGTATTATGGTGTTACCTGCTGGTAAGTCCACATCATCCTTTCACTATAGGAAACATATGAGAGTTGGTGCAGTGAACTGAAAATGTTCACAAAGAATCCGACCGTCTTCAGTATATTTAGTTTTCTTGTAACAGAAAAGTAGCCTCTCCTTTGAAATCTGTAATGTTTCTTTTGCTGCACCACTTAGAAACAGAAATTGCATCAAGGTAATTGCTGTACTACAAAAACACCTGCCTCTGGGCAGTAGTCTATTGTTAAGGTTTAGATTAACTATACATATGTTCAAGATACCATCTATTAATGCGTAGTTAGCAGTGCAACTTCCAAGTGTTTTCTGTTGCACTTCAGTACTGCAATGTAAAGTTAAGCAGTCATTGTAGATCTCTTACTGAGTACATGCACATTATTTAAGCTAGTGGCTCTTTCACTGAGACATGCTACACCTCACTTTAGCACTTCAACATGCAAAGTCTACGCTAACAAAGCATTTTTGCAGGAAGAATGCAAGACATGCTTTGCTGCAAACTTTAACCTACAGCATGCAATATTTGTACTGGTGCAGACCTCTTGGATCTGTTTAACTGGAACATACATGCCAAGGCGAGTTATTATAGCTATACTATATTACTAGTTACTGTATTACAAGTTACCATTACACTCAACATTTGCACTAGCACAAATCTATTGAGAAACATACAACGCTTTTCTTGGTTAAATGTGTTTTACATTGATTTACAGATTTTCAGGCTTATAAAAATTCTGCAAGTGCAATAATTATTGCTGAAAAACCCAGTAACATACTAGTATTGAATTTCCCTACAGTGCAGTTACAGCCTTTGAAAATTTGTCATGTGTACCACCGACAGATGCTACTCAGTATAAAATGGCTTGAAAGAAACTATGAATTCTACCACATTTATAAACTTCAAGATGATGACCATCCCAACATATTAAGCTACAACATCTATTTTTAATTAAACTAACCTCTGTGTGTAGTAAACAGAATTGGGCACTTATGGGAGTGCAGATAGGTACCAGGAGTCCTTTATTTGCCCACTGCACCAGCAGTGTGCAGGAAGACCAGCCTGTGGCTGGTGTTCCCTCATCCTCACTCTGCAGAGTAAGATCCAGGGATGCCCTGAGTTGCTCTCCCCTCTCCTGGCTGCAGGTTTGAGGCAGTGCTGCTCTGCTGAGGAATGCAGCATAGCACAGCCAGAGTGGAACTGAAGTAGTTCTTTACTCAGATCTTTGCTTTGATTTTGTTACTGCAGTATGAAGTGTCAACATGAGCCTGGGGTTAGCATCTCCTCTTTGTTAATCCTCTGCATAATAAACCTCCTACATTTTCAAATGCAGTTAAAACTTGACTGAGGAAATAACTCTGGACAAGGCAGGACCCTTAAAAATAAAAATACACTGATGAAGTGCTGCTAGGACAGCTTTTAAGTGAGCAGCATAGCACTGCCTGCATGTTGGAAAACAATTTACCTTGCTTCCTGTATCTCTACTCTCAAAATTCAGATAAAGGAAGAAGGCCAAAGTGTAGGACTTGCAGTTACAAGCATTAATAAAGTACTCTAAGGGAAAGCACACTAATGGATTTTACAGAACAGTGCAGACTACTGCAGAAAAGAAGAATGTTCTCAGAGAAGATATTTCAGCCTTGTTTGGCAGACTAATTGTGAAACTTCGTGTTTGTTTGTTTTAATAACAGGAAAGTGAGAGAGCTGAGAGCACATCATACCAGCAGGCCACGTGCTGACAGATGGCGTACAGATCTCAGCAGATGTTCATAGGCACCGATTTGGATCTCTTCTGAAAGCACCTCCTGTTGCACGAGGACTGGTGGTGAGTTCAAGTACAAGCCAGAGCACACCAAAGGGCACCGGGCTGCGGCTGTTCCCAACAAGAAGTGCCACCTCGCTTCAACAGCCACTAGAACCATGCACAGAATTACACTGCACATTTGTTTTTGCACTGACGAAGCGTTCAGCAAAAACCTCCTCAAATAACACTTTCTCTAGATGTAAGCATCTCTGAAGTACACAGTCATTCCCTCAGCAATTGCTGAAGAGCAGATGGACAGAAAAAAGCACGTGCAATAGAGATGGTGACTGCTAAGGGGTCCGAATCATGGCTGTGGCGCTGACACACGAGAGGGGACAAGAAGATGATTTCACCTCTGAGCTCAACACTGGAGAGCTACGTCCTGCCCCACACAGCTCTGTCAGACCAAGCCTCTGCCCTCTGAGCAGTGTGACTTCCTCGGGCACCACAACGAGGTTGCATCATTACGTGCTGAAGCAATGTGGAAAGCAGCAGCCCCAGAAGCGAGCAGCAGCTTCTCTCCCCACATGCCCTCCCGAGTCTCGTATGGGAGTGTGTCAGCAGATGAATTAGGCCTACTTACAAAGAATTACAGCAAACAATGGCTTCATGGGTAAAGCGTAACACAAAGCTGCTTCATCAAACTGACTCCATAATGCCCAGCCAGGGAAATGTTTAATGAATCTGTGAGTTTTACAGCAGTAAGTTCTGGCAATGCTGAAGATCGGTGTAACGCACAGGGTGCAGGAGCCAGGGAACTCTTTTCTGGCAAGTTACCTGTTGCTCTGAGAGCTGAAATAGCCTGTGGGACATTTAAGAAAAGGGAGCTCTTGCCTTTTTCCAGATATCTCATTTGGGTTGCAAGACAAAAAAGACAGAAAGGCCCAATAAGAATGACACCCCAGAGTACGCGGTCTGCACTTTAACACACACATTTGAGCTCCAAACACATTCAGCCCCTGCAAGAGGGAAATGAAAGAAGAAATTACTTTGGAAATTTCTCTCACAGTGCCACATATCCCAATATATTTTCTCCTAAACTTGAGCAAATGGGACTTTTCAATCCCTTATAACGTTCCACCATTCTCAATATTATTAAGAAGAAATCAGGTACTTAAATGCAATTGCACATATTAAAAGAATAAAATAAACTAGAAGTCCTGGTTGTAGTAAAGTAGGAAAAGGTTTGTCACTGAAATGCCGAGAAAGGGAAAGTTATGCAGAGAACAACAAAATACAGCAAACGTTGTTTTCTCAGGTACAAAATAAAGTTATACTTACCAGAGGAACTGAATTCAGGCACTATGTGCATGCTCCCCAAACTGGAGAGCAGCATTTAATCAAATAATAAGAGACGAGGTAGAAGGAAGGAGAATCTACTTCTAAACGAAAGAGGCCACCAACGAACATTTTCTGCTCATTACAGGTGGCAGCAGCTGCGCCTGTTCTGTCCCAGAGAGGACAGAAGTTTTGCTGCAGGCACAAAGAGAGCAGCCAGCACGAAGAGACCTCAGGATCTGCTGCTGATCCCAGCCCATAGGAGAAGGCACAGCTCAGGCAGACACACATCCGTGTTCATATCCTACACCTACCAACAAAGGTCTCCTTCACAGGGAGCTGCAGAGGATGACTTCACCAGGCCAGCTGACACTGCATTCCCTGAGATGAAAGCTATGACTTAAAGGCAATAATCACCAGACCCCTTTCGTCTGTCAAGTTCCTTAACTTCTACGCTAAATTTAGTCTCACTTAAGTTGGACAAAAAGAAATCTCTCCCTGGCTCATTCCACTGATCCTGGTGTAATGTAACCCAAATAAATCCAGGAAAATTAATGAAAAATATTTATCTCAAACTGAAACACAGATGCAAATACTGTGACCGTTTATCTGCATATGCAGACTGCACGAGCAGTGTCAGTGTACAGAATACCTCCACTCTGTATGCGACAGACATTCCTTCAGAAGGGTGGACATGTCAGCCTGTGCATGTCAGAGAGCCCAAAAAGCTTTTCAAGTGTGCGTGCAGGGACAGCAGATGGACATACACTGCTATACAAACTCAAGGCAGCAAAAAATTATTTGCCCTAATAGAGCAGCTGATACACTTCATGAGAGATATTTTATAGATATTTTATGGTTAACCTTTTCCAGGCAATGAAAAAAAGCTCACTTAAGCCAAATAAAAAGATCACACAAAGGCAAAGCCAAATGCTCTTTAGTAAGGAAAGCATCACCTATGCACCCAGAACAGCTTTTGCTGAGATATGCTAAGGTTGTTACAGCCTCCCCCACTCACATACTGCCCATTCCTCACCACAGAACACGTTAATCCGCATGACTGATATGCTTTTCCTGATTTGTGCTTCTTTGGTGATGGGCTTTAGATGCAAATCCAAATGGCTGCACCATTGGCTGTAATAATGTATAGAATGACAAATGACTGCCTCAAAAATAAAACACTGAGATACCAGAAAAGGGAGGACATTTCCGACACCATACATGTACATAAATGCACCTGTCTGCAATGCACTCTTGTATTATTTAACACTGGCAAAATGATATTCCCATGAGCCCCTCAGTTCACCATCAGACGGGAATGAGAAGATGTGACACACTCCAGCATGGGATATCAATGCTTACTCCTACAGCACTTTATATGAAGAATGTGATTATGGTCCTTCCTTTGGAAAAGCTACCAGCACCAGAATCTGTCCCTGCAGACAGCGGTAATAAAGCTAAGGGCAGACAGCTACACCACTCCTAGCAGTTGGGTTTTGCTTAGCCTGTATTTTTCTCATCACTGGCTCAAAGCCTTTTTAATTCCATTATTCATTCAAAGGTTTTGACAAAGGAGACTGCTCAGTCTCCCTGTGGAGCACCCAATGCTACACAGCAGCTATGCTGCTGCTCTCCTTCCCATGCACACACGCTAACAAAAGGCTGAAACGCATGAGGTAGCCTTGATTTGTATTGACAGAAAATTCATTATTGTCCAACAACCACTCATGGAACGAGCAAGCTTCCAACATTCGTGCACACACACAGACTCCTCCTCGCCGTCTCCTGTACCACTGCCCTGATGGCAACGCAGATCAGCTTCAGCTCATCTTGTAACTGCAGCAGCATCTGCTCTCTGACTGGGAACCACCTGCGAGCCAAAGCACATCAGGCAGCTGCAGGGCTGGAAAGCTTCAGTGTGCGCTCACCCTTCTGCTGGGCAGCAAAGCAGCCTGCCATGCGTGGTCCAGCACACAGGAGAGCAGACTCTGTCCACACTGAGTACAACACATCCAACAGAAGCTCACGCAGCTCTTACTATAAGAGTTACAACATTTTTTATTCATCATTTTTCTTTCCCACAGCATAGACAGTAACAGCTTAGAGAAGCAGTTGTCAAAGAGCTGGCCCTGGCAAAGTAGCCAACCAGGCACGTAACTTACCATAAGCAATTTCTGGGAGACAAGTATTGGTGCTTAGCCATCTTAGGATGTAAAGAGGAGTGTGAAGAGCTCTTCTATTTCACTTTGGCTCAGGCAGAATCAAATACCCTTCTAGTATAAGCTGCACCTGTACAGCAGCTTATAGCCTGAACGCCATCGCACTGCTCATGACAAAGGGTGCTGTTACGCAGTGAGGGTGTGTAAGTGCAGATCCAGTCAAGTTCCAAGATCTACTAATAGTTACTTTGGATACTGTAAGTTATCTCATCAACACCACCGCCTAAGCATGCCCATGATGAATACACATGTCCTTTTTCACACACTCATGCATTGGTAATATCTACTGCGGAGCTCTGTCCTGTTATAAAAGCAGCAGTGTTAGTCATTGCAGTAGGGTTAGTTTATACAGGATTCTGTTTATATAATTAATGGAGGTGAAACTTACTGGCGTATCTTGGCTGCAGCCCCATGCAAGCAAGCAGAAAGCAAAAATATTTAAAATGGAAGAGAGGAACTGGCTAGCAGGCAGCTACACTCACCCTTTTGTACAGCCTATGGTCCACCAGTGGGCTTCAGATTGCAAAACAATACCAAAGAGCTATTAGCACACACATGGCAATAACCATACCTTACCAAGAGTTTCACTTCAGAGAGAAGGAGATAACACTTCTGCTTGCCTGGAGAGAAAGAACCCTTCCCACCTCCTACCTAATGGACTTCTCTTCACCAGGGAAGAGCAGTCCTGTGCATAGGTGTTTTAGGGCAGGATCTAAATAAAATAAACCCAATACTGTCATCCCCATGGTGTTTCCAGCTGCATCCTGCCTTCCCTTCTTGCAATCCAAACACTACTCCACAGAAGATACTGCAGATCATAATCACAGTAGTAATGGTGTAGATACTTCCAAGAAGAGTTAAATTTTCATACAATTCAGAGAATGAATATGAAATAATACATTATCTTCCTGGTGAAAGCTGATTGTATGGACCATACATGGATTCTGTTCAGGTAACCCAAACCCACTCCAGAACTCTCCGTTTTCCTTACAGATATAAGTTAGTCAGAAGTCACTGAATAGGTGGAGTCTTTCCCAAACAATTAAATATGAAACCTTTGGCTGTCTGACACAGGACAGGAGACAGGCCAACCCACAGCAGCTGTCACAGCAAAGTTTGGGTTGGAAGTTAAGTCAGCTGACAGGTCTGGACAAAGAACGTGGATGGGCAAAGATCTGCTGTGAGGTCAGGAAAGTTCTATTTCTCATTCTCTTACAAACAACGGTTCAGTGATGAGTCATACTGGTACCATGTTATGGCTAATGCATATCCTTCACCAGATTTTTGTCAATATAACACAAGATGGACAACTATTTTTTTCAGTGTTAAACGGAAAAGATGTGTCTGATTATCAGAATGACTGGTGATGATGAATGACCACTTTTGTCCCCATGCCGTCTGCTAACACTCAGCCTTTAAGAGTTCCAATATCTTCTCTAAAGACACACTCAACCAAAACTTACATCCTTCTTCTTATTTTCAGCAACATCTACTCATCCATTATGAAAAGAGCTCCAGGCACAGAGCACCCATCATTGTTTGCAATCATCAGGAATACTGTCTGACTGGGCAACAAGGGTGGGTTCAGACCAAAATGCTTGTGATTGCTTGGAGAGAGTACCTGATCATGAAGGTGACTGTTTTCATTTCAGAAGGAAAAGCAAGGCTTTTGCTGCTCAAAAGAAAGATCAGAGCATAGGCAAAAGGGAAGGATTTGCCTGTAAACTTCAGTGATGCAAATGAGTAAGTCATGCACTGCTAAGGGAATAGGAAATGCTGAGAAAGTGGAATAAAATGAACCCAAGGCAAGAAAAACTGCTGGAACTATGGGCACTCCTGAAGAATCAAGGTTAGCTGACAGCTAGAAATCTAACAGTGTGAGTGCACTGCAACCTCCACAGATGACAACACAGGTGGCTTCTCCACAGACTGCCTGGACTCAAGCAGAAGGATGTTCCAAGTCTTTCTCTACCTCAGCGGGACCAACCTGCCTAATGAACACAACCAAACCTTTCCAGTCCCTTCCACACACCCCGCTGACAATGAGAAGCCATCTGTGCTTCTTTGCCAACTGTCTGACCTGCTGTTAGAGGATGAAATGCATGTGTGGTGAGAATGGAGAGTAGAGTCAGAAACATCTGAATTCACTTCTGTCCAGGCAATTTACAGTTTGCAGACTAGGCTATTTGGTGCCTTTTAACCAGGAAATCAGAACAGACATCTGCACGTAGCAGGTGCAGTAGTGCGAGGCACAAGGAAGCACATGGGGAAGCACATTCAGGTTCCCACAGTGGCGTAGAGGAGTCACTGTCATATCTACCTGTACTCCAAGCTGCTGAGGTCTGTGTGGAGTGGGGCTGAACTAACTTGTCTACTGCTCTGTTGGCACATTCCACTTATCTACTATAAAGAAGCTGTATTTGATGAGAGTGACCTCACTGAATTTGTTTCTGATGTATTCCAGATGTTACCGCATTTTGCTCTTTAGCACATACCACAAATGCTCTGTGTAGCACACAGGTCAGTGCAGCACTCATGCAGACCTATTTTTTTTCCCCTGCTCAAACTTCCTGAAGTCCAGCTTAAGAACCTCGTGTGTTCCTTTGCTCAAACTTCCATCCGAGTCTGCCCAACACAACCTTGGCTGCTCTACCACACCAGCAGTGCAGCTCGGTGTGATGACTGCCTTTCTGCAGCATTCCTAAGTTAGAGATTTCCTTTCTGCCAGTTCATCTTGAAAGCAGCTGTGCTGTGTTATTCGATAAAAGATCTGAACAGAATCGATTCTGCTCCCCTTTACATTGCACTCACTGCTGACACACATGAATGCATCACATTGCTCTGCTGAAGGGCATTTACCAGAGGGTGATGTCATACCTGTGGCGGCAGCGTCGTAAAAACCGCATAATCTTGCGAGCAGCTTGGTCCTGCTTCTTGGTAAGCAGACTGCTTCTAAACATACACACACACAAAAAAAACCCAATTTTGAAGCACAAACAAAAAAGGGGGGACTAGCATTAACTGCAAGAATAATTATCCTACAAGCCATGGTACTTATCGCACCAGCTATGTCCATTACAGCACTGATATAAGCAATATACAGCTCTGATATAAGCCATGACACATACGGATCCTGGTGGTTTCTAACACCCCGGCAGCTTACCTGAGTTTCTGCTGCACAATGGTGGCTGCCCGACGGTTCTGCCTCCTCTTCCCACATTCTTTGTAGCTGCGGTAGTACTGCTGGATCAGCATTGCGGCCCGTCGGCTCTGCTGGAATTTCTTCTGCTCATAATAGCTTCGGAATTTGCTCTGGATAAGAATGGCAGCTTGCGTCATCTTTTTATAAAGTGCATACTAGGAGAGAAACAAAGAGAGGCTGAGGCACTCCAAAAACCCCAGTGAGAAGCAAATTCCTACAGCAAAAGTCTCTCGTGCCACTGAGACACAATGGAAAGCAAATGAGCACCTACTCACTGGTTGGGAGTCTGGGAAAAAAGGCGACAGCCGATGAGAGCTGTGAATTAGGTGCAGAACCTTCTTAAAGCCTTCACTTAAGCGTATCTTTCAAAGGAGTTACTTTCAGAACCTAATTTGCTGTTCACAGGTGTATTTCACTGTCCCAGGACAACGTTTTGAAGAACCAACTTAAATCAGCTTTGTCCATGCCATCACAGAGTGCTGCAAACGTCTGGGTTGCTCATGTATCCATTTCAATCCAAACATCTCAAATGGAATAACATTCCACTCTCACTTAAACCAAAAACCACAGTAATTTAGCAAGTCTAAGACTGAGCCTATGGCACAGACAAAACTAATTGAAGTCTGTTATCAGTACTGACTGAACCTGCAAACCTCTACAAGCAGACACACACACTGGAAACCCTCTGCAGCACCGCAGTGTTGCTTCTATCCACACACTTCCCAGTGAAGCAGGAACCCTTTAAAAGCAAATCTCTATGGTACACCTTTTCCCTTTTAAAACAAGCAAGTAGGAGGCTGCTTAGCAGAGATCAAACACCACCACGTCTATTTTCTAACAGCCATCCTTTCTAAGAGTAATAGGGATGCAAAACAGTACAAAGGAGTTGCTCTCACACCTTTGAACTGACACTATGACAGAGCGTTACTTGGAAAGCTTTATCGTATTCACAACTTGGTGACTTCCTGCTGTTCCAGGACATTTTAGCATCTATGACATCTGCTCACTTTATTGGACAGATGGGATACAGACACAGCCCTGTATGGGGCAACACCTGAAGATATTTTAGAGGACTTTATGTGTCCGGTGGGAAAACAAAAACAAAAAAGCAAACAAACAAAAAAATCCCCAACATGATCCCACAGCAAGAAATCCCTCCAATACTATCACAGACCACCATTTACCAAATTTCACTTTTTGGAATTGAAGCAGTCATTAGGTGCACTTACGTTTTGTCATTATTTCTTTTTTTTTTTTTCCTTCTCCTGCTTTCATACATTTGTAATTAAATAGAGCAGACTGTGGTTTTAAATGAGCTATTCTAAATAAGTCTGCCTGCAGGTTGGCCGTGTTTTTTCTTCCAATTTTTAGCCCAGAGGGCACTTCTGTGGCTGAGTTACAAACCCCCGAATAGAAGGGTTTAAGTCTGAAACGGTGATGTGAGCTACGACTGTTCCAATGTCCTCATAGGCCTGTGCTGATCTCAGTAATGCAGTGACACAGCAGCAGAGCATGGCGTGTGAAAGAGAAAATCACAGCCTCTGCATACAGAGCCCAGCAGTGTTCACACGTGGATGGTGTTACCTGCTCTGCTCCTGAGTCTCTGGGCTGCCCACAACTCCCTCTCTTCCTCTTTTCCCTCCCTGGGAAGAGGAAAGATGGAGAAATGAGCCAACCTCTGCCTCACCCCAACAGGGGCCGGAGGAAGCTGAGGATGGAAAATCAACTGAGGATGCATTCCCTCCAGGAAAAGCACGCCTTGAATCCTGGTGAGCTTTAGAAAAAACTCAGCTGATCGCAGAATGCTTAAAGCAAGACGCTGTGCAGCTGGAAAATCTGTCTTTACAGCAGAAAATTACTGGCAGTGACCAAAGTAAGAGTGGCTGTGCCTCCAGCATGTGCAGCATCGTACAGGAGATGGTGGTCTAAGGAATCCATGGCACAGTGATCCTAAAGGCCAACAGTCAAAGCCCTCTGGGCAGCAGGCAGAGCACAGAGAGCAGTGGCTGCATGGGTGGGATGCGCGCTCCCCTACACTCTCTGAATGCCAAGGCAAGGATCACAGTGACAGCTAATGAGCAGCAGCAAAGGACAGCTCCTGTTCTGGAAATGAACTCCAAAACACTGCCTGCACCTCAGCCCATCACTGCTTATACGAGCTTCTGCAGAAGCAGGAGATTTGCTTTTTTCAGCATCCTTCTACGCTGACATGCTGTGACACAGCAGCCCTGCATCCCTCCTGGAGAGGTTTGGACTGTCAGTGATTTATCTGCCACAGATACTATGAAAACATTTCACTAAATGCCAGGTTCTCCTGCTTTATACTGAATGTGAAAGCTTTTCACCCAACGGGAACGGTTCCCAAAACAGTGTTTGTATTACCTTCAAGGCTATCCAAGTAAGCTTAGGGAGAAACAGAAAATACACAGTTAATGTTAGTTCTACAAATAAAGAATTGGAAAAAATATATATATATTAAAAAAAATTAACCCATCTTCTCTCAAAAAGATGCGATTCCGGGAAATTCCAGGATCCCCGACAGAACAGTTTGCCAAGCAGCTTTTGAAAGGAATTCAGTTTCATGTTTACAGGAAGCATCGCTCCAGGACCGACGGGACAGTTTGAATGTACAGCACAATGCAGTCATTGGGCACCAGGAATGCTACTCAAATAAATGGTTTTGAAGGCTGGAAAAGAGTTCAGCATCTTGCCTTTCATCTTACACCACGTGCCCGTGTGGAGCAGACAGCTTGAGTCAAAGGCACAGAGACTGCAGCAAGGTGGGCTGCAGCCTCCACCAAAAAACCCAAGCCAAACCAAAACAAACTTCTTGTTCTGGGGTTGAGAACTCAGCCTAAAAACTTGTCTCCAACCAGAGACTGGAGAACAGTCTCAGTCCTGGAACAAGCTGCAATGAGCTTTAGAACAGGACTTCCCATAGCTTAACAGTTTAGGATGTGCAAAATAAAACAACCTCTTTTTTCATCTTCGCCCTTATCCAAGGCAAAACCAACTTCAATTTCACAATGAAATTTGGCAAGCAACTAGTCAGAGAACAGTCTCACCAGGCATGCATGTTGGCCAATACAGGATATGTTACTGCCCTCTGTCTCACAGCAAAACAAAATCCTTTCAAGGAAGCATCCTCTGAATTAAGATTCAGGATACACATTTTCTTCCCTTTTTAATTCTGCCTGAGCAGGGTAAAATGCATACAGGAGAAATTCCCACTGCAGAAAGCTGTGTTTGTGGCACTTGTTTGGTTCAGAAAATCTGACTTCCTTGATTACCTGTTTGTATTTTCGGTAGCAACGCTGAATGACAGCAGCAGCCACCTCTTGCTGTTCCCGGAGTGGACGACCCTGCATGGAAAAGCAAAGCAGCAATCATCAGACTGCACCAAAACAGGACAGTGGTTTTTAACAGCAGCTCACAGCAGCTTGCAGGGCGTCAACTTCCAAATCCCTCCTACTACTGTTACATGGTCTGATCCACATCTACACGTTTCCCAGAGACATCTCTACATCCAATTCATGTAAGAGAGAAAACCCTCAAAATTGATACCTGGGCTGAGCACGCAGCTTGCCAGAGCTTGTACTTGGAGGACATTTTCAAGTGTTGTGCCAGCACAGAACACATGCTACAACATAGGATGCTCTCCCTGATACAGCAGATGCTATGCAAACACCAACAAGTGGATGCTAGCAGCACTGAAAACATTACAACATAAACAATTTTTTTTTTTGACCCTGGGGTGGATATTACCCACATGTTATTCTGCAACAAACTGTACTCTCACATCTAACAAGGAACACATTTTATGTTCTGGCCACGTACCTTGTATTTCCTGAAGACTGTCTGGACGAGTTTGGCAGCTTCATAGAGCTCTCTCTGCTCATGATCAGACAGAGTTAACTGTGCAAACTCATTTTCTACCTTCTCGCTGGTGGATGCACTCAGAAATTCAGACCAGTCTGCTGCCGAAGGAAGGCTGGGTTTCTCAAAAGCTATTTCACTGATGGGTGAGCCTGCAGGGCTCAAGCTGGTGTTTGAAGAAGGGGTCAAGGGTTCACTGTACAGATTTCTGAAATACCAAATCACAGGAGGAGTTATTGGTTCGAAAGGAGCTGGACTGGCACCACAGACAAGGAATTCAACATTCGTGAGTTTAAGGGAGAAGCTCAAGCTCCCCTCTGCCTCTCCAACCAACATCCTGTGCTTCTAAGCCTACCTGTACTGCATTGCACGGGTTTGGCACTGGAAAAGAAGTCAGGAGTCAGCCCTTGTGGCATTATTATGATTGTGCTACACTTTTCTCTTGCACGCACTTCCGTTCTTCCATGAATGTGCAGCTGTGCTGGCAATGATACATTTGTGCATGAGTGCACACCTGGCTGGAAACACCCGCACTGAGTGCCACTGAGAAACAGCACCTGCAGCTGCCCAGCACGCAGCCCACCCAAAAAGCCCGGAGCCCCAACTCACACTGACCTTATCTGCGCAGCACTTGGCAGATGATCGACATCAGCAAGGTAACTGGCCAGCCAGCTCATCGTGGTGCTCATGGCAGCACTCTCTGCTCTCTCCACCTGCGGTGACTCCATTGGCACAAAATTCTCCCGCTTGATCCTGTCAGGCGTAGCTTCAATAATGTGCTCTGCAAGTGTCATCATGTTCACCTGGGGGAGAGGAGAGCAAACTTTTGCTGCCCGGTAACAAAAGCCTTGTGTTTGCACGTGACAACCCATCTTTGTGCCTCAGAGAAAAGACGTGCCGCTCAGCACCGGGGAGAAATCCTTAACCAAAGCTCACTGACTTCTGTACCTTCTGCCGAGGCACTGCAGGGTTTCACATTCCCCAGACCATTTTCTCACTGTGTGGGGAACCTGAGAGGTCTGGTGAGAGGCACGTGTCAATGGACAGCTGCTACCCATCAACCTTTGTGTGTGGGGTGGAAGGACACCCTCTGACAACAGGAGAAACTACACACTGACCTCACCACCACCGCAGTGCTACAGCTGTTTACCTGCAAGTCATCCATGTGGCGTAAGCATTCCTCATCCCCTACATTGTCCCTATAGGACAAGAGCTCTGCATCCACCAACTCCCTGTCAGCCAACATCAGCACATTCATCTGCTCTCGCTGGCGTAGCCGATGGCCCACAGCGTCCTTCCCCAGCGCAGCGCTCTTCTGGCTCCCAACCAACTGCACCGCAGACACACCAATATAAATGTCTTTTGGGTTCCACTTGATGCCTGCTTGGCTGCCAGAGCCCCGGTATCCAGCCGCTTCTGGGATGTGCTGGGAGAGCTCCCGGCCATAGTCCCTTATCCCTTCACTGGGGCTGATTGTCTCAGTGGTGGACTGCTTGGAGCTGGAGTTCTGCTTCCTGACACTCGGCTGTTCCAGGCTCAGTGCAGTGGAAAGCAGCTTCTCTTGCCGGGCTTGAAAATATTCAGGGCTCAGCTTATGTTTTTTGGGTGCAGGGTAATCTTTCTGAGTCTCACTACTGTAGTAACTGGAAGGTTCTGATCTTGGTCGTCTCAGCTCTGAAAGCAAACAGATCAATGGTCAAGTGAAGTATGCAACAGGTAATTGCTGTAGAAACAACTTCTGCTCCAGAGCAGCAGACGGAAGTTCATGCTGTGCTCTGCAACACCCAACAGTGTATGCAAAGGAATCAATACCCAAGGAGGATATTATCCCAAACATTCTTCAGATACAAGCGTCTTCCTAAGGCAGACATTCACTCCTTTTTTCAGTATTTACGAAAGAGCATGGAGCACATAATAGAGAGCCCACAAAAAATAATTAAGCATAGACAGCAGGGCTATAGGTGGCATCAGCCACCCAGGTGAGCTCCTTGCTCTAGGATTTTACATATCACATATCAGCAAACAGTGCCGTTGGGTTTTTCTTACCCGTGTTGGTACTGGAAATCACAGTGACTCCCTTCTGAGGCTCTTGAGAGGCAATAAGCTCACTGTGCCACTGGGACACCCAGTTTTCTGTGCTGGAGTCGGTGCTCGAGGGACACTGAATTCTGGGGTTTTGTCCAAGCTGAGTTTGCTCTTCACGCTGCAGCTGCTCCAAGCACTCTGCCAGCTTCACGTGGCCCCGAGACCGGGCAATTGCCAGCGGCAGCCTCCCAAGGGAGTCAGGAATAGAGATGGCTCGGCGGTCCCACTTATACAGCACAACAGCTGCATCCATGTGGCCCAGGGCACATGCCCACATCTAAAAAAAGCAATTGACCCATTGTGAGATTTGTTATTTCCTTCTCTTCTGAATAACGCAGTGGAGTCTTGTCCTCAGGTCACAGAAACTTGATTAGCAAACCACAACATGCATCACCACCAAGGGGCTTTTACAGATGTCCTCTACAAGCAAAAAGCCATTACAGAGGATTAGATGCATGCTGTTCTCTCCGTTAAGTGAGAAACCTCCATACACCAAATAAAGCTGACAGTTTCTCGCCATCGACACATTGATTTTTAGCTTGTCAGGCACACTAACATCGCTGCAGAGAAAGAACGGCCTCAAATGGAGATCTCTAAAGGTTGGGAACAATACAATTAAACACTCTGCTGTTGTAAACTGGCACTTCTGGTTCTACTTGCTTTGGCATTTTACTTAAGCTCTTAGTCATGATTTTATGATTCCAACAAACAAGATACCGTAATGACTTTACAATCTCTACAGCAAAAGAGGAAAACTTGAAAGAAGGCATGTTAAGATCTTAACCCCAGCATGACACTGGCGAGTAGACGTTGGGTAAAAGACAAAACCAGAACCACCTGTCCGTCCCCTGCCCTCACATTACTCAATTACAAGGATTTTAGATTAGATATTAGGAAGAAGTTCTTTACCATGGCACAGGCTGCTCAGAGAAGTGTGGGTGCCCCATCCCTGGGAGGTGCCCGAGGCCATGGATGGGCCCTGGGCAGCCTGACGGGGGGGTGGAAGCAGCCCATGGCATGAGGTTGGAACTGAGGGGGGCTTTAAGGTCCCTTCCAACCCAACCATTCTGCGACTTTTCTGTCAGGACTCTCCCACCAAAGCTCTAGGAAGATGGTAGCACCATGTCTTAACATTCACACAGCAAGGACATGCAGGAAACACCCGCTCTTCAGAGTGTAACATACATCAAGAAAATAACGTTAGAAAGGACTCCAGAAGGTCCTCATACACCTTCAGAAGTTTCTGTCTCTGCTGCTTACCAGGGGGGTGCAGGAGAAATGATCCACATTCAAAGGGTCAACTTCCAGCTCCAGATCAATGCTGTCTGCGTGTTTGGTGCTGCAGAAGAAACAACAGAACAAATGATGCTCTGTAGACAAGTTAGGATAATTTCCTAAATGTACAGCTTTACCCAGCACATCACACCACAACGAAGCAGCCACACACGTGCCCATGACACACACTTAACTACACACGGTAACCCTAACTGAGACTTTATGTATGATACATTCAGTAACTGCACTGTCACAAGATACAGGTCCTCCCAGACAAGGGGACAGGAAGAAGTTTGAGGACTTGGCTGTTTGTAAGGGACACAAGGCACAGTTTGTAAGGGACAAGCAGAAATCTGGAGCAAGCAGAGCTTACATATGCTTCCGTCATGTCTGTATTGACACCCAAGAGTCCAGCAGGCTGGGTCTTACCGCCATTTGATGAGGGTCTGGATCAGCGTAGCATAGCCCTGGGCAGCAGCTAGGTGGAGCAGTGTCATTCCTCGGAAAGTCTTTGAATGGATCAAGTGTTTGGACTTTGCCCAGCAAGCACGACTCATCATCTTCTCGCACACCACCACCACGCGGCTCTCAAAGCAGCTGCCCAAGGTTCCAGTCCCAGAAACGCACTGAAACACCACACAGAGCCCATGTTAACCACGGAGCAGAGCTGCGCCTGCTCTGAGCAGGCAACTTTCCCTTTCAGAAGTAATGAGACAGTGACAAATGCGAGTGAAAGCCAACTGCTATTAAAGACATCCACAAAGAAGCCTTGTTGCTTAAAAAGAAACAACTACACTTCTTTCCAACCCCCGCCACATACAAACGCTGGTAAGAAACCATAAAACTGCTGTGACTGGGCACAGCAGGGTCCATACCTGCACCTGCGTTCCTCCATTCCCACTCCCATTGCTCCCGCCTCCTACTCCTTGCTTGTGCTGCTGGGAGCCCGTCATTTCCGCCATTCTCCTCTCCATCTGCTCAAGGCGCTCCAGTATCGACATCCTGAACTGGTTATCTGGGTTGAGGAAAGAAAGAATAAGGGCATTTCCATGGTAAGGAAGCTCAGTTTTTGGCAGCCGGCTGTGGAGAGCCACAACCAACCACCCTGAAAATGACAAAGGAGATTTGCTCCACTCGGAGCACAGGCATGAGTGCCCTGCAGCATTCTGCCTCTTCAGGTTTGAACATACAAGTAAATCCCGAGCAAATGGAACTGTTCAGACAGCATCTCAGCAGAACCACATAGAAACACTCTCAGTTTTAGAGACGACCACTGTTTTCACAGGAGTACTGAATTAAGCTTGGCTTGCCTCCTAAAACCATGCAATAAAGGCACCTGGAAGAAAAAGACTGCTTTGCTTCCTTCTGCACTTAGAATAAGAAGCTGTTAAAAAGGTCCACATTCCTGACCTGACAGATGCACTTCCTTGGACAACAACTTCAGCCAAGCACCTGGTACAGGACTACCAGAAGTCTCAGGGGATAGGCACTGATAAACCAGGAACACTTCCTGCAAAGCAGAGTCGTGCAGTCTCTGCACAAATCTAAAGGATGCGTTAGTTATTTTCGTCTCCCATTGTAAGCCAGCACTGTGATGCAGCTCATATTGCCTGAACAGTGGAGTGGGGAGAATGAGGCTGTAGCACTGCATTAGGGCACTGCTGAACTGAGGCTGTAGAGATCTACTCAGCAGATATCTCTGCTTCTGTGTCCAGTCAGTGCAGCTCGAGTGCTCCACAGCAAAACCCACTAGCAGCAATGGGAATCTGTGCATGACAATTAAAATGTTTTTATTGGGTTTTAAAAGAGAAAGTCCTGTCTGAGAGACCTGTTTATGTACAGAGCCCCCAGCAGCATGCTGTAAGAGTACCTACCCCTCAGAAAGTTTCTTCACGGCTTCCAGTGGTGTAGTTTAAGGTATGACAGACTGTCAGTGATACTCTTAGAAAAAATTGCCATGAAGGTAAACCAAAGTGCACACCAGCACAATTCCCACATGCCAGATCCACCCGGATGGCCTCTGTTTAGCCCAAGAATCAGGCATCAATTAACTCTGAGGAATGAAACAAAGCAGTCTCCCTTCCTTCCCTAACCACTTGTCAGTGAGATGTCAGCTCTGTGTCACCTGCTGACTTCCCAGCCATTAGATAACAACAGCAACAAAGCGTCCATCCTGGCTGTGCCTTGGCAGCAGACACCAGCTCAGTTCCAACACAAGTATGTGGTAATTCAGCACTCTTGTGGCTGTGTTTGAGCTGTGGGTTGGACTCGATGACCTCCACAGGTCCCTGCCAACTTCAATCACTGACCCCGCAGCCTCACCCGGGCTGCCCAGGGGCCAGGAACACAGGAGAATGCCGCTTCCCACTGCGGCCATCTGCCTAGCTGGAAGGTGCCTTGTTATCAGTGCCTGATTAACAGCTCAGTTGGCCCATGAATTGCAAAGCCTTTGGGAAACGCTGTCATGCGGATGCGCTCTGACAGCCTCACCTCTGAGCTGCAGGCAGCGAGCGGAGCCGTGTTGCTCAGCCAGCCTTTGTTCTGCAGTGCTGCAGTGTGCTGCAGTGCAGTCCGCTCCTCTGCCTCCTCCTTCCCATCGCCATGCACAGCACGTACGCTGCAGAGCCGGGCAGCGACCCGGCGCCGCTGAGCCATCCCTCAGCTGAGGGCTGCGACACACAGCTCACGTTGTGGGGACACGGCCATGTCTGCAGAGCAGCAGCTCTGTGCTGCATCCCACACCTGCACGGTCCGGGCTGCCAGCACTCGTGCTTTATTACAGCTGGGAGGAGCGACGCAGCCCAGCTATCGCATCCGAGCCACCAACCTCACACAGACAAAAGTTCTGTACGCTCAGGAACAACAGCAGAAAACGATTCCCATGAGATACAACAGTAGGCAGCGCAGACTGAGATACATATTGATATATATGTAATTTTTCTTTACTAGCTCCAAACATCGTAGAACAGAAATGGGACCCCAGGCCTGTGCCCATCTTCCAGGCTCCCCCAAAGGACTGCGGTCTCAGTGATGAAGCTCCCCTCTTCCTATTCACATTTTCATATTAAGTGCTTCCTCACACCTTCTGCCAAGTCACCAAAGGGACGATAGTCACTGTCCCACTGTCCCCAGACAGAAACGAAGAAAGAGAAAAAGGGAACATCTTTCAAGAAACAGTACTTGAAACAGCATCTAATATTCCTACTCAGACACCTGGGCAGCACTCTCAGGAATCATTCAGGACAGCACTGCCTGGTTTTGGGTAGCAGAGGGTCTCTATTGAACTCAACAGGAGCCTGAAGAACAGATATCAGGAATTTGAACCTGTAACCCTCAGACTCTCGCTGGGATAACGGTGTTTTCCACGGCTAACTGTCAATCACTGCTCTGTCTAAAGGCAGATCAGAACCATGCTGCTATTAATAAAGGAGAAAGGGAATGAAACCTTCTGGAGCTTCAGCACAGAGCCAAGGAAGCCCTCCTAAAGGCTGGCAGAGGCTGCTGCTATTTCTCCAGCCTGAACTGGAAAGCTCCAGGCAGCAGAGATAGAAATGGGGTGGGAACGCACAGCAAGTCTCTATGCTGCCCATTTTGCAGGTGACGTAATGCACCACCTCAGCACAGAACAAAGACGCAGCTGAGAGCAGTGGCAGAATTCTCTGCATACAGTCAGCACAGCTCCCGCACTGCTGAGAAACCAACAGAGCTGCAGAGAGAACCTCTGTTCCCGTGGCAGACTCAAAGCAGCCCACCTGCTCACAGCACTGCTGATCTGCAGCCGGCTCCAGGACCTGCATGCGTGCAGCTACAGCTCCGTGCAACCATCAGACCCCACTCGTTTCCTTCTGCTCAGGACCCTTTTAACCCCTAAGCCCCAACTCTGTCAGCTTCAATATAAACGTTATCACCTTTACAGTCTCCATATCGGGATTTGCCGGGCTGTATCTGCACAGACATCAGAATGTTGAAAACGCAGTGTGCAACTGATGCCAGGAAACTGCCATGAAACATCACTGCCCATTTGTGTACCCTGGGTTCAACACGCTGACTGCCAGAAATGCATTATCAGCCAAGTCTCAGCAATGAACACAGGATGAAAGTGAAGTGCAAATGAGAAGGGGGGGAAGGAAGACGCAGTAATTTGTTTTTACCTTTACCAACAACTGCTTTACGTTGCAATAATTGACAGCAGGGCTGTAAGCACCACAGAGGACATCCAAGACCATTTATCCTTTATTATTTCTCATTTTGCTAGGCAAATCCTTGTGTTTGGGCTCACCTCAGGGGCTGTGGGCAGCCAATACTTTGTATGCAAGGAAAATACATCACCACTGATTCTACATTCTTATCTTTCATCTCCAACAGGGGGTCTCATAGCAAGTACCAGTGCACTGAAGACAAATGCTTAAATGCACATAAACCAAGTTGCCAAAACAAGCCTTTCTCTGCCTACATCACATAGGAAATCTGAGCTGCGTAAGATTCCCTGCACTGGAAGCACCCAAACTTCTAAACGCAGTAAAGATGGGTGCAGATGCCTGTGCCACCCAAGGTCAACCTCATCCCATGTACTCTCACCTCTTTAAAACCTGGGGCAACACTACCAAATACCTTTTGCCAATGTAACATCATTTGCAGACTGAGGGGAATTCGTGGGTTTCTAAAACTGTTCTTCAAGGCTGCTTCCAACAAAGCTGATGAAAATGACTGCATTTCTGTATCTGAAACACCTCATAACTTACAGAAAACAATCTGAACTTGCAGTCTTCTCTGCAAGTTTTTTACTCTTTATTCTCCGCAAGATTATTATTCTTAAAATTTAACCATGAAAGTCCAACTCTGAAGGCCCACATGTAACTCCTGGACAACATATTATCTTAGGAGACCTGCTCCATTGTGCCACAAGGCCGTCTGCACTTCTGGTGCTCTCAGTGCTCATAGAGGAGCGAGGCACTGTCCCATGGGCTCACAAACACGTGCAACAAAACTCTTCACAGCAGTACTTCTGGGCAGGGGTTGGTGCTGCTGAGGAGATACAGCTCCAAGGCACGGCATGGCAGTGCCACCCATCAGCACGGAGGGACAGAAGGAGCTGCTCAGCCAGAACCCAGCCCACACAGAGATCAGTCTGAATCTACACGCACACACCCTGCATTAGAAGGCAGCCAACACAGCACTTTCCAACACTTCCCATGTTTTTTCCCACGTGAGAAGGCTACAGGTCACTATTGAGAATGCACGTGATTGCTGATACCAGGTGGGACAGCCTCCCTACAGAACTACCAAAACCACACAGCCACACTGCTGCCCAGCCACGCCATCCCACCAGCAGGCAATAAGATGCTTAAAGGATGGAGCTCCCACCCTAAATGGCACAGGGAAAACAAGAATCAAACTCGGGGTAAACACCTCGTGCTGCAGAGGGCATTCACAACTGAAGCGCTCCCTGTGACAGCACACACCTCCATCCCCATCTTCTAACTCAAGCCCTAGGACTATTACCCAAAGTATTTCATGCTGGGATTCTCACTTTTCAGGCTACACAGAGTGGCAACAAGCCATGTCCCCATTTGATGGGCAATGGCTCACACTGTGTCTCTGAGGGATCAGCACTGAGCTGCTTTTTTCACCTCTGCATGCTGCTTTACTGGACAAGTAAAGAACCCAAAGGCGCGTCATTACTGCTCTCTTCCTATTTTACAAATGATTGGTTGTTTGCACGTAACATCTTGCTCGGTTCCTCCGTACAGTAAAAACACCAAACAAGTCAAAGCATCGGTTTGACCTGCTTTGTTTTCGAGGAGTCATCACTGTCAGTAACATCCTGGTTGGATCTGTTTAATGGTGGAGCTCACAGGCAGCGGTCTCGACTACCAAACAAAAGCACTTACAATTTCTCCTTAATATTGTACAACATATGGACAGCCCTGCTAGTCAGGGAGGTCACCGTCAGGCAGAGAGAAACGCCACAAGTACAGGAAAACACAGTTCACACTGAGCCCAAGAGACAGGTGAAGGTGCGTGGTACAGAATCTCCGCGTTGTGCCACTCCAACCCAGCAGGAGACGGGGGGGGCAGGCTGACTTTCCCCCCTCAAGCGCCCATGTCTGTCCATAGCCTCCATAAAGCACTCCCCAGCTGCTCAGAAATTCGCCGTGCTTTCCCACAGGTGCCAACACCGTACGGGACGTGCGTGGAAGCACACAAGGAGCCGCAGCCCACGGCACGCCGCTCATCGGCACGGCGGCACGCGGTGCTCGCAGCGCCTGCCTCCTCCAAGAGGGGCTGCAGCAGCTGCGCGCAGAACAACGCTGCAACCGGGCAGAGAAACGAGGCCGAGATCTCCGGCACCGGGAGCTTTTGGAGGCAGACATCTGTCCCGTTTGTCCCATTTCTCAACTGGGAGTAGCGCAGATGGTCAGAATTCCTGCTCTTCCTAAGAAGCGCTCTGCGAAACGGTTTTGGGAACAGATGCGCCTACAGCATCCCCAGCTCCTCCGGGAAGGTCCGGGCCACGCCGTTCGTCGTGCCCACCCAAACGGGAAACGGCGAGCTGGAGGCGCTACGGCGCGCTTCTGCACGTGCGACGCTCCCGCGAGCGCCGGGCCGGAGCCGCGCCCGCCCGTGACAGCGCCCGGGGAACGGGGAGGGGGGCACGGAACGGACCCGACCCCGAGCAAACGCCGCCGCGTCCCGCAGCCCTTCACGAACGCGGCGCTTCGCCGCCGCCGCGCGGCTGGG
>JAOWBP010004584.1:285006-345313 GCA_028571105.1 Tragopan temminckii
CTGCTGTTGTCACACGAACAACAACATGAAGCAATGAATGAGCAACATAAGCATCATACAAGTTCCCCTAAAGCACTTCTGGAAACGTGAGAGAAATGTTGGCTGTTCAGTACTCTACTGCACATGTTCTCCAGCCCAGCCCTAGATGAGTGAGCACCTGGCAGCAGATCCTTACTAAACCTAGTATCTGCAGCATCACCTCTGCCCCTCAGAGAGGGATTGTGGATGGGGACACAGAACAAACAGCATGGTGTCAGCTCTGCTGATAGACAACTTAATGACACCCCATTAAATATGAACCGATTTGAGCCATTTGTAAGAACAGGGCTGGATGCAGTAAGCTTGACATGTACCCTTGACATGACACTCTGGTGCCATCGGCGTGAGTGAGGGGTTAATAAAAGGGAAAGCAATAGGAAAGGCTGCTGTGCCCCCACAAGGCAGTGCTCTCACTGCACCCATCCTGACATGGGACACACAAACCCACAGCCAGAGCTCGGCAGCACAAACAATGCAGGTCCTGCACACCACGCGGGCTCCAGCAGCCTGTGCCCTTTTTCCAGGTATGAGGATTTCTCAACTGCCACCACAAGGCTGGAAGAATTGTGAGCTGGGAAACAGTGCAGCATATTAAAGTCAGACTGAAATATGACCACAATACACAAAAGCATTTTGTATTTATTCTCTTTTAGGAATGTTATAAAGAGAATATAATGAGAATGTTGCAAACAAGTCAAGTGTTTTCTTCCTAATCCAACAATAAAAATATGTCAAAGAAATGCTTAAAATCCTAATAGGAGAACAAAAAAATAATGGCTGAGGCTATGACAGGATTTAGCTGTAATTTTACTTGAAGGCTTTAATCATGTCTACTACAACATAAATGGGAAATCAGATACAAACCTGTACTATGAACATCTGCATTGGCTGCCTCAGCTGCTGGAAGAGCTGAGACCGAACGGATTCAGTGGAGGTTAATGAGGGTGGGGAGAAGACTGAACACTTATAGCTAAGGAAATGTTGTAATAAAAGAACAAAAGGGTCCCTTGATTAAATTAACGTCTGTAAAACTTCAAATGAATAAAAAGGAAATACTTTTTTTTTTTTTTTCCTCCAATGGACAGAGAAGCTTTAGAAGTCAGCACTGGGGAAAAGGGAGAGTTCAACGTTGGAGGTGGATTTCAAAGGGAGGGCTGAATAATTGAACAACTCAGCACAGCAGCGTTATGACGAAGGCTTGAGCAAGAATAATCAAGGGGGACAGCATCAATAGATCCACCTGACCTCGAACCCTTTGGAAACACACAGACTGTAAAGCCGCACTCCTCTTTGGGTGCTCTCAGGTGCACCGTTCAATAGAATCACCTGCAGAGATGAGGGGGAAACAAATCCCACAGGGAATCCGACAGGGAGCTAGGAGGGTGGGAAAGGTCACACTGGCTTAGAGTGAAAATGTCAAATATCCAATAAATGACATCAAACACCACTTTCTGAAGCCCACCTGTCTTCAGTGCGGCCTTAATGCAGTCAGGCTGTACTGAAGTTAGAAGTTGCTATTGCCCAATGGAACGTCTTTCAGGGGGAAAAGATCATTACAGCACAGGGCCAGAATGGAAACTGCACAAGATCTGGTGAAAAGCTGCCTGAGTCAGTATCTCTTGCACACGTGACAGAGAAAAGCTGCATGGGCTAAAGTGATGGTGATGGGAGAGCACAGGGCAGGGCTGCAGCAGGGACACAGACCAAATCCAATTGATAAATATGTAAGTATCTGAAATAACTTTTGGGAGCTATGAATTACGCACACAGTTTTGTCATGGATTAATTTTGTGCTGGAATGGAACAGAAGTCTTAGCAGAAATCTTTTTTCGGCAGCCTCTCCTGTGCAAAGTTAGCCCCAGCGTTATCACTGGACTGTACCTCCAAAATGACACATCCAGCTGCTTTGTGAGCTACTTAGAGTATTTCTTTAAGGCCAGAAAACACTGGAGTTGACAAATCAACACTCAACACACCAAGCCTTCCCTTCATCACCTCTCAGTTCCTCATAAATGTGCCACAATGCGCACTGCAGCTCCCACCGCGTGCCATGGAAAGCCCTGCAGTTGTGGCACAACTGCCTGTATGCCAGCAAGGGAGCGTCGAGAGCCAGCATCCGCTCCTCCATCACTGGAAATATTCCTTATGTCAGTTCATTTACTGCATTCAGCAGCGCCTGAATTCCAAACACTCCATACCCTTTCCAATGAATCCCTTAATTGAAAAGCATTTACACAAACTAAAACAAATTATTGTGTATGCCAATACTAAATCTTTCCTTCCCAATTTAAAATCCTCAGACCTTCGCTATCGCTCACACACACTGGCAGGAACCACAGGAAGCAAGCATTTAAGAACATCTTTCTGGATGAGCTGTCATGGAAATACCAAGTTTCTATTGCTTGCAGTCAACACACAAACATTCTCTCCTGCCCCACAAACACCAATGCAAGATGAGTGCACCTGAAGTCTACAATCAGCAAACAGGGCGGAGTGGTTTTGACATTCCTTAAGCAGAAAAACGTCAATGTTTTACTTGCATACATTTGGAATGGCAGAACAGAAAGCTCATTTAAGTGACAGGTGAGAAATGTTGGTGAAGGCCTGATACTGCAAGGTGCCCCAGGTGGGTACAGACTGCACAGCAGCACCACTCCAGAGGCCCCTCTCCAGTCATCCCAGCCCATTTTATCTGCAGGATTTGGTGCTGTTTCTGCCTTGAAGACTTCTTTCAGGATTGCAATGGCAGAACGCCATCCCTTGAGAGCACTCCTCTCTTACAAAGTCTGCACGGAGAAACTTCAAACGCTTTCTGCAATTTTCACTGGCTAAAGATACAGATTAAAAGGAGATCAATACTTCCACATGTAGCTCATAGCTTCTGGACATGCACAACATTCAACAGGTCAGGTTTAAGTGCTGCTTCATTTTGGTAAACAGAAATTTATTAGTCCTTGGGAGAGACGGCAAGAATACACATTCAAATACCTGCCCACTGTCAGCATGAAGTATTTCATTTGCACTGACCACATCCTGAGCCTTCCTTCAGCTGCCTACAGCCCCAAACCAGAAAGCAGTATTGCCTCCATCTCTGAAACCAACTCACATTTAAAATAAAATACCCAAAAAAAAACAGGAGAAAGTTCTAGGTTGCCAGCTTCCCCAGACTGTATGCTAAAGCTACAGAAAGCATCATTAAAATCCAGTCCCAGGAGCGGGCGGAAATCTGTTCCCTCAGCCGTCCCATTCATCACTTTTATCCAACACGTTGCCTACGGGTTTACAAATCACAAGGAATTTACCAAGCGGGCTTTCATAAGTAAAAGTGGACAATAAATCACCGCCATACCAACGGCAGCCGCATAACACGCAGTTCCACTTTTGTGCCAAATTTCATTATTGGTAACTGTAAAAAAAAAAGTAATAAAAAAATTAAAAATAAATCCCAAAAGAATTTCCCAGAACTGTGCTCTGCTGAACCCCCCTTGAGCTACGCAGGCATCAGGGAGCAGAGGGGGGCCAGGCAGCCACGCTCCTGTATGGAGGAGATGAAACACAGCAAAAAGCCACGTCCTCTCCATGACTCCTAGCAACACACATGATCTACCAAAAGCCTTACAATAACATCTGAGCATATGTGAACTGTCGCTAGTTTTCTACTTCCACAAAGTCTGTTTTTATCACGCTAATAGCATAAGAAAACCATCTTTACCAAGCAGAACGAAGTGTGCTTCTCCCTGATGAGCTATTACAAGAAACTCAGACTTCTCCCCCTCTACCAGGGCCGAGAGTTGCATGGCAGCGTGATTCTGGCCCTGGGCATTTTGTCACCACCAAACACTGCTCTACACGGGCTAAAATAGCTTTAAGCACAAAATCCCTGTGGACAAATGCATTTCCAGGGCATATTCCCCCTAGAGAGACATGTGTAGCAGCTTCTCGTTGGCACGCAGTCACCGTTCCCTTCCAAACTGCTACATCACAACAGAAAGACCAAGCGCTCTACGGGAGCAATAAGCACTTCTGCACTGCACACAGTAAGCCCCGCAGATAAGGACCATCGTATCCCACTCCCTTTCCTACAAATTGCCCGTTTCCCTCTGCAGTACCACCGCACAGCACCCGGACAGCCAGCAGCAAAGCAGCTCTGCAGGAAGGCACCAGGGCAGCAACAGGACACCACGGTGCAGGGGCAGCTCCCCACTTCTGGGATGCAGCCTCCAACTTCACTAGAGCTTTGCTTAACTGCTACGGGTATAATGATGATCCCCACAGAGTGTCTTTTTCCCACCTCTGGTTCCATGGAGCACAGAGCCTGAGCGGCACAGCACTGAGGACAGAGAGGCATTAAATAATTCATCTGTTCTTTTTGCTCTCATCCCACACTGAACCTGCAGGGGCAGGAACGTGGCCCACACTGGGTCAGGACTACATTTTGCTTCAGAGAGCTTTTAAAAAGCAATGTTTTCATTTCCATTAAGCACCAAGCTCTGACAGACACCGGCGTTCCCCCGGGACTTGTGCTGCCGCTCTGCAGTTGTTGCTGCACCTCCTCAAACTTTTGATAGATTCTCATCTAAAATTGCAATTAACACCCTTTGCAGGTCGCCCCACAAGATTAATCTTCTGAACATAAGATTAATGAAAATGCATGCAGAAATATTTAGAAAATATTTTCCCTATTAATCTCAATCAGTAGCGGATTACCAGTGGGGCAGCTAATGAAGATGTGATATCACTGAGGTGAAAGCAGACAGAACTACACTGCAGCTTTCCTGGGCACCGTGGCACGATGCCTCCGACAGGAGCAGCTTTGGGTTGCTGCCATTTATCAGGACATGCCACATCAACAGACAACGGGCTCTCAGCCTGTTTAAAGGCAGCTCACAAATCTCTTATTCCACATTTTCCCCGTGTCAAGAGAATGACGTTTAGTATTTATGACGCTCAAATCAGTAGCTAGAGCTCTATTTTCTTTTTATTTGTATTGCACTCCTGAATCCATCTTTACCCAGTATCAGCCTCTGGTTTTCCAGCATCTAACACACCACAGTCCCTGGTCCATAACAACACGTTCCATTATGACCAAAGCCATCAGTTCCCCAACAGGGGGTCATGCAAATTGAAAGTTTTCAGTTCGCAGAAAATTGAACAACAGTCACTGCTTCGGTTTTATTTGAAAGTTTAGCTGTAGGTGCTCCTCGTCTAGAGAACTTTTAAACAGATGCAAAATGCTAAGAGTTGTTCAAACCAATTACATAAAGAATTGTTTCTTCATTACCTCTTTCTGCACAGTGTTAAACTTTTAAATTGGAAATTATTTTGCTGTCACTCTTCCGTGTTTACTGGTTGCAATGCTGCATTTTGGTGTGGTGTAACAATATCTATTTTGGTTTTAGCAGATGCAAATGTGTGGCCATGTACCTCTTCTGCTTTCAGGAAGGAACTCTGCTCTTACCTGACTCACTACAAAATCAATCATGATGTGTACTTAATACTCTCCTTGAAGGAAAGGAAACCAGCAGGATGAAAAGCTAAAACCACATCCTTCGTCCTTTGTAAGGGACACAAAGCCTCACGGTGACTGCATCCTTCAAAGCTCCTTGTTCTTCCCAGGCTGATGGCAAACAATTACAGGGAACCTGTGCTGGCTTCCTCCTTCGCAATTCATCCCTCTTTTCATAGCTACCCTCAAACAATGCATTTTCAGATCAACACCAAAGACTTGTTTTAGGTCAGCACTGAACTGAGCAGAAGGACAGCTGAATGTAGTATTAATAACAGTTGTCTTCAAATCTTGTTGTTTTTTTTAATTTTTATTTTTTTAATGCGCTCTTAATAAATTAGGCCTTACCTTTCCAGTAGCTCACTATTAAGGATGCTACCTCTTAAAGGACAGCATTTGGTTTATAAAGTGAGTATCACTTATTTCAAGTGCCACTTGCAACTTTAATTTGGGATAAAATAGTAAAACAGTCAAGCAACGAGAGAGACTGCCTCGTGCTCAGGCTGAAGCTGGCTGTGACTGTCAGCTGAGCATCCCGCAGGGCTCAGGGAGAACACAGCTTGTCACATTTCCTCCTCAAGCTGCAGACAGACCCAGTCTTGCCCATCCTTCGGTTTGCAGATGCCCCCCGTGTGACCCACACAACCAGCTCCTCTCACACAGAGGACAGGGAGTCCAATGAGTACCAAGTTTAGTGCTACCCTATTTAATGATATTTTCACTTCAACTGAACTGTAAAATTAACTGAGAACTTACACTAAAAAAAGACTTTTATTTTATGCTGA
The DNA here is from genome assembly GCA_028571105.1 of Tragopan temminckii. Taxonomy (NCBI): domain Eukaryota; kingdom Metazoa; phylum Chordata; class Aves; order Galliformes; family Phasianidae; genus Tragopan; species Tragopan temminckii. The sequence continues at coordinate 291,337 of JAOWBP010004584.1, forward strand.
TCATTAACTGAGAAGGTTTCACACTTGAGGCCTGTTATATTCAAGGGAACTGAAATTGCTTATATCAATTACCTTACTCAGACCTCAAACTGTTTTTCTGCTATGTAAAATGAGAGAATGGTGGGAAGGGTTCCCCTCCCCAGCTCTGTTGTGCCAGCCCCTAGTCCAGGCATGAGACATAGCTGGGCAGCACGGCTGACATGGCAGGAAAGGGCCATGAGCCGGGACACGTGTGCCAGCTGCCCCGGGGGGGGTGGGCTAGGGGCTGCTCTGTTTGTCCATTTGTATGGGCATCAGAAACCCCAGATGTCAGTTTGCACAGGATTAGGAATGAGGACATTGGCAGTGCCCCAGCTGACTGGATTAACCTACAGAGTAACAGCATCCCGTTCCCCTTTGATGGGAAATAAGTTTTTAGCAGGATGGAGATGACTGACACAGGCTGCCCAGAGAGATGCTTGTGCCCAACCCCGAGACAGCCAAGGTCAGTCTGGAGGGGCTCTGAGCACTGATGGAGCTGTGGGCATCCAACTGGGAAGTTTCAACATTCCAACTGTCCCCGCAGAGAAGATACTCAAACAAAAAACAAGTTGAAACAACTCCAACCAACAGCTAAAAGCCTAAAGCAAATATCTGTGCAGGCTTATTTATTCAAAGAAATATCAGTGGCTGTTGCACAGCTAAGATTAAGTGCTCTATTAGTAGAAAACAAACTAAAGGAATACAGACACACTGTGAGAACAATAACAGCAACCCTGGGAAATTCCTATCAGTTCCAGTGCCAAACCCACCACCATCTCCTGGAGAGGATGCTTTACCCTTCGTGTAATCAGTACTGACAAGAAAGCTGAACGTGAACCAGAAGCAGAGCCGAGACGCAGACTGCAGCACGTCTGTTTGAAGAACAGAACCCAACAGTTGGGATGAGCAAATGCAGCTCAGTGAACTGCCCGGCAGGATTTACAGACACTCAGGGAGGTTTCACGAAGTCAAGCCTTACATTTAGAAGTCGCCATCTCAAATTTGTAAATGAAGTGATTCGTTGGGATGATAACAGCAGCATGAGAAATAGAGTCATTTAGAGAAGAATAATGCAGACAGGTATTTGTGAAGCACGGGGCTAACTGCAGCTTTTGGGGCCTCCTAAGTATTGATTACACCATCCCGTAAGGGTGTGACTTCCCCCATGTTTGGTCATGAACCTGCCACCACAAGTCATTAACAAGCACACATCTCACGCACAACAAACTGTGCTGGAGGGAAAAAGCAGAGGGCAAAGAAAAGGACTCCCCTATCTAGAAATGCAGCTTTCACCAGCATCGCCAGTTTCTCAGCAAGAGCATCAAGTGTTACCTCCATCTGCCCAGTTCTCTCGAACTTACACAGCCCTGTTTTCATCTTGACATGGGACATAACATGAAGGGTTTTCCCAAGGCCTCACCCCAGCAAACCCACTGCTCAGCACACACCTTCCTAACACAAGCTGCCCACACAACAAGGTGTGGACAGGACCTCAAGGCTTTGATAAGTAGAAATCATCTCCTCATCTTCAGTTTGTGTTTACAGGCTGCAGTTCTTGCTCCAGGCAATCCTGGTGCCGCCAGTGTTGTCCTTCAGTTTACACAGCTTTTAGCTCTTCACCTCACTTTATTTCTTTGACATTTGTGGATGCAATGGCCATACCACCTCTCAGCCTTTGCTTTGCCAGATTAACCAAGCTAAACAAGTTTTTTATTTCTTCCCATAAAACAACCCATTTTCTTGATTAGTTTGAGTTGTCCTTTCCCATTCTGCTTTCAGCTGGGGTTCCCTGAACACCCTGTATACGGCATTGCAAACAACGCTACCTTGTTCAGTGCCCTGCAGCTATTGATTGCCCCTTCTTCCAGCATCCCAGGGCTGCATCTGCCTTTCTAACACCAAAGAGTACACAGTCATTAACCACAAAAGTATTTCTAAGAGTTCCAACAGAAAAAGATGCAAGTCCACTTTCTTGTTTGCTTAATAAGAGTACGCCTTGCTCTATCATCACAGTGTGTGCAAAGTGCTAAATAAAACCAGTACAACTTTCATAAATCAGCGCTGTACCACTGCTGTAAGAAAGCTGGTATAACAGCAAATGAATGTATTGCGTCCTCTTAACTTCCTTGTAAAATATTTTATCTCCAAGGAAGTTCTGCAGAAAAGACTGCATTTGCATAAAAATAATAGACATGTCAAAACACAAGGTGCTCCAATTTGGTATTCTTACCACGAGTGTTAAACATAATATGTATTAATTTCCTTAGATTTCAGTGTAACTCCACAGAACTCCACTGCTGCCACTGGCATTGTACAACTAATTGCATTACCAGGTATTTACTGAAGTCATGACTGCAGATTGTTCCTTTCAGCAATACATACTTTGGGACCATTCAGCCTGTAATTTAAACACAGCTTAATACTGCACTTTGTGAAGGGAAACAGGACCATAGTAGAGCTTTTGGGGGTAAAACTGGAAAGAAAAAATATAGAAGGGAAACTTCTCTTTCCAGAGAACAAAGAGGGAAACTTGCTATGCAGGAGCACCAAATGCACTGGACAGCTGATGGAGCCAACAACTCAACTGCAGGCATCTAACAGCACCGCTTGTATCTGCCAGATCCAGCCCAAAGCACTGTGCATTAAACACTCACAAGAGCTCACAATCCAAGCAAAGAGCGCACAGTTATCTGTAGGTGATTAACAACACAGCGTCCAGACACGGTGCTGTCAGAGCGTTTGCTGGCAGCAGCCAGGAGATGTGGTTTGTGTGCATTCCTCTCTGCCTCCCTGCATTTCAGTTACTACACAGAAGCGAAGTCCCAGAGGAAAGCTAATCTCTGAAGATAACGATCCACCACAAGGGGCTGAAGACTGAAGTAAAAAGAATCCTGAACGTTAAAGGTGAACTTGAATTAAAGATCCACTGCACACTTTGCTCTGGTCCATGACAAACACGTGAGCTCTAAGGCACAAAGGCAGCAGCACTGTGTGAGCAGATGCCTGCAGTACAGTACAGAGCTGGCTCGCAGCCTCCCACAGCAAACACAGCTGCTTCCACCCAATGAGAAGTGCTTAAACCCTGAGAAAGGCCAAACATACACTGCCCATGGTAAATCCCTGCTTTAGAAAGTATTTCAAGTAGTTGGGCATCACTCAGATGGCAAGTTTGCTGCATCCTTGCTGACAAATGCTACACAGCCAACATATAGCTGAGCATAGAAGCCACAGAGATAAGGATGTCGGTACAAGCAAAATGTTAATGAATTAGGCCCAACGTAGACAAAAATCTGCGACCTGAGACCTTGAAAAAATATCAACGTTTATATGAATTAATAGTATTAAATATAGAGCTAGGCAGGTAGATACTGTAAATCAGAAGGTGTTGGCAGCGGGCCACCCCCAGAGCCCATTCTGCACTCCCCATCTGGAAATAGGGTGTAACGGTATTTAGATTTCCCTGAAATGGAAAAGGGATGAGAAATCATAGAATCACCGCAGCTGGAAATGTCCTCCAAGGTCATCCAGTCCAGCTGCCCACTTCCCACCACCATTTCCCCAGCCACGCTCCTCAGCACCACATCTACATGTTTCCCTGCTGCCCCCAGGGATGGTCACCCCCCCACCCCCGGGCAGCCCATCCCAGCTCCTGACCACTCTTTCTGAGAAGAAACTTCTCCTAACCTCCAACCTGAATCTTCCCAGCGCAACTTGAAGCTATTCCCTCTTGTCCTATCAAATCCAAGGTGATGAATAAGATTCTGGAAAAGTTTCTCCTGCCTGTGAATTTTTTTTCTTTAAAAAAAAAAGTCAACACAACTTAACCTGGAGACAGTAAAAGAAACATAAGGGAAGGTTGTATCATTTCAGACCCCAACTAAAATCAGCACCAAGAACTGATGATTTCAAAGCAAGCCATGCATGCCATGAATAAATATCACCAGCAAGTACTAACAAGAAAAATGGAAAGGAATCATATAGGAAGTCATCTTAGAGTTTATATAACAGTGAATTGTAGGGAAGCCTCACTGTTAAAATGTTGAAAAAACACTGATGGAACCAGCGAAGGAGCAGAGAAAGAGGATACAAGAATTTCTTTCCCAACGCAGGGGCAGAGGCTCACAAGGCTCTTGGGTATCATCCAGTCAGTGATATCATTACTGGAAACATTTTTATAGACTTTGTAGACGCAGAAAATCAGCTGGCTACCTGACTGCAACAGCCCAGGAGAAAACCATTCAGGAGGTCAGACACCCCTGAATTATAGGGAAGCTTTTGTGATCACTGTGCCTGGATGAAGTTTGCAGCCAGGAAGATCTCTATCAACAGCTTTAGACGAAAGAAGAAAAACAGACCCGCACTGAAGGCAGAGACATGGGGTGGAAAGTGCAGTTCATCAACTGCAGTGCAGTGCCTTTTCTGGTTTCCATTGTGTGACAGCTTGCCTGTGCAGTCACCTGGCAGAGTAACGTCGGTGGTGTGAGACACAGTTGGCTCTAACCAACAAAAAAAAGCATTTCACACTCAGGTAAGGTGACTCACACAGAGCTGTTGCAGAAGCACCAGGGCTGCATCAATTATGCAGGCACTGAGCGTTAAGCTCACCAGAACTGAGTCAGAGCCGCGGGCTCGAGGAGCAAGGCTTTCCCTGCACGGATGGAACATTTCAGATGACAGAGACAGACTGAGAAAACCCTCACAGCCTGAAATCACCGCAGCCAGACTTCAACATCCTCTGTTACAGGAGGAGATCAGCCAGAAAGCTCCTGCGAGTCCCCAGACACTCACATTCTGCACAACTAATTTCTAGTTCATTTCTTGGTGAGCCTGATGCTTTCCGCTGCTTGGACAAGAGGGAACAGCCTCAGGTTGAGCCACGGGACCCACCATATCAGGTTGGACGTGAAGAATTCCTTTGCAGAAAGAGCAGTGCTGCACTGGCACAGCTGCCCAGGGGGGCGGTGGGGTCACCATCCCTGCAGGCATCCAGCGCAGGCGGCAGTGTAGGATGTGTCAGTGGGCACAGCGGGGATGGGTTGGGGTTCAGCCTGGGAATCTCAGAGGTCTTTTCCCGCCTTAATGATTCTGCAATTCTTAACACTTAACCTTCGTTTCAGATCAAACCCCACGAAGCCATTTTTGTTTGCCACCAAGATGACAGTGAGCTGAGAAAGCTGTGGAGGGAGCAGACACCACCAATCTTTGGTATTTGGATCAATCAACTAAAATGCCATTACGACAGGAAACGCCGAGATGTTAGGCAGCCAAACAGCCTGCATTTATGCCCGTCTGCATGGAATTCCCTGCTTAAACTATTTACCATCACACGGAGTCACCTTCCCCTTATTCTGCTCTCAAAGCAAGGCTGGGCTGTTTGTGAAACTCGTGAGGAAGGGCAGCTCTGCTGCCTCGGACACGCAGCGGTCCCGGCCGGATGCACCATCATATCAAAAGATGCAATGAAAGGCACGAACCGTTCCCACATTTTCAACTTCAGAGAGGTTTCTGAAGGCTGGATGCGCTGCTACCTCCTCTGTATGAATTATTACAGAACTCCCCTCTCCAGCTCACGGAGAGCTGCGGGTACAGCAGCAGCAGTTTCCATGGCAACAGTGGCAATCTGAAGCAGGATTTCTTTCTCATCGGCTGAGATGGCTCAAGTATCCATTACACATTACTGTGGTGTATTGAATAACAAATACAAATGCTGACAAATCAATGAGACACACAGAATTTTAAGCCCCGAAGAACGCTTGCTGGCTTCTGCATTCCCACGAGTCTGAGGCTCCCCAGCCAAGTTAGAGCAAAGAGATTCTCAAATTTGGCACGAATCTGGGTGACAGATCCTCATGAAGTGCAAATTGCCACAGTTCCACTGAAGTCAGCAGAGATGCGACAATTTACACCCACTTAGGTTCTGCCACAGGGTAATTAGCGCGTTGCAAATAACTGGAAACATACTCCCAAATAAGAACACTCTTAAGCTTGAAGCAAGAATATTTTCTCTCGGATTAAGCAAATTTACAGGCTTCTCTGCTGCTTTACTCTAATGTATTACTGGAGGAAGCCAAAAAATTAATCTGCCTTTTGGCCCTTCCGTATCCCTGCCGAAACCAGGATGAAACCATGATGCGTTATCTGCATCGATGCACCTGATACACTTCATCCAACGCATCTCCCACCACACACAACCCAACTGCTCATTCCCTGCTGATCTGTTCAGTTCCCAGCACCTCTCTGCTGGCCCCATGCACTCAGCCATGTCCTGTTTGCGCCGCCTCCTCCATTTTACAGCCTTTTATCTCAGACAGTGGTAACACTGCACCTCATTTTCATGCTGAACACTCGCAGGAGTGCTAAGAGATTATTTTTACATCATGGCTCCTTGCTTTTTATAAGGGAACCAGAAGCGCTATTTTTGGCTGGTGTTAGTTCTTAACTATATTCAATATCTGCATGTAATATACAGAACTACATAACAGTGAAACAAATATACAGTTGCATTTGGTCCTTGTAGCATGAGAACCAACTTTCAGTTACACCTGGTGTCTGCGTCCTGCAAAATACATCCAAAAAGGTCAAGCAGAATGAATGGACCTCTCATTCATCCGTACTGGGCTGACTGGTCAGACAGTCCCACGCAAAGTAGTGGAAAAATGAACGATTCAACTAAAACGGAACTAGAGGATGTGACCATAACTAATGCCAACCTGTTTTTATGGGAAATAGCTCTGAGGATATTCAAAGTCGGGCTGACAAAAGTAATGTATTTATAAGGTACTTAAAATTTTGTACAGCATTTTACTTAGTAGCAAACAGCATTCTAATATAAAAAGAATAGTGCTATCCATTATCTGCAACACACATTTAATGGATTAAAAGCTGGCTAGCTGACACATCTCAAAAGCAGCAGTCAACTGGAAATAACAACTGAATAGTGAGCTTTGGAAAAGGAGGTGCATCTCCAGCACCCACAAACTGTTACACTGCAGCAGAACCTACAGCCTACCCATGCAAGACTCAAGCTACCTTCTGCATTACTCACAGGCAAAACTGACCTTCCTACATACGCACATGCACTTTGATGCCATTCCACAGGGAGAAGGAGCTTTTCTAATATATATGTTTTCTACTCTCAGTCCCTGGTTCTGCTCTTTTTCTGCCTTTGAGAAGCACAAAGCCATTCTTTCCCATTCACTCCCGCAGAGCAAGTGTTCTTTATTAGCTAGAGAAACAGAGGATGTCCAATAGCAAGGGGGGAATAAATCATTGTTCTCAGCTAAATGGAGTACTGCAGATCTGCTAAAAATGCTGCCTTTTATCAACAGTGCAAATAATGAAGATTCCATGCACTAAGGACAATGCAATGAGCCACTGCACTATTGATGAGGTATTTGTACAACTCCATGAGTTATGTTTCAAAGCAAGCTCTATTAAAGGCAGCATCTTTGTTTAGAAGCTGAGGATTAATACTGCTCCTCAGGTAATGTACAGGCTTCTAAAGCTAGAACTACAGGGAGCATAAGAGAAAGAAGCGCTTTCCTGCATGTCTCTTCTCAGTCCCTGATGCATTTTTTATAGTTCCCCCCATTACATGAGTGCAAAGAGCCATGTGTGTAAGGGAAATCATTAAAGTACATCTGTAAACAAATACGCATGGAAACGTTTAAAATCTGACCTGTATGGGACTATCCATTCACATACATGAAATAGGAACCACCACACTAGCTCTGTGCCTGCTCAGTCTTGCTGGTCTCCCAGTTCCACCAAGAGCTGCTTTCCTTCCCTTGTTTTCCCTTCTCTTCTCACCACTCCTTCCACCAGTGGGATGCTTTACATCAGAGTGGATGCCGTTGTTCGTAGAGTTACACAGGTTCCATAGAAACTGACATCAGATTAACTACTCGGATATTCTTGATCTGATAAGACTCCTGCTTGAAAGGCAAAAGCCGTTTTCAGATTTATATAGAAGGGTTTTAATGCGCTCAGATCTCACCTTCTTTAAGCTGCTGAGAGCCAGAGGTGAGTTGCTGCAGTGAAGGAAAAGCTTTTTTGAAAAAAATTAACTAGTCTGCATATGCGTGCTGTAACTTCTCATTACACAGAAGCAGTAGGAGCCTTCAGTGCAGAAAAAACCCACCCAGGCTCTACAACCTGCCGAGAGCACCAGTCCTTCTGATCTGCAAGACTAAAGAAAGAAATCACTACTCTGCTGCATATGGATGCTATGAGGGATGGTCAATGCATCCTTCTGCCAGGCTTCCAGATACCTGGTCCCAGTAATTATTTCTCATAATCTTTGACGTCATCAGTGCAACATTAATTAAAGAATGTACTTATAGCAGTACTTTTAAAGGTACGTACTTGATCTGGTGCCCCAGCTGCCACAAAGGCTGTGGAATTTCCATCGCAGCACACTGTGCTCTGAGGTGATTCTCACAAGCCAGGATTCAGAACATCCAGAGAGAAGCAGTGCTCCTTCCACTCAAAGGCTGCACAGACAGATTTTTTTTTTTTATCTTTCATGACCAGCGTGCTCAATTTTTAAAACTTACTCAGACAGAGGAGAAAATAAATAAATAGCAGCAGCTGATCTGCCAGAGTGCATCCACCCAGAGCAACGGCAGCCACCCCCGAGGCGAGCAGCCACAGGCTGCCAGGCCAGCTGCCCCTACTAACACCATTCCAGTGCAGTTGATTTCTGTCTCTTCAGCATCAGCTGTTCACACCTCTGATGGGGGGTGACGGCTGCAATACGGACAGCATTTAGGAGAGCTGGAGCACAGAGCAGGCCCTGACTGCACAGCAGACCCGCTCTGAGATACCTACAAACTCAGTTTTTAAAAACTCAAGTAACAGAGCTAGCTCATAGCTGCTGCTGCACAAACGAATGTTTTAGCTAACTCACCTGGGAAAGCTGTTCACCAGCTCCTACCTTACTAGAAGTAAGAGCAGAATGCAGTAAGTCTTATAAATCAGCTTTTGGTGTCAATGCTAAAAGCAAGGCACGCAGTGACAAGGCAGAGCACCTCAGCTAATACTGGCATTGGGCTCACCAGCTTAATGCTCTGCAGCTGTTTGCAGCAAGTGCAGAAGGTCTTGCTCATTTGTGGATAATGATGAAAGGATTGCAAATCTGTGCAAAAAAAGCACTGTCTCTTTAAAGAAGAAATACACTGAAAAGCAAACAGTACAAATGAAAACTAGACATCAGCTGCAACAGTGCTTGCTCAAGAAATGAGGAGCAGCAGTTCAAACTCTTCAGGTTCACTTTTTTTTTTTTACTTCAAAACTTTCCAAAATGTTATTCTTCAAGTAGAGTTACGTTTCAGTAAATATCTGCGAAGCACAAGAAAGCACGAAGGGTTTTCCACCAAGAGCTTTGCTGCTTAAATCCTTCCTGCTCTGCAGTGGAATTACTCTTTCTACTCCCTTATATGCATGCTTTTAACATATATCTTACAACCCTTGGGTTCAACCATGTGTTATTACGTTTTAAAGCCTTTGGATGGTAGTAGAAAAATGTTCTGCACTATAAAACAGAACACAGCTGAGGTTTGATAGGCTTGCTTCTCTTTTCTACCCCACAAAACACTTTCTAAATGCTATTAAAATTTAGCATGCGCCATAATAACCAAGCTGCATTTTTTTCTCCCCACATTTGAGTCAATTGACTTTCAAGTTTTATCTTTCCATGTACTTTGACTCAAATAAAGTTGTTTCCTCAGTTAAAGAGGACTGCAGAATCCCTCATTCTTATGAGAAGCAGACCCATCAGTAAAACTTCACAGGCTCAATTAGAAGCATAAGTTAAGAGGCTGTTAAGAGAAACTTGTTGCTGGTGCTCGTTGCTGGGCACAGCATCACTGGGTGCTGTCTGACCCAGCAGTGGGCACTCACACGGCTCCTCCAGAGCTCAGACTCCTACAGCGCTTCACGAGCACACTTCTCCAGAGTGCTTCACCTCAGCTACAGCATTTAACCCCCAGAATAAGGTTAACAGAATCCCAGCTTCAGAACCGTAGAGCTTTCTTCTTGTACCTAATTTCAATTCAGAGTAGGAGACCACAGTTTCTCTGCTCCCTGGTGCTCCTGGCTGCCACCCTGCGCTTGCACTGCAGCACTAATGCTGCAAGAAAGTTGAAGAGCATTTATTATCTTCAACTGAGCAGCAGTTTAAAGCAATAAACCCTATGATCTGTATGAAAGGCGCAGACACAGCACCAAAGCACCCTGCATGGAGCGGGCGGCTGCAGCGCCGGCAGCGGTGTCACCTGCAATTCAGCAGCCCTGCCTGCCGAGCTGCAGGCAGAGCGAGCTGAAGTGTCAGCCCAACCCCATCTGACAGGGGGAAAGTAAAAATAAACCTAATAAATCAAGCGGAGCGGCTATTGCAGTGTGAGGTTCGGTTTTGTACCGCTTTCATGTCAAGGGAGCTTACGGGCAGGCTCCTTTTGCCGTTACCTGGGGCTCTGTTCTTTACAGCAAATTGGACCTTTCTCTCCGAAAGAAATAATTACTCTCTGCGGAGAAGGGAGCTGGTCATGAATGCTGATATGACACACAATGTCACCTTGCCAGTCAAAGGAGGGCTCTGGCACTCGAGCTTGGGCTCCGTCCAAATGCCGATCTCTCTCTCGTAATGGAGGTCACCTCTCCGCAGAATTTGTTGACGATCTCCAAAATGACAAGAAGAAAGCTCCCGTCAGCACTCTTTAGGAGAGAAAAAGACTGTAAAGGGAGGACAGAAACAGGAAAAGAAATTGCAGACAAAGGTCACTTTTTGCATAAATTGGAGGGCTACTGACGCACAGCTGGTCCTGCATTAACTCCTGGAAATACTGATCCCAACACAGCACTGCTAACCTGCACACTAAGGGCACAGCCTGCGCCCAACTTGGCACTGTCAGGACCATCTGCGTGTTGTGCCATGGCCATGGGCTGCACTCCAAGCACCCTGCTTTCTAAATTAGCAAATGCCCGTGTTGCATTCCCTAAAGGCAGGTCATATCACAGCAACACCACTGGAAGAGGATTCCTGAGCACAAAGACTTGCTTTCCCACTGAAGACTGCAAATGGCATCTCCATAAGAATCACTAAACACAAACTTCTCACCCATACACTCCTTGCCTTCAGCATCCTGAGTCATACCTATGTGATCTGCGTGCAGTTAGGTCCATCTCTGCAGCATCTCTCATGTGACAATCGCAATTAACACAATCATTGTTAATGCAGGAAGGGGAATAATTCACACCTGAACTGCAGCCAAATCAGAGCAGAAAACTGTTCTGAAATAGGATCTTGCAACATGTTGAACTATAAATTAGTTTCCTTCAGTCATAGCAAGCAAGGAGTCATAATGCCAACAGGATACAGAGACCAAAACGAGCTAAATCTAATCTACCTTCAGTTGAGCACTAAGAGAAAAAGGAAGAAAAAGTAGCCGATGATATACAACAAGCTTCACTGCCTCACTGCCACACCACCCCAGCAAAGCAAGCACAGTGCAGTTGGAGTAGTGCACAAAAATGAGAGTATCAGACACTGAGGTAGAAAACAACATTTCTGTAGACAGTCGAAAATTTATGGTGGGTAGAAATAAGGAAATTCTTCCTCAGCTCAGGTGGAACACTGAGGAGATCTTCATGGCGCTGTGATTGATGACATTTTAGAATCACCTCCCGGCCAAGTGTCAGAAGTTTCATCAGCTGAAACATTTTAGATTCCGTGCAATATTAGAAAACACACTGCAGGGCACAATCCAATTTTGGCTGAAAAGACAGGATAAATGACTTAATAGATTTTCCCTATATCTAGATTCCATGACTCAAGATATTCAAATCACAAGGAATTAAGAATAGAAATTTTGTATTATAACATATTTGATTACCGTTTTCCTCAACCGACGGCACCGCTGCCAGGGCAGGGGGAGCACGCTGGAACCACGCTGCCTTGTGGGCCATTTATACAAAACAGGAGCAAACAAACACGCGTGCTTTTAAAAAGGACTTATTTAGGGACAACCTGAAATACGAGTGCCTCTCCCCCCCTGCAGCACCCTCGCAAACTGCCCTGCAAGGCACACTCATGGCCTGCCCAGCAGTGGGCTGGGAGCGTTCACCCCCCGCGGCCCACTTGCTCGTGCACAGCTAACCTCTAACTGCACGCAGGATCAATCTGAGGTCCCAGGAGTGAGCCCCATCTGAAAAATACGTGCTTAGCAAACTCTTTCCCTATATTTTTCTCTCCCTACTTTACCATTACCAGAAAATATAGAAGGTGGAAAACACAGCAGCTGTAAATTCAGGTTATAATCTACTGTCCCAAGGAAGCCCTCAGACATTCCCTCTAACTCACAGGAGCCAGGGACTTTTTAAAGGAACTTTCCTCTGCTACATCCGTTTGGTCTGAGGAGGGTAATTTACAGTCACTAGCAGTTCCACAAATATCTGTGATTTAGTTCCCCAAATATTTGTCTCTGTGAAAGCTGAGAACCTCTCAATTTTACAAGAGTTTTTACAAGTCGGACAAAAGCTATTCATAAGACTGAAAACTGCAATATCCCCAAAGGGGGACAGGGGAAGAAATCAACACTAGAAGTAAAGATCAAGTGAAGCTCCTGTGACAGATGGTGTTCTACAAAAGGTCAGCCCTTGGCTCATTCAGCTGTTCATTATTTATTAACAATCTTTCTGACATTGGCATTACAGCAAGAGTCCGGCATCACGCCGATAATAAAATGCTGGTTTATAGTTCAAGGTCTCCTGCAGGTATAGCAAAAAGTTTACAAAGCAATTCCAACATGTTGCACAGCACTTCTTGAGGATACACATCCCAGCAGCCTGACATAGCCTGACTCCTTGTACAATAAAATTAAGTCCATTCTTAATATCTGCTCGTGACTTGCACATAACAGACACATCTTCAAGGTCACAGCTCATTTGGCAAGCTGAGAGCTTTAACTATAAGTAGGGAAAGCACCAAAGGCCTCCCGCTGACCTGAATGGAACTGAGGGCATTACTGTGTCATACTTTCCCCTTTAATGACAGATTACTAAGATGTATAAATTCATGTTCATGTTATAGACAGGGTAAGTTCTACACGCAGACCTACAGGATCTATAGAAGTCCAAGAAATATTAGGTTACCCTGTTTTTTATCCAAGTAAATTTTCTTCTGTGTGACAGCTCAGAAGAGTCCTCTCCCAGGGTTTCCAAAAGTATCTCTGTTGTTTGCAATGCAGTACCTCACAAAAAGCCTCAACAGCATAAGACTTTAATGCACTAAATGCTTCCCCCAGCCATGTGTTGATCCGCCATATCCTAAGCATATGCCACTTATTTATCAGGATAGACTTTTGTATTAAACGCCCCAGACCTGACACTTCCATGATGGTTTCAATTTTCTGCTCTTTGCTTTTCTGTTTTATAGCCCGTACTGTTCAAAGCCAGAGCACATCACTTTGTTCCCCGGTACAAAGCTCCTTTCACTTGGGCGCCTTTCCCTGTAGTCTACACCTTATCATTTGGCCATAACACCACAGCATTTACACTTCCATAAATGTCAAACCAAAGTAACATAGAACAGTTTATTTTACAATGCAGGGGATTCCTCATAGCTGTGTGTGTGGAGTAAAACACCTCCGAGAAGCACAAAATGCTTTCTGTGCTTTCTTCTGAAGGTGCGGGGCCAGCTGGCATACAACATGAAACCAACATCCTGCTGCCAGGACCTGGAACACAGGATGGACAGAGATCTTTGTGTCCAGATTTAATCCAGAACTACAAAATGGCAAGGTTAAGGAAAAAAAAAAATAGCAAGTAGTTATCCCCCTTCCATATGTTAACAACTTTAAAATGCCAATTTAACTTTTGCACTGTCTGAGCTTTACAACTACTCTTCTTCCCCCAGTCTGAACTCATACCATCATTATTACATGCATCCTCCCCAAATCTCAGGGCACATCAGGACCTTTGCAATAGTTACAGGTTGCTGTTCACAGCCTGCCACTTTCACTGTTTTCATTTCAACAGTCTTTGCAGTATCACAAGGGTGAATCAAGGAACAAAAAGAAATGGGAAGTCTCTTGGTTAACTCAGAAAATGGGCTCTGGTACAATAAGTAGAAGTAGAATCACAGAAGGGCTAGGAAAGAGCACTAAGATCATCCAGTCCAACTATCAGCCCGTACCTACTGACAGCATCCCTCAGTGCCACATCCGCGTGGTTCTTGAAGACCTCTGGGAACGGTGACTGCACCTCACTGGGCAGCCTGTCTTCAGTCAGAAGGAATCTTAAAGACCGCTGAGCTCCAACCCCCTACCATGGGCAACGTTGACTTACAATACTTACAACCTACTGAGTAATTGCTGTGGGATATCCTAGTTATCAAATGTTTCTTAGAGTTTCAGTTCTGTTGGCTATGAACGAAAGCATATATAAATGAACATAGAGTACAAGGCAATGATGTTAAATGATGCTTCATATGATTGTCACTATTCTATGATGCCATTAACACGCAAAAGTGCAGAATTCTAATGGCCATGCTCATATCATAGATCGGGTTTGTTGTCTAAATCCACCTGGCTGTAAAACATTTTAAGGTACGTGGCTGTTAGTGGCAACAGACAACCCGCTTTGTGCATGAGCAACACCATTCCCCTCACACATAAGGAAATAACACTTTCTCCATTCATCAACTAACTGTCAGAGCACAGACCATATTTACACAACTCCTCCTACTGCTCATATTTTCTCCCCCAGTGCCATGCAAACTCATGCAGCCAGTGCGGAGCAGGATCCTCACAGCCAATCTGCTGGGCCAGCACAGCACCTTTGCCCTTGCATTAACCCCAGCAACAAACCCAGCCTGTTCTCCAGATTAATGGGAGTGACTGGAAAGCACCTGCACTTCAATACAGATTGCTTCAGTCTAAATAATTGTCTGAACTCTTTTATGGGGAGCACCAGTTTACATCCAAACCCATTACAAAAGGACCAGCAGCAGGACTGGACAGAGTAAGTTGGTACTGAAATGCTTTCCAGGGCAAAAGGAACCATCTTTACATCATGTAACCCCCCCCCAAGAAACCGAGTCACCACCACAGCATAAAACCCTACACAGCTTCAAGGCACTGATCCTCGTTATTTCACAACTATGTACCTACCACTTAACTCTGAAAAATATTACTTACAAAAGATGACTCCTAAAAGCAAAGTTTGGAATTTTATTATACCTTTGGGCTAGATTGGCCGATCTTCTAAAAAATAAGGTTGTACTCTTTTCATTTGATATCCACAGGACAATATTTGAGTGGTGAGTGAGGTCAGAAGAAAAAGATCCTCAGGGCTCTTGCCATGTGATGCATGTCTTAAGAAGTAAGGTTGGTATCACCAGGCTCACAGGGCCACTGCAATAGCCTTCATAAAACAGCAGAGTGGAATTTCATTGATCATCCCTACCAAGGTGGGAAAATACCATTCAAAAGGCTGAGAAGCAGCTGGAGCACATGAGAAGCAATCGGAAGTGAAGATAAATGAAAAAGTCAATCATTTTCATGGGTGAAAAGAAATCATGCGCATTCCAGCCCACTTGGTTAGAAAAACTTGCTGCTTTGCTCAAGCAGAATTCTCTTCACTCATCCAAGCAGCAGAATGCAGGGGGGTCACTGAGAGAACAACTGTAATAGACTGTCCCCACAAGAGAATTATTCCAGCTGTAGCCACTGCTGAATCATAATGGGCCACGGGCATCGAGGCTCACTAATGTCTAACAATGCTCAGTCTTTCTTAAGGCAATGCAGCTTCAGGTTAGTTCATGAGAAACAAGCAGTGCAAATCCTTTTAACATCGCTCCAAGTCTCAATCTAACCTCTTACTCAGCGTGCCTGCTTTTCTTTCTTCATACCTGCATGCCCTGCAGAAACTACAAAACGCTCAGCGTACCATTCAAAAGTCCAACGCGGGAGAAATTTGAGTAGAAAACAGAAGTTCTTACAGTATGTTAAATAAAAATGTAATGGAATTAAATTACACATTATTTTCAAAGTTATTTTCAAAAACTTTTGAATTAAGAGGCAGTGAATCACCGGCAATGCTGAGGATCACTGGTTTTAAAATAAAGCTGGGTGACAGCCTTACTGCCCCAGCTGACAGTGGGCTCCCTCCCTGCTCATCTTTCCCAGCAGTACCTGAACACAACCAAGACCGACCACGCAGCTTGGAAATACAACTGATAAACTATAAATTCACAGTGTGGATTTCAGAGCCTTGCGCAGTGCTTTACCATACAGCAGTTAAACACTAAGCACAACACGATGGATCTGCTGGCTGTGAGGGGAACTGGGGTCTGAGCACATGGGGGCCAGCCAGGGAGCCACAGCCCAACGCCAGCCAGGGAACACAAGAAGCAATGCACTGGGCTGCAAACCTGCACACACAACACGTTGTTAATGTTTAAGTACTGGTGGGTAAGACCAACATGAGCAGAAGAGCTCACACAGACCATGAGAGCAGAACCAGAGGAAGGAATCACGTGTTCGTTGTCCATGACACCAAGCAGGTTTGCACCTTATGTCTCTGGATTACTTTTTGACATCTGGATCTGAGTCAAGGGGAAAAAAAGCCCTGTGTATTCAGAACCATTTCTGAGCTCAGCTGTAAGCAGGTAAATTAGGGCCGGCACTGCTGAAATTCAAAAATTTAGAGCAGTGTTAAGAAATGAGAACCAATCCCCGTGACGCTGTGTTTGTCAGCAGCTAACATAAAAAGAGAACCTCTTAACCTCAAAAAAATCAAACACTTTCTCATTTTATAGAGCTCTCAGTTTATAATAAGCATTTATATTACTATTAATGCATTTAAACTTCATTTTGCTGTGCGAGCCACAACATTTGTCCCTTCCAGAGTCTTATTTACTCCTCGGAGAGGGCAAAAAGCCCAGACCAGGACAGGCATGATTTAGCATTCTGCAGAGAAACCACTGGACTCTGACCAAACTGCTGAGCCGAGGCTGTCTGCAGCTAATGCATGCAGATGATGTTTATGAGGAGGGAGAACTATCAAACATTCATTCTGAGCACCTCTCATGCTATGTGCTATGAGAGGCCAGCGAGACTTGACGAAAATTCCTCTGCACGGAACAGCTGCATTTCTGCAGCATCGTTCCAGAGTGACTCTGTGAAACAGGTGACCTTGCGGCTCAGGCACAAAATGCATTCCTTCCACTTACCAGCATCAACTGTTCCTCAGTGTTAATTACAGTCAACATTAGTTTTTAGCTTTCATGCAGTTTACTGCCAACGGTTGTGAACCTGCGTGCTCTGAAGGGACACCCAACAGGAGGACACACGGCCTCCTCCCAGCAGCTGGGACAGCAGCAATGCCAGAAGCCACACCGAGGCTCTGTGGCGGTGCACACAGCTCCATACGCTTTCTAAGAACAAGCTCACAGGAAGGATCATTGCAGAGATGACAAAATGAGAAGGCTGCATGAGACAGAAAACAGCGCAGACCTGCAAGTAGACTGTTCAGCTACTCAGGACCCAACTTATTCTGTCCTGCATTTACTGTATTCTTGCATAATTTTTATTTGAACTGGATTGCTACTATTTTTCTACATTCTCCTAACAGTGCTGCTTTGGATGTAGCAATTCCATAAAAGATGTATCAGGGAAAAAGCAAGAACTTTGCAGCCAATCCCTCACTACTTTCATTTTCAAAATATAGAAACACACCTTTTCCCAGAATAGGGTACAAACAGCTGCAGCCTCATTCACCCAAACCCACACTCTCACCTCGTGCTCATGCAGGGCTGAAGGAATGCAGAGCACAGAGGGCTCCCGTGCCTGCCTGGCACCTTCCTGCAGCTGCTAGAGAGTGATTCCAAGGGAGAAGGCACTGCAGCGAGGGAGCCTTTCTCCAGCCAGAAAGCCAGCTGCAACAAGAAGCCGTGGGCAGTAGCAGCCGTTCCCAAACACTACCATGCATGGGGAGCAGCCGATGCCAGCTTCTATACAGAAACCAGCTTCAAGTCATCCCCTGCCAGCAGCCAGCCAAGACGGAGCCAGGACTCAACACTGTGCACTGCTCTGTGTCAGCTCCTCCAATGCCAGGCTGAGCCGGGGGACCCGCACTGCTCTGCTCTCCTGCACAGCCACCAACACATCGCTCCCATCACCAGGATTTGGGATGTAGGGGGGTCACCGTCCCCAGAGGCATTCAAGAAGCACCTTCATATTATACTAAGGGACATGGTTTTTTATGGTTTATATTGGTGGTAGGTGGACAGTTGAACTGTATGATCTTAGAGGTCTCCTCCAACCTTGGGGATTCTATGATTCCATGAGGGAGGAAGAGCACAGGGAAGCACAACCAAGCAAGAGAGAGCAGAGTGAACACAAGAGCAGCTTGGAAGCAGGTTGGTCCTGTGAAGGACCTGTTCTGTCAGTGAGGAGGGAGGGGGAGAAAAGTGAAAGCAAAAAAAAAAGGAAAACCTCCCCCTCTTCAATGCTCAACAGCCTCAAAAATCTCTCAGTATCTGCAGGAAAAGCTCATTTCAAGGACTACAGATCACTTTGGAGAGTTCACTTTGAAGGTCAGAATGTAATGCTATCTTAAAATCCCATTAAGTAACATTTTTATTTCCTTACTAGTCTGTAACCCCACAGCTGCCCAGTTTAAATATGTTTAAAGAAGAGCCATGCAAGAGGGACACGTGGCTGTGGGTCTGGAAAAAGCCAGAAGCCATCACCAGGATGCTGACACTGCAATGGGGATCCAGCTGCATAATACAGAGGGAGCCCTGCATTATTAACTGAGGATTTGGGGCCATATCTCCGTCTGACAAAGTGCTCCCACAGATGACTACTGGAAAAAAAACACACAAAGCAGACGTACCGTCAACTTTTCCTGAGGGACACACAGAGCTTCCTGCACCCCAGCACAACCACAGCCACAACACAAAAAGATGTGTGGACATGAGGGCCCACAGGTGATCAGAGAGACAAGATATCAACCTGATACTTCACAGGATCAGCATCTAAAAGCTGTCCAACTTTAGCTTGAAATAACTATATATCGAAAAATATTTTCACTGTAATTTAATCCATGCTTTTCCTTTGATAAATGTGCCAATAGGCATTTGTTGCATATAAATTGTTACGCTAAGGAAAACACAAAGTCAATTCACTTTAAAGAAAATGGATTAGAGAACAATTATCAACATTCTTTTTCCCCCCCCCCAACAGAAAACCAAGCATGAATCACAATTCAATATCCAACCCCAAAACTGCAGCTCAAGTATCCGATTCAGTGAGCACCGTGTGACTGCGCCGAGATGGCACACATCTAACCAGATCACACTTCAGTCAAACGGGTACCGAAATGTTTCAAAGCTGGGGTTCTGCAGTACAAAGCTGTTTGTCCTGAGCAGACCCGTATTTGCTTTAGCAAGCAGATCCATCAGCCCAAATTGTCTGCAGATTGCAAAATCAGAGCTTCCTCCTAAATCATGATATGCCATGTTCTAGTTAGAGAGTCAGCTTTCACAGGCGCTCCAGATGCCAGGTGATAAGAATTACTGATGCATTGCTTTCAGAGCAGTTTGCTTTATGGCCTGGCAGGTCTGGCTTCAAAATTCAGCTGTGTTCCATTAGCATACAGAATGGCAGCCTACAGAAAGGTTACGTTACAGCATCAAACACATTCGGCCTTTTCTATTTTTGCTGTCAGTTATAGGTCATTTTAAACATCTGGCAAGTGTATTTTTAAACTGCATCTGTAGTTTTAATTGGCCATCTTCTGGGAATGCTAGGAGAGGAGGGAGAGACTTCCCTAGGGGAAAAGCTGGCAGCTCGGGCTGTGCAGCATGGCAACAGCTGACTCAGCTGATTGTGGATCACACAACCAACAGAGATGTGCAGGACCTTCTGCACCACAGAAAGCTGATGCTGAGCACACAGAACGAGCAGATCCTTCCTGCTGACAGCAACACTACAGGAGCATCACACAGGAAGCAATTACTCCCCATCAAAGGAGGGCCACCAGTGTTCAACCAGGTTGTGTCTGCTTTCCTGCTCAACTCTTTTCAGTACCAAAGCACCTCAAATGCTCCTCTAAGGCAAACCGTCCTTCAGTTGCAGCACTTTGAATAAGCAGCTTCAAAAGTTTACATATTTGTGTCTGTTCTGTTAGGTCTGAGCAGCTGAAACACTATAAGGCAATGGAAAGCACAGCCATAATAGCAGAATAGTGAAGTCCCAGGCTGCAGCAAGTGACGATAAGCCCAAACACAGCAGTTGTGAACACAGAACCAAAGGAAACAATTTGCTTACCCCTGGAAGGCCTCAGGTACACAGAGATCTCCAGAGAGATACCCTCACCTCCACTGCCAACCCTTAAATGAGGGCTGGGAAGGGGAGGATCCTGGCTCCACCCCTTCATCACTCAGCAGCATTGCATGCACCTGAGCTTCCTGGGCTGGCCCTGCCTTCCCACCAGGTGCTCCATCACTGCTTCAGGCTGTGACTTAGCATTGCCACTACAGCATCATACAGGTTTCCCTTTTGGCATGGAACAAAGAGATGCAGCTTTCAGCTTCCCATTCGTTTCATGCCATGCACTCATTGCTGAAAAATTCATTTTAAAATAGTTTTTCCTCTAATGTATATTAAGCAATCAAATGCTGACACAACAAGGTTAACTGACAAGTTAAATTTTAGTGGGATTATCCACTAAATAGTTTCACATACTGAGAATTTAGAAGCTGCAACCTGGCATTTGGTTTTTGCTTATTAATAAAT
The DNA here is from genome assembly GCA_028571105.1 of Tragopan temminckii. Taxonomy (NCBI): domain Eukaryota; kingdom Metazoa; phylum Chordata; class Aves; order Galliformes; family Phasianidae; genus Tragopan; species Tragopan temminckii. The sequence goes on from JAOWBP010004584.1 coordinate 312,159, forward strand.
GCAAGCAATAAAAATATGTTCTATTTCACAGCACTACCTCTTAAAATGTAAACACAGCTCAGAGATTTTGAGCAGGCTACAAAAATGCTTTATTCAGCAGTCAAAGAGAAAGGCTGTCTGAGGCTGTTTAAACTCGGCACTGCATGTAAATACATCAGCCTGCATGTTCCACTAGAGGTCAATATTACAGTTACACACTTATTAAAGGCACTGGAATGAAGGTGTCTGCCAGGAGTGCTCGCCCCACGGTTCTGGAGAGTCAGGGTCCTGAAACCAACACTACAGGGAATTCAGGACGCGTGCCGTTACATCTAGGGTTCCAGGCAGGGGTTTTAGCTCACAGTTTGTCAGAAGTTTCTCATCACAAGGACACAGGCCTGCACTGCTGGGCAAGGGGTGGGTTTGGCAGACACCAGTACAGCCCCACTGCACCCAACCCCAGATCTGCCTTGCTGCCAGCTGTGTCCACAGTCCTGGTCAGCTCCTGCCTCTAAGGTCAGGAATACCCTCATAGTCCATATCAAGCAAGAAGCAGATGAACTAAAATTCAAACCCCCCTCATGAATAATTCACTGATGTGCACAAGTAAATCACAGCCATATCAATATACGTATATAGATACATAGATATGCAAATTGTTACATTAAGGGCTCAAGCTATCCACAAGAAAAAGAACAGCAATATAAGAACGTTTGCTTAATATCTGATCAGCGTGTAAAACTGTAACTAAAAGAACATCCTGTAAAGAGATAAAAACATGATGCAGAGTCCTACTCCCATGTGCACCTGCCACTGAATCAGGTGTTACAAGTCTGCCTCGAATTTTTCACTCCTTTTAAGAATACTGAAATGCACCTTGGTTTGATCTCAGTGATGACCTGCTCAGAAGCACGCACTGCTGTGTGGAGTCACCCATCATCTGCATCACAACACAGAGCTGCTCAGCAATCAGCTCCGTCGCACGCTGCCGATCCGCACCGTGCAGCTCAATGGCATGAATAACAACTACAGTGCTAAGCAAGGGTATTAAAAACCTTGAATTCTTATACATGTCAAAACAATATAAATGATAGATACAGGTGTAAAGTCCATCGATCTCTCTCTTTGCAAGATAGGTGAGATTGCATTAAAAATAGAATAGACACCTGCAAATAGACTGATATTTATACAGAATATTGTGACAACTGTCATTTTGCATCAGTCAGACGGATCCCACAGGATCTGTGCAAGTCTTAAATGTACCCATTTTTGTTTACTGACAAAATATAACAAAATCCATCCTCCCTAATGGTTTCCTAGTGGGGATTTTTCCTCTCCCTCAAGTCATCCATAAAATAAGTGCATTCCTCCACGTTTCCTGGTAGAAAGCACTTTATCAGGGCACTAGAGTATGGAGTTTTAATACTCCTCTCACTTGGATTTTTCCATGTTCTTCAGGATGATTTGATTACAGTGGGCTTGATTCTCAAGTAAATTTTACTGGCAAAAAAACGACAATAAAACACCCCAAGTCAACAAGGACCCACTGTGCAATACCATTCACCAATCAATGTGTTAGAGGTAGACTGAAAGACAAGCCTACACCATTTGTTTGTTACACCACTGGATCCAGTAACCTGCTTAAAGCTAATTATGGCTATTTCTATTGGTATGTAGTAAGCAATTAATAAATTTATACCTATACCATCAAGAATAGAGTCAAACTCTGTCACACCATAAGCTACAAAGCAACATTAACATTGATAAGGAACTATAAAGTTACAAGTGCGTGAAAAGCTTCAGATGATCATAAACACCTGGCCTTCACCTGTGAGAAGGAGGACTGGAGCACCTTATGTACTTCCAGCAGCACAGCCAGCATGAAAGAGAAATAACTGACACACAGCATTTTTTTTAACATGAAATTTGTGCAACTCTCTCATTCTAACCATGTATCTCTTGGTGTGCACTAGTGAACAAACCTAAACACAAGACATGACAATATGGTGTTAGAGAAAACTGAAAATACACAAGTACCAGAATGTATTCTTAGGTTCAACAGCGCTAGACAAATGCATTTTTAATCTCAAAGTGGTCAGCTGCAAAGAACAGGGAGCTGCACTGCACAGGCATCTCACAGCTCCTCAGCCAACCCAGCTTCACCACAAGGAGAACAGCTCATACACTAGTAATATTTCTCATCATCTACCACGGAAATCTAGTTGGGAATTAAGATAATTAGCAGTAACCACTCTGGTGGCTTCAGCCTTCCCAATGCAGCCGGTGCTCTGCCCACCTCCGTTACCACCTGGAGGTGCAGCAGCCAGCCTGGTCAGACAACAGGCAAAGCACTAGGCTCCAGCAGTGTTCAATACCAGCAAAATGAAACAAGATGATATGAGACTGCTGCAATTGAACATATTTCCTGTGGCCCTTAGAACCCTAACAGCTAATTATCGTGATTAAATAACTAAAAACGTGATTAAATGATTGCTTTATATTTTCCAGCAGCTATTCACTTATTTCAGGTGCATTTAAGTACATCTTCAAATAGAATTCAGATCTCCCAAGGGGTACGATGCTGAAATCAGCCCAAATATAAAGAATAATCTTCCAGAGTACAATAAATCTAAGACCTCAGATGCTGTCCATGGCACATATATATATACACTATATGCCCACAAACATACAGCATTTACAGAAGAAATGAACCACTCAGCACGCGCAACGGCAGCAGGACCAGCACAATGAGAAGGCGTTACAAAAAGAAAGATACTCACCCATCTCTGAAGATTTAGGCTCACAGAAAGACTCCACAAAGGAAAGACCTCCAGCAAGAGAGCCCTCCTGTGGGGCAGTCAGCCCTTAAATGGGGTCTAGGAAAGGTGCAGCCAGGCTCCACCCCTTCTGATCACACAGCTGAATCGCCTTCACCTGTGCTCCCAGGGCTGACTGGTCCTTTCCCCAGGTGCTCAATCAGTGGTTCAGGCCGTGACTCAACAGTTCTGAATGATGAGCAGACATCATCAATACAGCACAATTCACACAGGCAAAATCTGGATTCTGCCAATAATTTGTGATGCATTCTGTTCTAGGGGATGTGCATATTTTTCCTGCGTTCCTATAAAGACCAAGAGCAGCACTTTGTGAGCATTGCTAGGAGGACTTCTCAACTTTTATCTTGACTTTGTTGAGCTTTGCTTTTCCACACCTTTGGACTCTCGTAGCTTTCATACATTTCCAGTGTTTCCTGGGAATCTCACACAGCTCCACAAGGCAGAGGTTCACACCTTCCTGCCTGAAGCAAGCATTACTTCTGTCAGTTTTGCCCAATTCCTTAATTTGCTAACCAGGGGAGAGAAACAATAAAAAGGAAACAAACCCTGATTACATTTGCCAGCTTGACCTGTGGGAAAACATCTCAACCAGAGTTGCTGAAGTGACAGAAACGTGTTGTTCCCCATTTAGCCTAACTGACAGACTGTAACAGCTGATTAATTACGGAGGGAAGGCATAGGAAATCAACTCTGCACCTTACCTTTATTTCCCAGATCTTGCAGACATGACTGTCAGCCCAGCTCTGCAGAAATGAGGTGTCCAACGCCTTGCTGTGCAGGGAGGAACGGCCCCATGCCAGGCCCCGCATCCACCTGGTGCAGCACAGCAGCCCTGTGCCACCAGCAGCTGCAAGCAGTGAGAGCAGCACCGCTCTGCCCCTACCCCACAGCCAGCCATGCCCTCCTGTAGCACGGCCCTCTCTTCCCCATCAAAGGTGGAAACGTTGTGCATTTTGTGCTGTTGTTACGAAAGAGCAAACTGCTATTGAAACTTTCATTGTACAAAAAAATGGCTATCCAATTAAACTCCCCTCCTGTCAGAATGGCCCTGGGTACACACAGCCAGCTCTTGTTTCAGAGGCTGCAGTGGCACTTGCTGTGTCCATCTGCTAGCACAGGTGATCCTGAGTGGGAGCTACGAGACTTTGCTGAATACCTGACCATATCATACCTGATTGATTCTGGAACCAAGTTCTCAGATTCAGAGTTTCCAGAGCAGTCTATTACACAGAGAGCCTTCCAACCCCAACCTCTTCCAGCTCTTTACAACTAGCAGCTTGGATATGTATTTGCTTCTAGTTCAGCTCCAGAGGAGCTCCCAGTGCTTGTAAATAAATCAGTGTTCTCCTTCCTCTGAAAATAGGGGAAGAAGCACTCCCGCCCCGCTCAGCAGATCCTTGGGGAGGAAAACCTGAAATCCAGAGCTGGAGCTGGTTCTGTTTACACAAAATAAAGCCCTGTGCCTGCAAAGACGAAGCACTTCAAGGTCTTGTTTGTTACCGTGCGCCTCTTGCTATAAAAAACAGGACTTTGTGAAGGTCCAAGGCATTTCTTTTACTTGGTGAAAGACATTTGCATCACTTGAAGTGCAGTGTATTCTCAATGGCAATGTAGTTCCTATCCAAAAACACACCATGCCCTACATTTTGTCGTCAGTGTGGTTAATCATTTATACAGCCTGTAAATGTACACAATATTCACCGAAAAAGAAGGTCCAAAACATATGCAGTGTAGTACAGAGAAGGCATACAAGGACAAAGGAAGAAAAGATGCTCAGTATAGACAGCTAGGGCTGGAAACAGTGGGAAATGAAGGACCAGGATGAAACTGGAAGGGGTGAAGGGGATTACAGAAATAAGCAAGAAATCAGGACAAGAGCATGAATGGGGCGAAACACTAAAACATGAAAGGCAAAGAAGGGGGCCGTGAAACAAATACAGAGAAAGCCAAGATGCCACTAATGAGATTCCAAAAAAGGGACAGAACTGGAATGGCAGGCAAGGACAATTCTGAACAGGTTTAAATGGTCAAAGGGAAGAGGCTGAAAGAACAAGAGGGCTATCACAGTATATAGGAAGGCTTTTAGCAGTAACAACTGTAATGAATATGAAAATGCGAGTATTTTTCTAGAAAGAATGGCAAAAATAGTTTAAAAAAGAGGAAAGCCAGGAGTGTGCGGGGAGAGAGCAGCCTCAGCATTTTGTGTGCTGTTAGACTATTCCCTCTGCTGCGATGCCTCCAAGAAACATGCTAACCAATAACGGCTTACAGCTCATGCATTAATATTTCTTCTATATTTAGAGCTTCCACTTCTCCAACCTTTGCATGCCCCTTATCTAAAATTATGATCTCCATAGGAAGAGATAATATTAACCTGAGCATGTGTGCAGGGCTTGTTACTTATGTTCTATCAGATCAGAAATAATACATAAAAGAACTAATGTGGTGCAGCAGAAAGTACAAGAATTGACCCATCTGTTATGCAACACCGCCAGAAACATTTTATAGATACATATTAAAATTCAGGCTCTTGTTTTTGACCAACTCTCTGCTAGGTTTCATGTTGCTTGCCAAAGGGACTGAACAGGGCATGGCCTTGACTCATGCTCCTGTGCTGAAGTCCCAGACTTGCCAGACTCAAATACACACTCCTGACAAAGACAATCTGTCAGTGGCCTTTTGACATTCAAATTTTCCCTCTTGTATTGTTCCAATTTCCAAGGCATCTGGGCATATTTGTACTAAACCAAACTCGTATTGAAGGACAGCATGTCAAGCAACTTCATATCATTTGGGCTGGGAATTGGCTTGCTGGTTTGACCGTCCTTCCCTTTTGCCTTGTTAGCAGCATTATGAAGGACACCCTACTTGAGCAACTCCTTCTCCCCGCTTAGAAGTGGGGTGAGTCATCTGTCACAAACTCTACTGTAGCTCTTGGAGCAATACAGCCTGCACTTGCACTGCTCACACACATTGATTTCCTGAACTTCTTGCCTCTTTCTGTGCTAACTCACAGCCCGACTTTTAGCATGCGGTTTCTTCAGCTTCGCTGATCCTGGTAAAAGTGCACTCTGTTCTACCCTGTAATTTTCCATCGTGATATTTTTATAACATACTGTAATTAAACTCTATCTGTTTGATAGACTCTCTCCATACAGCTTTGTATTCTTGCCAGCAGTTGTGTTATTTCTTCACACAACACAGACCAAGCTTACGGAATCTTTCTCCTATGCACATCCTGCATCACTGCAGGACTCTGGTTGCACTGCTGTATCAGCTAAGAAGTGCAGACCTTGACTTAGCTGTATTTAGAATTTGTTGTTGTTTTATCCTACTGGAGGCTATCTCTGGCAACCTAAACAAAAGCAAGTTTTGTTTTTCGAACAAGAACAAAACTTTGCCTTTTTTGAGAAAAAGTTTCCTTTTCAACAATACGCCTTCCAAGGACCACATACAAGGAAGACAGACCTTACGAATAAGTTGGAAAAACTTTTTCTGGAAGTTAGGAATCTGACAGACATCAGGGCAGTGGCAGGGAAGCAGTGCAGCTTGAGCAGTGTGTGCAGCGTACAGGGCAAGAAGCTCTAAAAAATCGTAGGATGTATAAACTCAGAAATAGCAAATAGATGGAAACTGGAGAAAGTGGAGAGGTTTAGCACAAGGGTCACAGAAGTATACATGCAATCTGCCAAACTTATCTTGATGTTGGGAATTCAATTTCTTTATGTCTAACCTATCCAAGTGAAGAGTAAGAGTAATAGGAAGGCTGTGGGCATTTAAAAAGGTTATCTTTAGTCTAGCTGGGTTTAGGATAGCTTACTTGCAGAGGTCGCTCTACAATCAAAAGACAGTTGTTCTTCCCATGGATGATTCCTCTGGTTGCCTTCCTGCATACAGCCCTCACTACAGTGAGCCCATATGATTAATGTTTCACCTGCCCTGCACATTCTCCCAGCCATGACAATGACAGCGCTGACAAGTGGAAAAGATCCAGCTGTAGGCTCTTTAAACTCCTGGAAAATAGGAGACAAAATGCAGTGGCATTTGAACAGTACAAGCCATCAGTCACCTGAATCATTATTCCTAAGAATGCAGCAGATTCTCCATGTTTTTGAATTGAGACCAACATTTTTTGTAAGATAAAGAGTAGCTCAACAAGAAAGTAAAGGCTTAAATCAGAAATCAATAGGTGGAATTTTCCGATTTGTGTTATGCAGGTCAGATGATCACAGTAGTTCTTATTGACCTTGTAATCTATATTTTAATTAACGTACCCTTCTGATTATAAGATATCAAGAAGCATTACAGCTAACAATCTTCTGCTTGGGTTTCTCCTCCCAAAATGGACTTTCAACAATCATTACACATTTTTCTTTGATTTTCATAATTTAACATTAAAAATATGAGCTATTTCCAAACCACTTGAGATTTTGTTTGTTTAATGAAGAGTTGAGCGATTTCAAAGGTGTTCTTACAAATCAAATATTAGTTGGTTGCATGCTGACAAGTTTCTTTGCTATCTGATCATCCCTCAGCAATGGTCTCAAGGTTTGAATCTTTCTGGTATTGAAAGCAACCCAGCTGATTTTATAGACAAAGCTCTTTTCTTCCCAGTTTTCATGCAAATATGTCAAATGTTTATAACTGCTCTTGCCTTCAGCTTTGCATGTTAATTTTCTGTAGCAAAATCAGAGCATGGCCATGTGGAGGTAAAGAGATCAGGTCCTCTGCCCACAGCACTGCAGGGTGAGACGTACCTCTGCTTGTGCACCATTGCTTATGCCTGAGAAATTCTGCTCTGGCCACTTTCACCAGCAGTCTGCACTCCTGGACAGGACATCTATCTTCATTTACAACAAAAATTAGTAAAAATCAATCTTTTTAAATAATTGCTTTGTACAAGTCTAAATGTACTGTCTTAAAAAAAAAGAAAGAAAGAAAGAAAGAAAAAAGCATAATTAAAAGAGACTTCTTGCAATACCTCAGAGTCAGGCAATTATAAGGCACTTTTAATGAGTAACTTAGGTAATTAAATAAGTCAAAACGCAAGGAATGCTATCAATGAGTTACTGCTTCATGGCTCTGTGCACTTCGGTCTCTGACTCTGGGCTGCTCTTGCTGCAACCTGAGGGCCATCTCCCCCCGACAGGTCGCTTTGGCTGGAGAATGGTTAAGCAGGATTTTCTGCGTAAGCTCGGGCTGCAACTCATATTCAAGTGTGTTTAATACTGACTTGTCTAAAGTATGTTGGGTAATTGCTGCTGAAATTCAATGTGCGCTGTATCTCATCTAGGATGTGCAATTTACTGGCTATATTCTAGTAAAATAACTTTATGGCTTTCTGTCGTGATAAATAACAGTTTATAGCATAAGGGAATTAATATTTACTTTGAAAGCTACATAGACTATTCAAATAAAGTTGCTATATATAGAACAATCTCAACCACTGCTGGATTTTTAAATGCTTTGAATTGACATGAGAACTCACGTAAGTATTAAATTCCAGTGCCCTACAGCTATTAATAAAACTTTAGTTTTCAGATTTGCAATCAAAACTTTTCCATAGATCGTATGCCACTACAGTAGATCAAAAAATGTTAATTCAAAAGTGTGGAAAAAGACATATTGAAAGGCCTGTGTGTTTGGGAACGTTCTCTGCCCACTCTGTGTGCCCCAGGGATGGAAATGGAAGGATCACGGCTGTGCTCCACAGAGCTTGGAGCCAGGGACACAAACTTTAGTCAACATTCTCAAGAAAGTTCATGATTTAACACAAAAATGGTTGTAATTAGGAATGCGTTCTTTGTTACTCTAACAAGGAGAGATTGGAAAGGCACTGAAATCTAAAAGCAGTCTGGGTGCAGAACGGCGGCCCTGCAGGCCTGCAGTGCTCCTGTGGCTGTGGGCAGGATGGAGCCCCACGCATCCTGGAGAAAGTTCAGTTACGGCTGATACCATTCACTTGTTTTCCAAAGAGGTCTGCATCTCTTTGTCTTACAGCCTACAAAAAGCTGAACAAAGCAGAACCGCTGTTAAAATTGAGTCTAATGAGCACTGGGCAAAGCCTCCTGTCTGAGAGGATGCGTGTGAAGGGAAGTGATGCAGTGCAGGAGAGGAGGACGTATTTCATCTTTTTAAGCTAAGGAGCTTGTTTCTACTTCGAGGAAATAAGCTAAAATAAATGGCTGTGGCCGTGACGGGTAGCATTACATACTGCTGGGAAAACTGTCCCCTAGGATCACAATGGGCCTGGCTGTCAAAAGGGCACGGAAAGGGCAAAGCGCTTGCTTACATCATACACAGAAAAGAGTCAGAGCAGTAGGAATGGCAGCCAGTGCAGCCAAATCGCAGCATTGTGTAACAACCTTCCCGTGCTTACGTATATTCTTTCTTTCTCATTTCTTCAGAATTTGTTTATGGCAATAGGCACATAAAAACTGCAGGCAAAGTGTAACCATAAACAGAAACACCCACGCGGTATTATAAAATATACTTAGGTCAGACAGAAGACATAATCTTCAGAACATTTATAGTACTCTAAAATGTTGCAGTCCTTAGTAGAATGGGGCCTTTTTATGGGAAAATGCACCGTGTTTGCTGCAGTGAGGGGCAAGAACAGCTCCATGGAGGGGCATCGCTGCCCTCAGCCAGTGACCAGGAAAGGTTCTGTTCGGGCAGATCAGCACTGCCCCCCACCCCCAAGTGCTTACCAGAAGCATTTAGGTAAACAGCTGGGTTTTTTTTTCATGAAAGGTCCCACACAAGACAGCCAGGAGTCGAAGCCTCTGAACTGGGACGGGCACAGGTCCACCTCGCATGCAAACAATCTCATCTCGATGCAGAAAAGAGAGTAAAAACCTGAAGTATCACCAGGCTGCCCAAGGTGGGCATGCTGTTTCTTACTGTGCCATAGTAAGCATTAGGTTGGTAGGGAACACCAGAGGCCCCAGAGGGGACACGAAATCCCACAAATCACCAGCAGATCCCCAAGGCAGCCGGCGCTGTGCCGAGACCCAGCGGCTCTCCCGGCAGGCAGCACTGCCTCCCCAGCGCCAGAAGACGCAGCAGAATCCCAGCCCCTTCCAAGCTCTGTCTGAAGCGCTGCAGCCCCCAGCAGCCCCGGGGCTCCGCTGTGGCAGGGATGCTGCCCGCAGACTGCTGTTCATCCTCAGCAGCCACGCGATGGCAGCAGAAATATGAGAACACTGAGATGAATGAATACATTATCATACAATTATAAGGGAAGGATATTCTGCCCAAATGAGGCAGTTGCTGAATGTAACCTGATGTCCATGCCATTTTTAAGACAAGCAGGGAGTAGAAAAAAAATTTTTTTTTCCCTCAAATACAGTAATTTACATTTCCTACATTACCTTAATTGCTGACAGGGTCACTTGTGCTTTTTTGTTGTAGAACAGATATTTGGTTCATGGGCAGCTGCCTGTACCATGCTCTCAAATGCTGCGTATTTGTGACTGGAAAACACCACCGACCTCAGCCCTGTCTGCCCCTCACACCACCAGCCCTTATCTCAGCTATGCTGCAGCAGGGGCTAATATTTCATTAGGGCTGTTTTAGTTTAAGATGCCTGCTTGCTTTTTCTATTTTTTCTTTTTTTTTAATGCCTTTGCAACCAGGCTATTTTCTGAGAGCTGGTAGAGGCACTTCTTATTTTGCAAACAGTTGGCCGCTGAAGTGAGACCACATACAAAAATCTGACAAAGCATCCAGCTGAACAGGCCAGCATCACTCCGACCGTCTGCTGCTCACAGACGCGCTGCATCCAGCAGCACTGAAAGCTTCCCACCTCCACCACGGGGGATTTCAGCTCTGCAGCCTTCATGCACGCAGCTTTGCCATTAAGAACAGGTATACACAATTGCAGAGGACTATGAGCACACATCAGAACATACAGAAGAGGTAACAGCGTGCCCCAAGGAACAACCAGGACCATAAGTGTCATTCTGATCTGGCTTTAAAAGCGGGAACGGGCCAATATAACTCCATTTCTCTTCTTTCAGTTCCATTTCTTACAAGAGGGTGTTAGTTTGCAGGCAATGCTCTGTGTTTCAAAGAGTTGTGCAAACACTGGCTAATTCACATCTCTTGTCAGTAAAAAGGTAAATACTGTCCTACCAAGTGGTGGCCATTAAGAACTGCACACGGAGAGACAAAGCCAAATTGAAATCCTGTTCTGTCCGCTTTTCCACCATTAACTGTGTTAAGTGCCCCCCCGTTAAATAACAGGAATTGTCTTTTGGATAAGGGTGACTGCGCCGTAAGGCCGCCTACAGCCCAAAGCCCTGTGCAGGTGCAGGGCTGGCTGCGGGCTCTGATGGAGCTCCACCATCAGATCTGCTTTTTAGATCCTTTTTCCCAGTACGTACATTCACAGCTATGGACCGAAATGCAGCAAAGGTGCACAATACAAGGAGATTTTCACAAAAGTGCTACGCCTCGGCCTCACTGCACACACTGACCAGCACAGAAACCTGATGTGTGGTAGGGAGATGGTAGGGATGAAACAACACCAGGTGGCATCTGGAACTTCCACCACAGAATCATTGAACTTTCCTGTGCTCTGGACTATTTTTGCTTTCTTTCCATTTTTTAACCAAATACTGGATCATAACCAATCCCACACCAGTTGTACCAACGCTGCCTACCAACAAGTAACTTCATTTGGACCATATTGGTTTTACACATTCATTCCCTCTGTTTCCGGCTCCTGTATCCCTGGGTTATTTTCTGCCGTACGAAGACAATACCAGATTTTATTTAGGACCTCCAGAGCCTCCCAACCTCTGACCGTGACTCACATCTTCCTGCTTCCCCTCCCAGTGTACACTTTTGTCTTCCGAACACGAACTCAGGAAATGAAAATGTTTAATGCATCTCTGATGCATACAAAATTAGCAGCAATACAGCAAATGTGATTTGATTTCCTTTCTAACGCACCACAAAATAAATAAATAAAAATAAACACATTAAAAAGCCAGAAGTGTAACAGAGCAACGCAGGAGTTCCTCCTTTCCAGGGGAAGTTCTTATCTCCGTCACAGCCAACAGTGCAATTACAAGATTACAAGACACACACTGCTTCATCATCTGGATCCTCCGTGCAATCAAACGGATCCCTGCAGAAAAAAGTGAACCTCTTCATCTCACGTGGAAGCGCAGTGTTGCCCTTCGCAGCAGCTTTGCTTCAGTGCTACAGAAACCTGGTGCCTATTGCAATCTACTGCAAGGTCACTGCAGGCACAAAAGCACCAAACCAACCCACGCCGAGTCCTTCCTGTGTGCCCATAAGGACACCCATGGAAATCAAAGGTGGTGCAAAAAAGTAAATGCAGAACATTGTCTCTGACCCCCAAATACTCGTTTTCATTTTGCTTTGAAGTTCCTCATCTAAACTGCAGCCATCAGGATAAAGTTCAGAGCAATAAACCTCAGCTTTCCTCTCCAGCCCCCAGCATGTTAAACAGAGCATAGATCCAACAATCCAATCTCCATATATTTTATTCTTAAAATATTTCATTTCTGCCCACCAATCTTTAGATCTCCTATTGGATTTTGCTTTCATAAATGGATTTTTCCACAGAGCTGGCAGAAAATATATTTAATTTCAAATTTCTCTAAATGGAAAAAGTCAATATAAATGTCAACGTGCATTTGTGCTGCAGGCTTTCGGGTGACACCAACCTCACGTCTCAGGGCAGGGCAGGAGGGGCTGTTTGCTCGCTCCCTATCTGTGCACTTGCTCTAATGTTTTATTTAAGAAGGACCACTAAAAAGAGAGGAGAACTCTTTGATCTACCATCTTTCTTACCATTTACAGTATCGTGATGTAGCTGTAGTATCAATTACTCAAACAATTTCAATCTGTCCCGACGCTAATGTCATTAGTCCACAGAGATTCTTTTGGAACAATTTACATAGAAACCGCCTTTACATGCGAAATGAAAAATGCTCAGACTTCAGTGAATGGAATTTGAATTGCAGTCCTATGGCACGTGATTCAGCTTTATTCCCGTTATTTATTAAACAGGAAAAAAGGGGTGATGCTGTCCTTTGCAAAACCACTGCCTGCACGGCTACTGCAGAGCTGCCCCATGCAGCAGTCACCATTCCTTGTGCTGAAGGGAGTGCTGCCCCCGAGCAGCACAGCCCTCGTGCCCCACAGCCCTACCATTGCTCCTGGCAGCCCAGATTGCAGAATAAGCTACAGCAGCTGAAGGTTGGGTGGTTACGGGGTCAAAGCTGTCCAAAACACAGCGAGTGCTGCAAAATGATGCCAGAACCCACCAACATTTGCTGTGAATTGATGTTATTTTAAGTGCACATGTTGGGATCCCAGTACAGAATGTGAATGATTGACACGTGTGACCTCTTTGGAAGAGGTTTCCTGGGTGACTCATTCCAGATCTAATGATGACCCATATGCCCTTCAGACACGGGGAGCCAACCCCTCACTCCAGCACTGCCTGGCGCTGTGTAGGAACTCCACATGCGTTGGAGCCGGGCCTTATGGTCACGATGGACATCAGAGCTGTGGGACACAAACCGTAAGTGGGATGACACTCCTACGCTCTGTGCCCCCCAGTGAACTGCAGGAGATGAAGGGAGATTCTGGTTAGAAATCATATGGCAGAAGTTAAATATTTCCAGCGACCTAAGGAAAAAAAAATCCTTAATAGCGATGATAAAGAATAGATTTGTATAGGAACTGTCACTACTCCCAAGCAATTTTTCTCCTTTCATTTCAGGGCTGTGCTTTTTTGTGTTAATGTATGCACATATGTGTGTAATATTTTCAGAAAGCCTTTCACATTAAACTCTAATTTCTTCTCCAAAGCCATTCCGCAGTATTTTTCTGGAATGCATTAAGCAGCCTGACTGAACAATGTAATCCTAATTAGTTTGCAAACTACACAGCTCACCTCTGAGGGGGAGTAAAGCCCATGTAAATTAAAGCGAATTGGATCAGGCTGTCCTAGGAATAGTTTACAAGATTAGTGCTGCTGAGCGCGTGATCTCAGAAGTTGCTTGTTGCTTTCACCCTCCAGTAATAACTTACACGTACGTTTCACTGACGGGGAATTGAAAGGTAAAAACATTTTTGGTTTAATATTCCGCGATGGGTTCTTTGCATAATGCAGAAAAGCCCACTTGGTCACTTCCTAAAAGGAGAAGTCGCTGTGTTGTGCATTCCCAGCTCGGCGCTGTGCGAATCGCGGCGTTATCGGCACGGCACGCCAGGCCGGCTCACAGTGAGCTGGAGGAACCTCTGTCAGGTTTTGACAGTGATATTCCAGGGTTTCTGTAGTAATTGAATAATCTAAAATTTCCATTTGTGTCCTTGTGGACTAATCTGTAACAGCGTTAAGGGACTGTTATGATAATAATTAAATACAAGTCCTGCATACAAAATTGGTATTCTGCATCTCCATCCCCACAAGGGAGTTTCTCTCTTAATAAGACTTAGATCAAGTTTTACCTTTTTTTTTTTTTTTTTTTTAAGGAATTCATAAAGATTGTCATATTGTACCGAGATAACGCACATCTGTACATTAGAGAACAAGAAATTTCAAACCTACAAGCTTAACACATTCATCTTGTTCTCCGATCGCTCCAATCTTAAATCAGTGGTGCAAGACTAAATCAAAACTGATGAACCTGCCTCACTAACGAACTGGGGCTGCAGAAGGTGGTCCTCATTGTCCAGCAGGCAGCACTGCTCCCTCTTCCACACAAGTATGGAGATGACAGGCAGCGCACGAAGCAGTGCTGCTGCTGCTACCACCATTGGTTTTTGGTAGGGCAGCAGGTTCATAGCAGCAATTTGGCACAACCACATCCCAGGCAGCGCTGCTCATGCTCAGAGTGCGGCTCAGCAGGTCGGAGCTCTGCCTGAAATTTAACAGAGCCATTTGCTCTAACTTCTCTTCAGGCAATGAGATTTGGAAAGAACAAACCTGTTTTCAATATAAGATAAAGAGCAAGAGCATCTGTGCCAGCCTTTCAAAACACGGGGATATTTACTATAAAAATACAACCTCATGTTAATTGCAGAAGCAGTTTGCAACAAATTCGTGTGGATGTAAAATTTATGGACACCTGGAAAGACACATGGAAAAAGGAGCAGCGAACGCACCAAGTGCACTGCAGCTCAACCACAGTCTGCACACCCATAGCAGCACCAGTCTGCAACTACTTGACAGCTATTTCAACTTAGTCCTTATTTATTAGTTAAAATTTTTAATTATGTGAATTGATTAGGAACATATCACCAGGGATCCTAATTAATTAGAATTTTAAAAAGGATCACGGACTGGAGATTTTTAATAGATTCCACAAAGAATTGCACAAAGATGTATATTAAGGGAAAGGCCAAATTAACTTCTTTCTGGTATATCGAGCATTTTCTAAGAGGATTGTGCACCAGATTAACCAAGAAATATCCAAACCCCTTACTCGTAGTGATGCTAAGTGAGTCAGTAGCTTAAGCATTTCAGGCAGTTATCACTTAACATCTGCTTGATTAATTAGTTTATTCCCCTTCCTAGATTTTCTAGTTTTTCTTTCCTCTATTGTCCATGCTCACCAAATCCCTCTCTATGGTACGGCTGAACACAAAGATCCCAAAGTATCCACAGTACAACCATTTCCATTTTTTTTCCTTACCCAAATCTGGGACAGATGCAGAAGCCATTCCATGTATCAAACTCAGAAAGCTATTAATGGTAAAGTCTACTCATACAAAGAACATTTCAGAATTGGCTGGTCAGGGCTCGTATGGGCCAACGTGTTTTTCCTTTTTCCCTAGCAACTGCCATCCTCAAAACTTGATTTGGATACGATCTGTGTTCTTGGCTGTCTTTGTACTTTTCCATCAGTACGGCCATGATACCTATTTATCTTCTGGCTGCAAGAACAGCAAACACGATCTGGCAGTGCCACAAGGCAGACAGTTATTTCATGCCCTGTTAAACTCTAATGTGGTTAACAACAGTATCGTTCCAACTTTTAAAAGAGTCTTTTTTTATTATTTTAAATCTGTTGCCTGCATCCAAGTAAAGAACATCACTTCCAGTTAGGATGGGATCAGAAACATAATAACGTACTCTATCCATGAAGCAGCAGTGCAGGGTGTGCTGAGCTAGTAATTAAAAAGGTTAAAATATATAATTCTTTCCAAGCAACATTTTGAGGTCAAGAATATTAACTTTTTCTACATGGTTCAGAACTCAGATCTGTAGCAATTATTAGATGCAACACTGTCAGCAAAATGAGCAAGCAGGTAGCAACAAGACCTACGAGTGGGCTGGAGAGGAAAAGCACTGCGGTGCAGCAAGGTGGAGCGAACCTGAGCTCATCCTGCAGGGAAACCTGTCCTACAGCCTTTGGAAAACACTGGAATGGTGCACCAGACCCAGACTGTTATTTATTAGCACTCATTTTTGCCTGTTTCAGCTGGAATTAAGTCAGCAAAGCTGAAAGACAAGCGAAGGGGGACGTACTCAAAGTACAGGAGAGATTTCCACAATGGATCCAGCTCTTCTAGCTCCAAATGTATGCTGGTGTTAACTTTCTGATTGTGATCTGAATCTCTCTTTGGTTGTTCAGGTGGGTTTATTTTCTCCTGTCTTTCCTGACATCAATCACTGCTATCTGAATCATCGTTTCCTTTGCGTGTTCTGATACCCTGAGGGAGAAAACGTTCATTTCTTTTCAACGCTTAAATGATCAATCCGGATTCTGATACTCCCCTTTTGCTACCTAATGCATAGATTTATGTAGAAATTGCGTTCCACCAGTTTGGGGGCCCGATGAAAATCCCATTAACTGTCCACAGCATTGATGCAGAAACCGGATTCGTGCTTGGGCACCGCATTATCTGCTGGGAGACCCCTGGCACTGCAGCACAGAGCGAGTCCCACATTTATCACAACAAGGAGACCCAGGTTCTGCCCATTAGGCTTCACATTAAGAAGTCTGAAAGACAGCTTGGATTGGAGGGCACAGGTATCTCCTTGGAGGCTAAATATAAAGTACTGAGGGTCTCTTAAAGTGGAGAAAGACGTAAGAATGAGTGGCTGAACCCAGGCACATTCAAATCAGAAGGAAATTACTATGACCTTTATTTTCTTAAGTGGTGAAAGTGATTGACCACTGAAAGAAACCTTCAAATTGGTGCATTCTCTGACCCTTTGTACGTTCTATTAAAGGTGCGTTACCTTCTAGAAGACAGACTGCAACAAAATAGGAATTACTGCGTTCAGAGTGGAACTATTTGACTTAAACGTGGTAGGTGCAGACATACAAGAAA
Source organism: Tragopan temminckii (assembly GCA_028571105.1). Taxonomy (NCBI): domain Eukaryota; kingdom Metazoa; phylum Chordata; class Aves; order Galliformes; family Phasianidae; genus Tragopan; species Tragopan temminckii. The sequence goes on from JAOWBP010004584.1 coordinate 329,303, forward strand.
TCAGGTACTAGTGGCTGATCACTCTATTTAGGAAAAAAAAACCATCAGGAAGTGTTCATTGAATAATGTGTATGTGTGGTTGTCAAAGGTTGCTGTCCTATAGCTAAAGTTTGTGGGGCAGGTTTTGTTATTCTGCATTGTTAAAGTTCATGGAAGTTAATTAAATCCCGTTCTGCAAACACTAAACAAAAACAAACTACAATTTCTATTATGCTGACTTTTTTTTTGGCTTGTCATAATAAAACATTGTTATTGGATGTAAAAATTATGGAACAAAGTTATGTCTCCCCGGTGTAATATAATGCAATCCATTTAATACTATTTTAAAACCAAAAACCTCATTAAAACAGACAGAATGTAAGAATGACAAATTGCCTAGAAGGGAGCGTGAGCATGGAACGTATTCCATGCACTCAGCTGCTCAGAACACAGCATGCCTAATGCTGCACCGCGGCGTGGATGTCAGCATGAGCACAGCACTGCCGTGTGAGCAGTGCAGCTGTGGTGGTCCCACACACACCCCAGGCTGGGCAGAACCTCACTGGTCCTTCAGCAGCACCAATTACTCGCAACGCCACAAATTATTCTGTGCTGTGCCTGCACAAATGGGTGCAGCCTCAGATCCATAGTGGTGCTCACAGTCTATTAACTACAAAAATCAATACAGCTTATACAAATATATACCCTTACAGCTTCACTATTCATTTGCTGAAATCAGGGCATTTCTCGGTAACACAGCCACACTGTGCTGTCGAACATTTCATCATCCTTTTACCCCAGAGGTCGGCATTAACGTAGGGAACAGCCTTGCTGTCTTAAGAACTAACTTTGCATCAGAACTCCAACCATCAGAACACGCAATTCCCATTTAATACAGTAAAAAAATTAAAAACCCTTATTTTTTTAATCCACATCTGCGCATCAGAAGTGATTGATGTGATCCAATAGCTCATTTCTCACACACAGATTGTAAGAGAATGGTTATGTCAAACGATGACATATTTTAGAACAAACAGGCTCGTTCCAGAAATACCGCGTCAGGTGAAATGATCCGTCTGATTTTTTTTGAGTTGCTAAGGAACATCAGTAGAGCAACAGTCTCTTTCAAAACATTCTTTCAAGCAGAGTCTGATTCTGGTCTAAATTCAATAGAAAATCTATTTCTGCACATTCTAAGAGCAACTCTTAATGAGCATATGCAAAACGATGGCAATTACTGTGAAAATTACCTGTTTGGTGAGAATCAATCACATACATACAGCTTCCATGTGAAAAAAGAGGGAGAATACTTGCAAAGTTCTCCTACCTCCACTCCTTGGACTTTCAGCTTCATGTGATCCTCTCGGGTGGTTTTCCCGTCTTTCCTTTTTTTCCAGCAATACCCATCTTTCCTGTACTTCACCTTCTTCCTATTATACAGGATCATAGAACCATTCTGCGGTCTGCAAACCAGAAACAAAGAATGAGATAAAGCAAAAAACACTCTAAGAGAACTTATGAAACAGCGCACTGCAGAGCGAGGAAAGTCTCTGTAGAAAAGCAATATTCTGTATTTGGCACCTCTTTTTTTTTCACCTTTTGTCGCTTTAAATCAGGTTAACTATGTTTTACAGACTGCGAAGTTTTACTTTAGAGTCCGGTGTGTAACAAAGTGCCAGTGGCTGGTGTAAAAAAGAAGGAAGAAATAAGAACGACGATGACTTCACAGTGGCTGTTATTCTCAACTACAAACCGAAAATTAGAAGGAAAGAAAAGCGCAGGGATAAAAAGGCGTTATTTCTGGGGGGGAGAAATCTGTTTTCAGTGCCTCTGCAGGGTCAGGTCACACCAGTGCCTCGCACACAGCACCAGGATGCAGACATTGGCTTTGAGGAGCACCAACAAGGAGCTGCAAAGCATCAGTTCATACATCACTTTCACTATTTGCACTCTGATCGATGTCAGACGTGGGATAACTTTCTCTTTTTTGAGCAACGTGACTTCAGAGATGTATGAAAACATTTTCCTCTTAAGAAGCACATTGACACTTTAGGGTATCAATAAAGAAACATGGACATTTGTCCAGCAGACAGGACTTAAAACCTTCTTACTGCACTGCATTTCACAGAAGTGCTTTGCCATTTGCTAAGCCAATACACAAAAGGGGCATTTCTGCTGTAATATTAAAAAAATTTGCTAAAAAGACACCATGCATCACACACAGACAGCAGTACTGTAGATGCTGCAGAAATTTACAGTGGTACATTAGTCACAGTAATTTTGTTTTAGAACACCAAGAACAGAAAGAAAAACAACAACATTAGCAGCAGCTGCAATAAACAACTTCCATAGGCAGTCCTTGGCTGGAGACACGCGATAAAGCACAACTCCTGAACCCATATACACACGGTGAGCAAACAGAGTCCTTCCAGGGAGAGGGAACCCTCTGTTACACTGCTTTCCCTCAGAGAAAACAGCACAACAGTGTGTGAGAGTGTGTCACAACAGACCTTCTGTGTCCACGTACTGCACATTCCTATACATTTGTGCATTTATTTCCCCTTCTGGAACTGGAAGGAGAGGCATTTTTATTAAAAACATACACTGCCCATACCAGCAAGAGGCTTTGGTGAGGGATGGTGGGATGCCCTTCCCGAGGAACACTTCCGCCTCATGATCACAGCAGAACTGCAGGAAGTTTATAGGGCAGTAATGATGGGTGCTTTGTTTTGCTGCATCCTTGCCGCTGTGTCACAGAGCGGCTCCAGGACATGTTTGGTTTCTCACCTGCATTCCTATTAGTTCACATGTGGAAGAAACATTAAGTTAGGATGGGATGTATTCAGACACTACAAACACGACAGGAACTCGGCTCACAAGAGAAGATGTTTGTGATCACAGCGAAATCTTCATTCACGGAATGCAAACAAAAACACAGTATTCCGCTCCCCAGACAATCTGTGTAGGATCACAGAATCATTTGAGTTGGAAGAGACCCTAAAAGGTCATGTGGTCCCACTCCTGCAATGCACGGGACACCCACAGCTCCATCAGTGCTCAGAGCCCTGCAGTCTGACCTTGGCTATGCCCAGGGATGGGGCACCACCACCTTTCTGGGCACCCTGTGCTGGTGCCTCAGCACCTCATTGTAAAGAACTTCTTTCTTATATCCAACCTAAATCTCCCCTCTTTTAGTTGGAAACCATTCCCACTTGTACTATCACAGCAGGGCCTGCTGAAGAGTCTGTCCCTTTCCTTCTTACTGTGTAATGACAGTTTGTGTATCCACAGCCTTGTTTAACAGTGGAAACAGAGGTTTTTGTACCCAGCTGATCCTCACAATGAAACAGTCAACCCAACGAGTCCAGTCCAGTTATCCATCTCAGGGAAGCAGCCCATGAAATAGGTGGAAATAAATAAATACATGAAATTTAAAAAAGCCCTTTAGATTGCAGACCTTATGGCATGGGTACCTTCATAAGGCTGAAATGATACAAGCCATCATCAGTACAGAAATTACAGATTTTTTCTTGCATATGCAAACATTTATAACCCTAACCCTATTATAACCTGCGACAGAACCCCAGGTGCTCCCCAGCAACTCATCCTCTTCTCCTCCCTGCAAAGAAGACAGCAAGTCTACCGACTAACTGAGACAAGTCCTACGGCCTGCTTGGAGGTCTTGAACGTTTGGACATGGAAGTAAAACACTCCTCATTTTGGATGAGCAGCGGAGAGACCACGAGGATGAGCTGCACAACCTTGCTGGGATTTTGCAAGGCTGAAATCAGTTTTTTGTTCTTTTATTTCTGTGATAAAAAAGAACGCAGTCAGAGGTCACTGCAAAGCAGTTAACAAAATTTACACAAAATAAAATAAAACACGATAGAACAAAATCTCTTAGAGATCTCTGGAGCTGTCGATTCTGATAGCAGTGTATCAAGGCAGTTTAGCGCTCGTGGAAAACAGCTGGTTTCTAAAGATATCTTCATAAAACGAGAGGCAATTCTAACCTGATATACGTTGCTGCTATATTTCTCTTCCTGTAGGAAAAAATAGAGGGAAGATCTCCTGCGCTTATCTCTCTTGCTCAAGCACAGCCAAGAGCAATAAATTGATGGCTGCAGCGGGACGCAGCAGATCGAGGGCTGATAGCAGTGCTGGGCACACAGCCGGTGCAGAGCTCAGGTCTCCTCTGGAGGTGTTACTGCTAAAGCCAAACGCAAAGGCTTCACCTGCACCTTTGCAGAAGAGGGGAAGGAGCTGTAAGCTTGAGCACCAACTGCTCTGTGGCTGTAATTTCCCATCAGTCCGCTCCAGTGGCGTTTGTAAGAAGTCTGCATCTGAAGTAAGGTGGGATCCTCCGCGTGGCATCAGTCACAAAAAGCAACTGTTCTCCTTCATGCTAAAACTCCACCTGGAACCACAGCAGCAAGAAGCAGAACTGGAATGTTAACAGCAATTTGTTTGATTAGGAACTAATCTGCAGCTCCACAGTGCTCTGTTCATGAATGCAGGACAAAACTGAAAATAATCAAACGGCATTTTAATGGGGCTGTACAGCTGCCCATCCCCAGCACCCGCGGCCCTCAGGCTGCCCCAGAGCTGAGTGGCAGAGCAGCAGGGAAGGGCTGGAGCCCACAGCAGGGCACCGTACTGCCACAGACAGTGCAATTATTGCCGGTCCCACTGTGTGGAGCTTGCAGGATAGCCTACTTGCTTATGGCCCAAAATAGCACCGAGCATGCATGCAAAGAGAGAAGGCTCCGTTACAACTTTGAATTTCCTTCCTTTTATGAGTCTGTGGCATTTAAAAGCTGCCTGATCTCTATTTAGGTTGCTTGTTTGTGGCCTGGGGGAAGGAGGGAAAAGGACAGGAAGAATAATTGCAGAGCAGAGAGCCTTTTGTCTTAAGTATTGATGAGATTTGAGATGCTTCCCTCTCTCCTCCTGTTATTTACCACCACAGCTCTCAGATAAATGGGCACAGCAGCAGCAGAGCTATTTTTGCCCAAGTTGTTCCTGCTACAGCCCAGAAAGAGACACCAGATTCCATGCCAGACTTATTTTCCAAGCGTGTCCCCCTGGGCTCTGCAGGGATCCCCAGCATGGGGCTGAACGAAGCTGTGTGTGCCTTCTTCTGCCTCCCAGCCCCATTTGGAGAGGTTTTTGCTTGGTTCTTTTAATCAAGTTATTTGCTGGGATAATGAAAATCTAAAGCGGCTCATCTTGTTGTGAGTGTGGAACAGACACAAGGAGAGAGCAAAGAGAAAACAAATTAAGGTTAAGATATTTTGGTCAGCTGATGCTTCATATCCGCCTCTCCACTGCGCTCGTAAATTAAAGCCCCCGCGGCCCAAATGACCGCGATGTTCCCCTAATCATGTTACTGCAATATTAATAAGGCTGCTCAATGCAACTAGTTCCCTCTAAATTGTCCATAAAGATTTGGTAAATGTCAGACATATCATTTAATGAAAACTATGTTTTACTGCTGAGGGAGCTCCGGTTGCCAAAAGGGAGTTGCAGATATTGCAGCAACAAAAGAGAGCTTTTTTTCTGCTGGATGACAGAAAAAAAACCTTCCCCTAGAAGGCCCACTGCTCTAAAGCTGATTTTTATTGTATCATCCCATCTTTATTTCAATTGCCTGGAGGTGTTCAAGGCCAGGCTGGATGAGGCTCTGAGCAGCCTGGCCTAGTATTAAATGTGGAGGTTGGCAGCCTCGCCTGCAGGAGGGGGGGTTGAAGCTTGATGATCCTTGAGGTCCCTTCCAACTCAAGCCATTCTGTGATTCTCTGATATGATTCTATGATATTTAAGGCCACTCTGTTCTTTACAGCAAAACCCACAAAAGAAAGTCTGAAGTCCATCAGGGCCAAAAGCAGTGCGCACCCACAGCTGCACAGCTTTGCAGAGCAGAGATCGCCTCAGCCGAGCAGCGCTGCGTAAGGTCCAGGCGGGTCCAACCCAGCGGTGAAAGGCAAGGAGTTACGGTTGTAAGGAATATTCTGCTACACTGAAAAAAAAATCCTCTCTCAAAATATTCTCCTCAAGTTAATTAAACCAAAGAGGGAGGGCTGAGGTACGATACTCCTGGGAAATCACACACCTGTCTGAATACACCAAGAAAAATAGCGTGTGGCCAGCACGGGGCGTTTTAAAATAACATAGAATGTACGTAATAACATCTGAAAAGAATGATGCAGTCCTCTAATTCCCTCATCCGGTACTCTGTCAATTTGCTTAAAAGCATCATCTATTTAGTTCATGTCGCCGGGTCGCTTTGCTTTGCTGGGAATCACATCCAGTCCGTTCCAAACCCCATGGGACGGTGTCAGTGCCTCCTGAAGCTCGTCCACCGGCAGCATCAACACTGCCAACTCACTGCCTGTCGGGAGGTGGGCCGGGGAAGGAACACCCAGTGTGAGCACAGAGAACATGGAAGGATGGCTGAGATCGTGGATGGAGAGAAACGCCAACAGCGAGCGCTCCCAGTGCCTCCCATTCCAGCTACAGCCATGGCATGCAGAAACCCAGGCAGGCACATTTTTATCTTGGAGAGCTCTGCTCCATCTGGGTGCCATCAAACCTTCCAGATGATGGGTTTCAAATAAACTTTCTATTAATTTCTTTTCTGTGCTATGTGCAGCATTTAAAGCCCTTGTATCACAGCTCCTACTTGCAGGGTAGGAGAGACACATGGTGACTGTCAGCTGCGATTCCTTCTGACTGACATCAAGTTTTAGAAAGGCCTCATCTCCCGTTTCTTGTTTTAACAGGGAAAAAATCTGATGACAGAAGTTATTTCTCCCCTGAGAAATGCTGCTCTGCAAGTCTTCATTTGCCTTGACATTTCTCCTCCAACGTACCAATGGCTCACGGGAGATTAAAGTCCAGACTGAAAACTGAAACAGGAATCTCCATCAGCAACAGACCAGGATCCCCCATCCCAGCACATCTCCAAGCTTAGATGGTCAGTGTGGCGTTGGAGGAATTCCAAATCAAGTTTGAAATTTGCCTGACCTTTGAACTCTTCAGTTATGAAATAAAAACTTTGGAAGAGGTCTTCTTACCCACGTAGGAAGAGATGCAAATCCAACAAAAACATAAACACACTGGATTTTTTCTCTTTAGCATTAAATATAATCTGTACTTAAGATAAATGTGAATTTATCTGATATCTGCAAAATTTAAGAGGTTAAAGTCTAAAATAACAGACTTAGCAATTTTATCCAGAGTTGCAGTTAATGCAATGACTAATCCCATCAAGGGGACATTAATTGGTGTCTAGATGCTCCTTTTCATAGCAGCAGTAGGCCATAAAACTTAATCCTTACCTCCTCTTTCCAGCATGTAGCCTCAGTGTTCATCAATAAAACTAATGCTGTTCATTAAGTATGAGAGTAATTACCCACGGCTCTAACCAAACACGACTGAACAGGCACACACCAGTACGAAGGTATCACCAGACTGTTTACGGGCAGCCAAGTAAAGCATTTCTATAGGAACAGGATACATTCTGAGAACTGAAACAGCCACAACAAGCTGCAGAAGCACTGGGCCCGTTCCTGTGTGTGCCGGCACACCACAGCCACGTGCCAAACTCCAGGCAGGCTCAGGGTCCTCCCTGCTTTGGTTTCAGGAGCCTGCCGTGCTCTCTCACAGAATCATAGGATGGCCGAGGTTGGAGGGGACCTTAAAGGCCATCCCGCTTGAAACCCCTGTCGTGGGCTGGGTGTCCCACCAGATGAGGCTGCCCAGGCCAGAGCCAACCTGGCTCTGAGCACCTCAGGGGATGGGGCACCCATCCTCCCCCCATAGCTCCATCTGGATCTCATCCTTCCTCAGTCCACATCGTAGGGCACTTTGCATTAAGAAACAGTGCTCTGGGAAAATGCTGACAGCCAAACTCTTACTCAGAGCAATTTTATTTTTTTTCAGGAAACAATTTCTATGTGCCATTATGATCTTAAATGGCCCAAAATATCGAACATTAAGAACCTCTCAAAGGCTAGAAATGCAGAAACAGGCAGCTGCACTGCCAGAACCTGCATTGGCAATACCGCAAAATATCCCACATCACCACAACTTGTTCTTCTGCCTCCATTTATCAGACATGCTTCGTGACTCAAATATCTGCATCTCAGGACCATAAACATATCAACAAAAAGAAAATAAACATCTACTGAAGAAATGCTTCATTAAAGAGCTTGAAAGAATTTCCAGGGAGGCTATAGGTTAAGCGTTATTTTAAATCACCTCGGTACACAGGGTGGTTTGATGTACTTTGCTCGTATAAATATATGCCATATTGATTGGGAGCACTGGTCTATGCTTTCCAAATTAGCTCTGCAGAAGAGCAGCCTCATTCAAAACCCTTTATGTCAGAGGAAGAACTTCCATTAGCTTCATGGATTTTGGAGTCCAAACAGAGCCTTTGGCTCAGAGCACTCCCCATGTAAATACAGACTCTATTAGACCTTGCCTAGGGTGCAGCTTCAGAATATCTAAGTGGCACGGTTGCACCAGTTCCATTTGGCTTGTTAGATACAGTTAAATATGATTCTCCAAACTTTTCCTGTTGAGACAGCGTAGCAAAGAAGAGTTATCTGACATACGCAGACAAAGCTACAATCGACCCACTGAAGTTTCCTATTCTCCTCTATCTCCAAATAAAAGATAGAACTCAGGCTCTGAGGTTCGTTAGCTGGAAATTCACCCTTAGAAATTAATTTATTGCAAAAGAATCTGTACAAAAAAGAATTAATAAGGAAGAATTCCATTACTGAGTGGCTTTTTATTGTTTCTGCTGTTCAGGAGTTGCAACTTTTCAGAATCACAGAACCATAGAACATCCCAAGTTGGAAGGGACCCACACGGATCACTGCATCCAACTCCTGGCAACTGGGCTATGTGTTCTCAGAATGGGGCCAAAAGCCCTCACAATGCCTCAATATTCCACACCATGCCCCAGTACATCCCACCATGCCCTCCTTACTGGAGAAATCATGCCTGGTATTTTTTTTGGTCAATAATGGGAATACCTCTCATGCACACAGTTTTTATAACATGACATGACAGAGGAGCTCTTTTCTTTTTACCACAGTAGTAAGCCAGAACTTGTTCTTAGTACTTCTTCATTCGGCTCACTAAACAGGAATATGCTTCTGGAAACTGCTGTCCCAGAGCTCTCTCTGTAGTTCAAGCTGCAGGCTAACAACCGTATTTGGAATCTTTTTTTTTTCTTTTAATAAAGTGATAATTCATATGCTGATGGTTTGAAACTCTATCCCAGATTTGAAAAAAAAATTAGAAACAATTTTTATGAACTTCTCAGTATGCCAAGCAATTGAAACCTCCCTGTAACAGTATAGGAAAAAAGCTAGAATATTAAAATTGTCATTAAGTGAAATGCATATGAAATGCTAAAAAGTCCTTTGGAAAATTATTTCTTGATATAATGATGTGCTATAGACCTAAATCTTAGTACAAGGCATGAAGAAGGATGGTTGAATCAACTTTGTCCATTTAAATATAATTTTAAAAGAATTGGTGTTCATCTCTTTCTTGCTCAAGAACCTTTATCAATTTTGTTAGCCCTCATTTAGTTCTTATTCCTTGCTCCTATGGGGATGCTGCTTGATTTACTGAGAATTACTTCTTACAACTCATGAATGCTTTAAGCTGCTTCCATATTAATCATCCCAATTCTGTTGTTGTGCTGAGGGGAGTCCATCTCATCTATATTTCCAAATATACCTATGGGGTTTCCAGAACTCCTTTGTGTTAACAGTTGTTCTGTGTTATTGATTTCTCTCTTGTTGGACGCAAATCATAATGCCAAAGACCAACAGCTCTGATTTGGTCAGAAATATTGCATGACAGTCAAACTCACAGAGATGCTGCCAATGACCATCTCCTAACATTGTGAAAAGCACGACTGCTCCGCAGGAAGGTCAGCAGGAGTTGAGCCTTGCAATATTTGCTAAGTTATTTCCATCTATGTGAGCATCCATGTGTTTGCACATTTTAAGGACAACATGCATTTGCATGCCCTCAAAATTAGCACCCAGGAAGATGTGCTCAGGCACATCTGTCTGCCTTCGCTCCCATCACTCTTTAGCATGAAAAAGATCTCTTCTCCCCCACAAGCGCAGCTCTGGTACTGGCACCAAACTGCCACTCCTCTACAGACGGAACCGTCACCCCACCATCAGTTCCTCATGCTCACACGTCTCACGACTCCAGCTGCGCTCTCGGACATCTCACTGGGGTTGCCCACCTCCCAAGCTCCATTCCTGCAGCTCTGACTGCGCACGGTGCCCAGGGCACGTGGCTGAACGCCCCTGGGAGCCCGTCCTGTCTTTCAGATTAACCTCGAGAAGATAATCTATTTATTTATATCAATTTGGTTCCATCAATTAATGATGACAAGGCAATTAACTAGAATGCCAGACAGTAAAAAATAACCACATAATGCCTTCTTCAGAGGAAACCTATTATGTAATCCCAGTCGGTCTTCATTAACACGGAGTATTCCAGTAAAAGGTAGTAATCTAGTTATGGTCTGTGAAATATGGAGATCCATACAGTAATTTTTCAGAATTAAGAGTAAGGTATTTCTAGCAAATGGAAAGGAAACATTTCTGCATTTCTCCTGCAAACCTTTTCCAGATGAAGGAGCGGTGCAGCACTGCTCAGGGAGGAGATGAGATGTTTAAGGCAGATGCAGTAGTAAGGGACATGGGTCAGTGGGCAGTACTGGTGGTAAGTGGACGATTGAACTGGATGACCTTAGAGGTCTTTTCCAGCCTTAATGAGTTTATGGATCCATAATGTAAGACAGTGGTGCCACGCAGGCCGTGCGCCATCACCAGCGATGCATTAAGTTGGTCACAGGGCTCAGAGGATCCTCTGACAGCTCACCTCCCCGCACTGCCTGCTCCCTTGGCCACGCTGAGAGCCGGGCTGTGCCCAGGTTCTCCCTCCATCCAGCACTCAGCACTCGCCAACATGAAGGAGCCCTCAGACCTCACCATCACGACCCTCAGAGACACCAATGCTCCTTTTTATGCTGATACACAAATGCAAATGCAATCAACCATTTCCCAAACACACCAAGCTGTTAAGCATCCTTGACTTAAAGTTTATAATAAACTAACTTTCTAAAAAAACCTTGAATTCCTCCGGGACTTTGTTTACAATGCAACTCAATTATTGTTTTATTCGGATGGTTATCGTTTCTTATACCTTCTCAGCTCATCCCATTTCTGAATTTAATTACTTCGCGGTATTTTTAGTTGAGATAAAATTACACGTTTTCAGATTAATTTAGCTGGAGCTGACTTTTAATAATAGCAAATCCTTTTTCCATCGCACCCTAATTTGAGATCATCTAAATGAGTGCGAATCTCTTTTTAAAACCCCACGTCACACCCACATGGCAAGCTGCAATCACAATTTCAAAGCCTCGTGCAGCGTGCCAGACATCTAAGGGTAAATGTTGGCTAACTCTTTAATTAAAGACCCACTGTTTGGCTCTTTCCTCTGTTATTTTCTCAGCTCACGCTGACAGCGAGCAGTCAGGTGATTGCTGTTCCCTACACGCTGGCACCAGAAGCGCTGCTAAAAAAGGCACAAGGCAGGTTTAAAAACACCGACCAAAACAGTTAGCGGTGCCCTGCCAAAAGCAGCATCTCTCTGGTGTCGGTGTTACTGCACCGTCCTCCCAGGAGCGTCCTTGCTGCGATTGTGCAGCATGCGTGTGAGCCAGCACTGCCATCTCGTCCTTTTCGTTTTAGTAAGAAAGGTCTCTTTGATTAAAAAGCAACGAAAACAAAAAAGAAAGAAAAAGAAAATATGACCCCGTATACGCATATGTTGTGAAATTTATGGAAATAATTAAGAAATAATTAAGAAATTTAATTATGATTTTCATTTGGGGGAAAAAGTCTCTCGTGAATACTTTCTTTAACCATAGTTACGTATTCCAGAGCATCTTCATTTAAAGCTCTGCAGAATTAAACCACCCTGAGGAAAGCATGGACCCTACACCACATGGGACCTCGAGAAGTTACTGCAATAACAGAGCAAAACTGCTCCGTAAGGCTCTGACATTCGGGGATCCACAAAAGAAAATTGTGATGACGCTATCACAGAATCCTATCATGGAACCATAGGATGGCTGAGGCTGAAGGGGACCTTAAGGGCCCCCCAGTTCCAACCCAGCGCCATGCCTGAATGCTCCCAGCAGCTCAGGCTGCTCAGAACCCACCCATGGCCTGAGGTGCCTCCAGGGATGGGGCATCTTTGCTGTCTTGGCAGCAAACTGCAGCATTCCTGAGGTTCTGTGCAATGTTGAGCAAACTGAAACCTCCCTGAAATACTGTAAACACCATCTTTAATTTTAGTACAGGATTTTCGGGAGGAAGATGGTGGGAATGTTTTACTGCCAGGGATAGAAAGGCACACACAATTTATTCACTCACATTGCAACTGAGCGTTCTGAATAGCAGGGAGTTCACTTTTTTCATGAATATAAAACACTTCCATTACAGTCCATGTTTCCACGCTGCAAACACAACGCAGACTGAGGAGTTCAGGTATTCATTGTGCATCTGTCCCATCCAGCACCGAGAGCCGTGCTCCTGTAATGACCGCGATGGAACATCTCCGCATCCACCCAAACCCGTTTCAAGTGCAGATGAGATGACCGTCATGCTCACCCAGTTTCTGCCCTGAATGCAATATGCAGATCTGAGAACCAAGACATGAGCTCTGCCACTTTTCAAGCCACTCAGAATCGCAAATCCACAACGCAGAGCACCAGGAAGCAGCTCTAACCGAACCCAAATGCCAAAATCCATCTGCCCCTTAAGTTTTACTGCTTTACATACATAGGGCCCCATCTCCATCCCCACCACCTCTTGCACAGCCTCCCTTATCCCGAGGTCACATCTAAGTACCGCTTCTAATTTTTTCCACTTCTGATGGCATCACAACGCTATTGAGATGTAATACATTTATTATGAGGACTCTCCACCAGCGAGTATTAAAACTTCGGAAAGTGACTTTGCAAATTACCAAACAGTCACCGAGCTAATGAAGCAGGACTTTTAAAGTGACGGAGAAATAATTCCTACATTATAAGATGGCAATCTATTGTGTGAAGAGAGATTTGGCTCAGAGCGAAAACGCTCCGCAGCGTGAGAAATGCTAATCCATACCGAATCAGGCAACAGAGATGAAATAGGAAACAGATTTACTTCTGATGAAGGATGGCTTAGGGAAGAAATAACTTGATAGATAATAATAATAAAAAAGTAGCAATGCTTTGTGTGCCATATTTTTACTTTCTTTCGAAACCAAATTGTTTCAAGGAAACTCAGTGATGGTTCACAAAGGCCTGGCAGAACTTTCCTCAATTCAGACAGAACTTTTGAAGTTGTCAAACAAACACACTGCAATGAGCGGCTCCTCAGCAGCAGCAACAACCAGAGTTAATCATTAAAAATAGATTTTAAAAAATCCAAAACGCACCGTTTGCTTATTGGTTTGGGTGTCACAAGGCCGCTCAGCAGAAACGTAGCAGGGAAGCAGCATTAAAAGCAACAAAGCAAAGGCAATAACCCCTTCTCTAACACAACATCACTCCCATGGAGCAGAAAAAAAGAGGCAGCCAAACCTTCATCTCTCAGAGAGCTTCTCTGCAAAAGAGAAGGTGAGGATTTCAGAAATAAAAAAGCATCAGCAGAGGGGAAGGGAAGCATCAAACCGCTGCTACTGCTGCCGAGCACCACCAACATGCTGACCCAACGTAGAGCACGAGCCGGCTGGAGCAGCTGCGCTGTGCAGGCAGTGCCCTGCCTGGCCAGCCCCTCGTCCCCTCCCCGCGATGCCACACGATGGTTTTTAGGAGCTTCCCTCTGAATATTGCATAATAGAACTAAGAAAGCGGGACAATGAAAAAACAACCTGCCTCTCGGCCATGTTTCATCTGAGCATTTCATGACCAGGACAATGTGTTGTTCAGCGAAGCAAATCCTCCCTTACACACAAACTGTTTTCCTGGTAACCGGTCCAACAGTTTCAACCTTTCTCAGCTGCTCACAAATCCTGTTACACAGCGAAGATTTGTACCATAGCTTTAATTTACTTACTGTAAATAAATCCAGCAACTTGGCCAGATCATTTAATGAGTCACCCGGGATACCAGAGGGGCCAGAAAATTGTAATCCTTATTCCAACAGCATGAGGTAAAGCTGCGTGCTATAACCTAAGGTAATGCACCACTAATAACGTCGTACAATTTCAAATAAAACCTTTAAAATCTATTCGGCATTAATGTCACCTTGGAGTTTAAATCACGGAGAGCAATTAATAGCAGAAGGATGTTAGTTTATAAAATTAAGAACTCAAAACATTCCTAAGTCAGAGCTCCAGCAGCCACCTGCCAGGAGCTGCGCCAGGAGCACGGCTGGCTCTGCGTGGTTCTCCATCTCAGCGCGCCCCGCGTTCAACGCGAACGCCGCCAAGCAGCGAGCAGTGAGGGCTGCCAGCTTTCTGCCAACGTCCCGCACAAAAGAAATCATTTCTGGAAACTGCTCGATGAATTCCTGTGTGCCCTGCATGCTTCTCTACAAAACGCCCGGCCAACGCCGCAAAGAGGCAACTCTCACAGCACCGCAGCTCCATTCATTTCCATGTCAGGCACCTTTAATCATTTTGTAACTGCTCTTTAATGAAGTTGCTTTTTCAACATTCCAGCTCAGCCAAGCCACCTCCAAAGGATGATGTGACATGCAGGCTCAGCAGCCATGCAAAGCAGCGCTCAACGTGAGCATCCCACGGATGTGCTCAGCGTGGAGGCTGTGCTCAGCACCTCAGTGCTCAGCCCCAGCTCTGACTGGGGAACTCTGGTCTCCGATGTGCGCGGGATCTTTGAGCTGAACTCAAGTCCTTTCAGCGCCACTGCCAGAGCCCTTTGTAGGAGAGCACAGACCACCATGCCATCCCACCTCCTAGCACTGCTTAACACAGCCTGCAGCCAGAATTCTGATGACACCTCAGATTAGGGGATGCAGCAGATACTCCCAGACATGCTGTTGAAAGAAGTTTTGTTTCTCTTAATTGAGAGAACCTTTACACATTTTCTTATCACTTAACCTCCTTTATTTGTATCTGTGTAAATCAAGTTGTAATATCCTGTTTGCTCAGCACGGCAGCAAAGAGCAAAAGGAAACGCAGGAGGCTTTTCAGCTAGTGAGAAAGTTAAGTAAAATATAGGGAACATGCCACAAACAAAACAAAGTCAATTAATTCATTTGTTACAGAGTGAGAGTCCTGCATAATCTGCCCTTTGAGCAGTTTATTTTAGCTAATTGCTTATCCAGCAAGATGATCTCCACTGCACGAGCCATTTGCTGTGCTGGAGGCTCAGCAGATGAGAAACAAATGGTCACCTTTCAGAAGGCATGGAAATGACAGCATGTGGATTCTCCCTATGCACCACTTCGATCCTCAAACCAACAGATGACACCAGCTAAGATGGGAGCACCACAGGAGGCAGCATTCCCCCCTCCAGGATGAGCAGAGCAAGGTGGGCTGCCTGCAGGATGCACAAGGAAGGCTTCACCTCTGCCCATCTCTGCTGCTGCATTCGCCCATCGAACAATTCCACTTGTAAATACTGCGTTCTTCTGTCATCTGTCCTACTTCCCCACCGGCGTCAGATGAAGCGCAGGCAAAAGCAAACGACTTAATACAACATTTGCCAACTCCTCTTTTTTCTCAGCGCTGCTGAAGAGCAAGCTGAATGCAGAACTGTCAGCCCTGCTAAGAGTCTTCCAGCCAGCAGAAAGATGGAACAAGTACAGATGTTATTAGTCTCATTAAAATTTTGTAAATTAAACAGCGAGCGTAACAGCCTTATTTGTCTTAATTTAGCTCATCATTGACATTATAACATAAATACAGAAATATCACTATGGCCAATTCATTCTCACTGGCAGCAGCAGTCGGGGGCACCCC
>JAOWBP010004584.1:345413-361158 GCA_028571105.1 Tragopan temminckii
TTGACATTATAACATAAATACAGAAATATCACTATGGCCAATTCATTCTCACTGGCAGCAGCAGTCGGGGGCACCCCGACGAAGTGCGATGCAGCACTGCTGCTGCCAGGAGTGGAGCTGGAGGGGCTAGGGTGGCCCCCTGGCTCTCGCCCAGCACCAGCAACCTTGTACTGCACACAGCAACGTTAAACGAGGCCAGAAAAAAAACAACAGAACACACCAACAGTGCACACTGGCACAGTGTGGCTCCCCAGCAGAAAGGCATGACAGCTTTGACAGACTCGATAGATTTTTCTATTCATTTTGTAAAAATGCCAGGCGTGTAAGAAGTAAACAAGACACCCTAGGATGACACGCTAGGGAAGACTGAGAAGTCAGTGCTTTCCAGGTAAGCAGAGTCAACTTTAGGCACACTGGCCAGGTCTGGGCAGTGAGCAGTCCCCAGGGAGCTGCCTGCAGACCCACTGCTCACAGGCTGTTGGGGCTTCTGGTTCAGAAGTCACCCACACAAACAACAGTATTTCTTGTAGGAAAGATTCAACTTATCAGGTTCCATTGGGAGGCTTACGATGGGCTTTTACTGCTGTTTTATTTCCCTCAGAATCAATAGAAAACAATAATCCTACAGCTAAACATAAATCACATTGCAAAACTTGGTGAATGGTCACGTGCGGTGCCTTGGGAGCAGGCATTTTATTTAATTCCAGAACCAGCACAGTTCATGATTTGCAGACTCGTGTTCTGCAGCCAACCAGCGCTGTGGGGCTCTGCTGCCCCACTCATGATCCCAAAGCTGCTTTGGGAGCTATGTCCTCTATGAACCCCATCTCACCCCAGCCTGCTCTGGGGACACACGCTGAATGACCTCAGACAGCCTGCAGCGCCGTGCTGCACACCGGCACCTGCCCAGCACGGGGCAGGCTGCATGCAGGCACTGCCCCACGGGCTGAGGGCAGCAGGAAAACACTTATCTTCATGAACAAACTTCTCTTCTGCCATAAGCAGTGCCAAAAGCTCACAGAAGAACCACGTAATTTAACATTCTGACAGTAAATTACAGGAAACAAAAAGGCATGGGGAAAGTTATCTGAGGATGTTAGATTTAAGGTACATTTTTAATTAAAATAAAAAGACCAAAGCTGTGATGCAGTATCATAAAGCAGATAATTTTACAGCTGGATGATCTCCCTCTGATGTACTGGAAAACCATTTTTAAGTGACATAAAGTTTAACATAGCGGTACATCTGCCTACCCACCAGATTCTACATGGAATTTAAAATTTAATTATTTTCAAGTATTGTTGCAGCGCAAGAACGTCAGCCAAGCGTAACTCTGTGAGAATTTCTGCCAGATTTTTGTAAATCTACGTTTCTCAGGACTGAAAAATAATCATCTTAAGATGATTTGGTAATGAATTATCAGTACCATTAAGCAAATCCTGGGGGTTACAGGACTATTAGTGGCATCCTTTCCTATCAGCCTCCTTGCACGTAGCCAGACCCAGCAAGCAGCAGCTGTGCTCCGTGTTGGTTTGTTATGGACATGGAGTTCCCACAGCAGCTTCCTGTAAATACAAGCAGGGGGATGTACAGACACTGCAAAACCAATCTATACCTGCAGGAAAATATATAAAGCCACAGGGAAACAGAGCATCGCACACATAATAGTCAATGGACGAAGCACAGAAAAGCAACAGCAGAGGAAATGGAAAAACGTGTCCTTAAGTACCTGATGGTGATATCACGAAGAGGGCATTAATAATGAGTTTTGTTAGAAGGAAGGATTTCTTCTCAGGAAGAGCGGTGGGGCGCCGGCACAGGCTGCCAGGGGGTGGTAGGCACCCATCCCTGTGGGTGTTTAAGGGCAGGTGTGGTGCCGAGGGATGTGGGTTAGTGGGCAGTGGTGGTAGTGGATGGATGGTTGGACTGCATGATCTTAGAGCATTTTTCTAACCCTAACAATTGTATGATTCTATGAATATTGATGTTGAAGAACCCATGGAAGGACTGTGGGGCTTTAGAACAGATTTCTTAAAAAACAACAACAACCTGAGCCAAAATCATCAGCCTCAAGAGAAATTCTAATGGCCTACAGAGTGGCAAGCAAGTGGCCACCAAGATGGATGAGACAGCACTGAACACTCTGAGTGCAACATGGGTGCACCGCAGCGAGCACTGCTGCACGAGTTCCCTCCTGCAGCACAGAGGGCCACACAGCTGGGGCACCCGCTCATCAGTCATTGTCCATTAGTCGAATAATTAAAGCCTACAGCGCTGCTTACTTTGCTGATTGTATCCACAATTGTCTGGAACAAATAGGCAGTTGGCAATTTGGAAGCAACACGTCTAAAATAAAGAATGTTGTCTTAAAAACAAATTCACGCAGAGAATTCCTCTCGGGAGCCGGGGTGAGCGCAGGACGTGGCTCATGGGGACAAGGCCTTCATCAGGAATCAACGCCACGTTCCAGGCCCACGTAGTTACCTCACGATGTTAAACTTTAGGGTTTTGTACACCAGGGGCAAATCAAAACCAGTGTGACCATCACAGCACTGCCAGCCCACACACGCGTGCCTCCAGCACAGGACAGACGCCCCACGCATCCCTTTTCACAACTGTCTTTTTCTACATCAACTCGTGCCATTATGACACTGGAAAATCTTTCCATTTAAATGCAAAACAGATGCAACACGTTAATATGCCCAGAGGAAGTGATGCAAAAGCATTGTCTCCACAGGTAAACACAGCAGGTGACAGTCACTTGTTTTAGCTCTCCACATTCCCATTAAATATTTGTAAACCACTGTTATGAATCTATAGCCCACAGTGGTGGTTCTTTCCTCGGAGCAGCAGCCAACCCCTGAGCTCCAGCAGAGCCCACGCTGCTGGCAGGGCTACAGGATCCCTGTTCCTCTGCAAGGAACAAAGCAGGAACCCACCAAGGAAACACAAAGCGCGTTTCCATCTGCACAGGCAGCAGCATGGACCTCACCACCGAATACACAGCTCTTATAAAACATTCATCTCCCCAGCAGGCAGGGTAGAACACGTATCCAAAGTCCTGCAGAGATCCCACAAGCAGTGGAGGACGCACAGCAAACAGAAAGGGAAAAGGAGACATCCGCAAGGCGGTCTCAGCTGTGGTGATATCCACAGGTCCCAGCTCCACCATGGATCACCTCAGTTATGGCATCCTCCTTGGCTCCAACGTCAGGAAGAGCTAGGCAAATGCCTGCTGGGCTACAAACGTCACCCTTCCTGCTGCTTCTCTGGCAATAGCAGGGAAAAAGCCTATGATTGCACCTGATCATCTCAGCTGTAAAAGCACGTTTCTCCACAAGCTCAAAGAGAGCAGGAAGAAAACAACCAGGAGCTGAAGCTAGTGCCTCACAACTGGGAGAAAAGAAGCCTTCTGCTACTTGGGTACACAAGCATTGAAAATAGAAACTCCTGGCTTGAGGGATGAACCTTCTCAGAGGAAAAAAAAAAAAAAAAAGGAATAATTACACATTTCTGTAAATATCCACCAAGACCACAACCCATTGAGAGGAATCAGCACAGGAGATCACAAGCACCGCAGCGTGCACAGGAACAGCACATCTGTCAAACACACCAGCTACCTGCTTAGCAAATGATTCTTCGTTCCACACGAAGATAAAGCCGACTCATTACCTACACGCGCTCTTATTCAGCACAAAAATCAGTCTCTGCAGTGAGCTGCTCATCTTCTGACAAACACGGTTTGTTATACAAATCAATTTGTATTCTTCAAGTCTGAGTAGCAGGCCCTTCATTATGCACAGCTCCCCTCCATCAAGTTCCCTGGCTGTTCCTCACACGGTGCTCAAACACTTCTAGAATTTTAGCATGCACTTACTAATACACCCGAGTGCAGTTGAAATCAGGCTATACTGATGATAAATATCACACTGCTAACGCTGCTCCTGTCTGAAAAGGGAAGGATCCACATTCTTGACACATGACATGTCTTTCCCCTTGGAATTTAAATCCCAGTGCCAGGTTTCCTGGAGGAAAACAGTCTTTGTCAATAAATAATCCCATAAATAGTTTGTTTTTAATCAGCTGGTATTTGCGGGCCATTGGGATGCAACAAGCAGCCTCACATGCTCTCTCTCTGTGTTGTTTTTGATGCAGAGAATGTATTGGAGAAGTGAGAGAATATCATTAAAGGTTAATTATGAGCAACTTAAAGGTTATTTTTGCATGTCTCACCTCCTGGACAAAAGATGCTTCTTCACCACGGTACCAGAATATCAATTAAGTCATCGAGCATTTAAAACAGGACAAAGGTTTTAACTTTGTTACTTTCCAACACAGTATGAACCAATACTGCTTCCCCGGTCCTTCTGCAGCCCTCACATACTGCGCAGGCAAAGCATCTCCAAAACCATCCCTACTTCTGGATACTCTCCAACCTAGAAACAAGGCACATAAACACATCAGGAAGTCTGGTTCTGGCCACCAAGAGACCAAAACAAAATCTCTTTTTATACATGTTTAATCTTCCTCCTGCTTTGAGCAGGACAATAGCAGCCACTGTCTTACTCAGCTCACGGTCCATTAAGCCCAAACCACACAGTCCAGCATGAAGACTCAGCCTTCGAAACTCCAACCAACCTCTTGCTCCCCATGATATTTTATCAAGAAAGAATCAGAGCCTGGCCAAATTCTGAGTGCCAGTTTTGTCTGAAAAGAAATGCTACGTGTTTTCATGGACCGTATCTATCGATGGGACAAGCTTACCGAAGGCCGGGCTGAAGGCAGACAGCAGTTTGCCAAATAATTCAATCACTGTATTACCAGATAATTGCTTTTCCTGATGAGTCCACGTTTTCCAGGGTTCAGTGTCCATGGCAGGGGGGGCAATGCTGCAGATCTGCAGCGCTGTCCTTCGCAGTGATGCCACTCTCCTGAGCTCCCAGTTAAATATTAAGTGAGACAAGTTCTCCAGTAGCACCAGCATTCACCTGCTGTCCTGCCTGAATAATTCATGGGCAGCATTTGAATGAAATACTTACAGAGGGTGAACAGATCTGGGCCACGCATTCTGATGGCTACCAGCAATTTTGCTATTAGGTCATTTTAAAACAAAAAGAATGAGCTGTTGAAAGAATTAATTATTGGCTTCTCAACTCTCCTGGACCACAGGGGCTAAAAATCTATACAAATCAATGCCTATTAAAATCATCCCCATACAGTTTATCCTCTTCAGGGAGGAAAAAAAGAAGTAGGAAATACTGAGCAGTAAGAAGAAAGTGTTTAGAGTCATGAAATCTTTAAAGTGTAAAAAGAGATGTGCCATATTTAGCAGGGATTATGTCAAGCAGCATCCCAAGCTAGAAAAAGCTGACAGCTCACACATTTCCTTTCATGGAGGAAAAATAGGTCATACAGGACCCCAAACATGTAAACAGAATTGTCAGCAACATGAGCGGAAAGCACAGAACTTCGGCATCGGGCATGGGGAAGGTTGAGAATCGCACATACTATGGAACATATGAGCCGTGTAAGCGAGGGAGGACCTTCAGAGCGTGTGTTGGATCTCTAAAATGAGTTTGAGTACTGTTATTTCTGTGAACGGGAACAGGAGATCAGATATCCCAGAACCAATCACAAATACTGTGCTGTCGTCTTCATGTGACCTCCAGCCAGCGTGGACTGCATGCTGCTGCACCGCCT
Organism: Tragopan temminckii; assembly: GCA_028571105.1. NCBI lineage: Eukaryota > Metazoa > Chordata > Aves > Galliformes > Phasianidae > Tragopan > Tragopan temminckii. The sequence goes on from JAOWBP010004584.1 coordinate 351,114, forward strand.
GCAGCCTCAGGAGGCACCTCCATTCCATTCCATCCTGCTTATCCCCTCCAGGACACCACAGCAGCAAAAATAAATAAAGAAATTAATAAATGCCACGATGGCGCTTCTTCAGGCAAAGACTTGAGAAGTCCTTTAGAGCTTTTCACCAATTGCATCAAGCTTCAGAGCCAGGGCTGTCAAAAATACGTGCAAACTGCAACAGAAAGCGCTGCCTCTTCTTGCACAGCTGAAAGATCAGGGTGAACTACAGCGACGCTTTTGACGTGAGCCAGCAGCCAAGTAGGTTGAGTTTAAAAAGGCTCATGCAAGGGGTTGTGGGTACCTCATATTTTGATGTCATCAAATTTTGAAAAGTTTATAATAATAAAAAAATATACTCATAAAGGGGTGTGGGAGAGAAACACATTTTGTAACTGAATAATGACACTGAGAAACAAATACACAGTGTGACGCAGTGGCTTTAGCACGGAGCACACCGGAGAGCTGGCTTGCAAAGCAAGGAACCTAACAGTAAATTAGCAGTACAGCACAATTGTTTTCAGTCTTCATTTAAAGCCAACCTTAGTTAATCTCACTTTAATGACACAGGAAATGGAAATTCCCTTAATAAAATAAGTTATGAATATTTATTACTCTATTTTTTTTTACCTGAAAATTGAATAATTCAATTAATTCTACTATTAATTATTGAATACAAAATTAATATACTGCAAAATCTCAACTTATCTTTAGAAGCCCTCGGCAACTCTGATAAAAATGGCTGTTGGAGATAGGATGTAATTGTGATATATGTGTGTGTGTGTGGAGCTGCAGAGCACAGAGCCCAGTGGAGGACTCAGTGGCCTCACTTGGAAGAAGGAAAGCACTCATAGGTGAGAGGAGCTCTGCTGCTCCCCGCCAGATGCTGCCAACGGAGCGAAACCTTCCTGTGCTGCTGTGATGAAGCAGGTCCTGACAGCTTCGTGATTTATTAGGTCAGAATTTATCAGTAGGAAACGCTGTGCGGCCCTACTGTCCTTGTCTATTAAATGAAAAGCAAGGCTTGTTTTCCTTAAGCCGGGAGAGGGAAATAAAAATGCTAAAAATAACCCAGTAGGTAGCATAAGTAAGACTAAATTACTGCAAATAGATACTGACAGCATATGCAAATTGCTATTGATTTGTATGGGTGTGCTGCAACTGAACTTTCCTTTCGTTCCCGAAATATTAATCATTGCCAAGTCTCGCTGCCTAAAAACAGCACTCAGTTCCTTTCAGGGCTGAAAATCCGCATCTGGGAATTTCCCCAACCACTTCACATCTCAGTACAAATGAAGGCTTCTCGCAGTGTCAGCTTCTGGAAGTGCTTCCCGAGCAGCACCCATCTCCCAGGCTTTGCAGCAGCACGGAGCAACTTCTGTGCTCCTGACATTTGTTTTTTGGAGCGCTGGAGCCCACCCTGTCCATGCACATGGCTGAAACATCCCAACTCCGTCCCCAGCTGAGAACTGACCTCACAGCTTCGGCTCAGCGCCTCACCTGCAAATACAGGCAGAAGCACACTGGATATTGCCAACACTTCTGACGTACACTTCATGCAAAACGAAGACAGGTAATTAGAGAAGGCGCTGGGAAGCAAATTAGCAAAGTAAATCCATAGAACAGAACTTTCTGGACGAAGAGCGTCAGCTTTGTCATTGAAATTCCAATGTAAATAATGATTAAATTCTACTTGATATATAAATGTCAAGTAATTTTTGTTAAATGATTTGCATTTAAACTTGGAAATGTCAGAGATTGCAGTATTGCTGCATTAGCAAAAAAAGCTTCGCCAATTTGCGCTGATGACTGGAATACCCACTGTGGATTATCTGGCAAATTATCAACTAACCAAACACCATCACAAGGAAACATCAAGGTCGGTGCATAGGGAGAGACTTGGTAATTTATGTTGATAAACTGGAAAGCTTGAAAGACAGTTTTAATAATATTCCAGTATATTTATTAGCATATTTCATCAACTAGAGTCGTCTAATGAGAAGTTTCATAAAAAAGCCATTTTAGAGACCGTAAAAAGTTTTCTTATAGCTCCCTTAACATCATCACAGCAGCCATAGGACAACCGTATCTGACTGGTACGTGCTGTAAGCACTGAAGCTTCTCAGTGAGACAGATCAGGATGCTCAGGAATTGCAGGCGCACACCTACGGCTCGGAATAAACTCTCCCCTCTTTTCCCACTGTACGCATTAAGTTCAGCAATCAGACATTTCAGAACTCGCTGCCTGCCAGGTCACGCCGCACTGAGCCACCAGTGACAGATCCTCTGCAAGAGGTTCAACCCGACTGCAATTAAACCCAATATCCAACATTCACGGATCTTGCTCTTCAATATCCAAATTCCAGGATACACAACCAAGCGTGAGATTGCAATTATCCACATTTACAAGGAGCCCTAAGTAATACCAGGTTACACTATTAAATCCAAGGCCGGATGGTGGTTTTTCAGTAGGCAGATATCCAACAGACAATATGTTTTTGTGCACAGAAGGGTAAGTAGGCAAACAGGCAGCTCCCAGCCCTCCTCCCACCCACTCCTGGCCAAGGGGATCCTACAGCACGTTCCCAAAACACGCGTCTGACCACTGCTCCCTGCGCACACAGAGCACAGACACCAACCTGATCCTGAAGCAGCTCCTTGGGTCAGCTGGAGCAAGTCTTCTAGTAGTGGTTCCTCAAATCATACTATATATCATTTTATTAAGAAACTCTATAAGTGTCAGTGGTACAATTCATTTTTATTAAATTTCTGAAAGGAAATTAGAAGCACCTGCACAGCAAACAAAGAACGGGGAACGTTCCAGTTCAGTGCAGGATCGATGCCATTAATTCTTTAATACCAAGAGCTCTGATTGCATGATCTCAGCATTTAACTGCTCCAATTAATTATAATAATAAAAGAAATTAAAAAAAAAATCAAAACTAACTCAACAATTTGAGAAGGTCCTTGAACATCCATCACAACTCTGTGTCTCCTGGGATGTTATTTCTTTCAAGTGTAAACATGCAGGTATTGTAATATTAATAGGAAAGGTATTTTCATGCATTGCCTTTAGCAAATCTCGTTCTTAAAGTCATAAAACACTACTACAAACACAATGATAACCTCCTTTCTTGAATGATGCCATGTACACCCCAACTTCTTAACGTGTTTTCCAGCCAATTAATGGGCTCATGTGGAAAAAGGTCAGCAAGAAATCATTCGGCCTCATTTCTGAAACTCGGATTACCAGCCAGGTCAGAAAATAACCTTTTCTAATACCATCATATTAGCTGATGTATTGCAGCCAAGAAGTGGAGTGAAACAAAGCATTTATGCACACCAAAGACACACACACACACACAAAATAAAAAGACAAAAAAAAAGAAGAGATGAACCTCAATGCTGTCATCAGCAGAAAAGGTCCATTTACTGCATTTCTTGGCCCTTCAACCAGAACAGAGAACCATTACATGAAACAATAGGGGTTTCCAATTTGGAAGGTGGATTTGGAATAGTGGGGGTAAAAAAAAAAAAAAAAAGCAGCAATGTTGGAAAGCAAGTGTAATTTTAATGTGTTACTGATAAGTAACAAAACTTTGTGAGTCTTAATGCAGCAAGAAATAGCAGGAAAACATCTGCAGTCTAAACTTAACATACCAGACCTCATGGGATGGGAGAAGTTAAACATTTATGGCAGTGAGAAGAATACATGACATTTACTGAATAATAAACTGCAAACATGTCTGTTAATTTGGCTTTTTGGGATCTCCTCACCATCAAACACTTAACCCCAACAAGAAAAACACCAAAATGCAAACAATCCCAGAGAATGCATTTTAAACAGGCAAAGCACAAGGGAAGGCTTTGTGCTTTTTTATTTATTTAAAGTTCGAGGCTGCAGGGAGAACTGCCGAGATAAATAGCCTGCAACCTCACTCAGAGCCTTCAAAATCCGCTCATCTGAGGGATACAATTAAATGTTCAACAATCAAGTTAAAACTTTAACCTGTCAAGATTGCAGCTGTTCTATTTTTAATCAATCTGATTTCATTCAATAAAACGCTCATTAAGTCAATTAATGAGACTTTGGTGTCACAAGCCATCAAGCATGACTGGGAGTTTTCACTTTGTGGCCAACGGATTGATTAGCAAGTCAAGTAGTCAGTGGAAATCAGTCAATGTACATTTCACAGGCGGAATTATTAGCAATGTTACCTTGTTTTAGGGGAAGTTGTTAGCCATTCTTCATGCTTTTCAAACGTTATTAAATAAGCTGCAATTTCCTGAAAAGAAACGCAGAAAAAGGAAGTTATTGGCGTGGCTGTCCTGGAAAACTGAGAGTTTTATAACACAGAACCCTTCTGAAGGTCTTCACCTTGAACAAGCGCAGTCCCAGCTCTGCCTGCGACTCAAAGCAAGCTTTCACACTTACGTATACCTTTTACCATGAAAGTTCCTACACTTACAATACGAACAATGCATTTCTGTCTGTGAACTGGGATCTTTGAAAACTGTTCCAGAACACACATCATTATGGTTAAAAGCGCATCTATTTCCTATTTCCCACTCTGCTTCAGTCGTATCACCCTACAAGCACAGACCCAGAGCCTGGTGCACGTCCATGCCACCACAGCCAGCCTCAAAGAGCAACAAGGAAAGGCACGGCCGAGGCTTGCAGCGCGCAGGGTGGGCAGTGCCAGTGCTGGGGCCCGGCCTGGGAGAAGGGAAGGCAGCGCAAACACGGACACTTGGAGCTAAATTAAATATTTATAAATAGAACAACATCACTGCGGAGAGAATTGCTGAATTATTAATTGTTGCCATAAAAAGCCGGTGGGTGACATCCGCATCAGTGGCTGCTCCCGCCTGCAGGACCGCACGGCCCGCTGCTCCCAGAGCCCGGCTGGGATGGGGGTGCAGCCCTGCGGGCCCCGAACAGCGAGCTGTGGGGGCAGGTGGGAGCAGCGTGGGGCAGCTCGGCTGTGTAACGCCAACACAAGGACCGCACCGCCGACCATGGAAGGATTTTCTTGTTTAAATGAGAGTTCTATGTCAGGGTTTTATCTGTGTAGCACCAAAGCTAAAAAAACCCGCAGTGCTCTCCAACCAGCTGGCCCAAGCATCTGCTGGAGCCACACAACGCAATTATATTACTCCCAAACGAGACGTAAAAATATCTTGTTTCCAATACTCTTGGTTTTAAGACTCATCCATAATGTCCTCCGGGTGTTTCAGCGGTGCCAGATCTCCGCGCTCTGTGCTTTATTAGAGCTGTGTGAATGTCATATTAATGACTCCTAACCAACATGTTTACACTGCAAATAAATCCTCCCAGAACCCCCCGCACCACAAACCAGCACGCGTCTGCCTTCCCAAACACACAAACCTGCCGCCAACAGCCTCAGAAAGACGCAGCGAGGCTGGGCTGTTCGGCACCAACTTTGCATCGCAGGATCCCACACCGCGGCCTCAAACAGCCCCGAGGCAGCGCGCACCACCCGCACCCAAAGGCAGAGGCTGCAGAGATGCAGCGGAGTTCGCAGCACCTGATGAGCGAGATGGAGCGCCTCGCTGGCGCAGCCCCACGGCAGCCCTTGGCAGATGGTCTGTGTAAGCAGGCATCTGAAGAAACAAATCCCTTGAATGCGGAGCTGGGGATGAGGCTGATTCACCCTCAGCATCCTGCAAAAATAGGCAAGTCCCGAGGGTTTCAAATTAGCAAAGGATTGTGCCTATTCGTACATTCATTTACCATGAGAATGAAAGAACTGGTAGCTCCCAAGGCAAACCAAACCTGTACCATGGCACTGTCAGCACCGAAAAGCAAAGCATTTCAGGTTCATAAATCAAGGTCTCAACCAAAGGCTGATTTCCTTTCCCTTCCCAGCTGGCCTGAGCGCCGCATGCTTGAGATCTTCATCCCCAAACTGTCAGGGAAGAAAAGAACTGCAGCAACAAAATGTTGCTATTTAGAGGCAGAAAAATTGTTTTCCCTCACCTCCACTGTGCTGACCTGGACTCGCTCAGCACATTTCAGCAGACAAAAGAATAAGTAGATTTAAAGTCTCCATTATCATCCCACTCGGACAAACGGAAGCGTCAGAAATAAAGAATGGTCACATAACTGTATGCGTGCGGAGGCGCTCAGGCAGCTCCTGCTTTTGTAAGTGGGCTTTTCTTTCTCCAGGTAGCCACAAAGAGCACAAGAACAGTGTGGTGGTGCATCTGAAGGCAAAAAGCACTTCCTTAAAACACCGGAGCGTGCTGGCTGAGGTCACCCAGCTCAGCAGGCAAGGCACAGCAGGCAGCACTGCAGGGCCGTTTCATTAAACGCACCATCAGTGCATTCTCCTTCTCTGAAACTGCAACCTGTGTCAGCCCAACAGCAGCAGAAACAGCAGCCCTGCAGCGGCTCAGCCTCGCTGCCCAGAGCTGGCCTGCAACTTCCTACCAGCTGCAATCCATGTGTGCGCAGTGAACGCAGAGGAATCGGCGCTGCAGGCACACGAGCGACCAACAGAAACACACGTGTACGTACATGCTGGGTGCTGCTCAGGGAGGTGTCCCGGGAGCTCCTGTCCCTACTCCGGTAATACGGAAAACAAGGGCTCCAACCAGACCCAGAGCTAGATGTTCAGACGATTCAAAATGCATAATTCAATTCTTCTAACAGGATAAAAGTGGGATTCACATCAGCCAGGATAGGAGTTCCCAGAGGCTTTCTGCTTAATGATACATTACAGCCTGATTTCCCTCCTCCAGAGGAAATACCTTGGATAACAAGGAAAACTGAGCTCACAGTGGCGGTGTGAATTAACACGTACAGCAAGAAGGCAGAACGCCCTCCATGTGCTCCTCATACGCAGAACAAGGAGTCACGCAATGGGGGAAGCACAGCACAGCCCAACAGTATGGCCAGCAGTCCCTGCACACAGCGTGGGGCTCAGCACAGCACCTCCTCCTCCCCATCTGCTGCAGAATGCACCTCCAACCCCACTGCCCACTGCCACAGCTGCAAAGGGATCAGGTCCAGAATACACAAAATCAAAGCACTTCATTTCAGGAGTGCTCCTGCTAAAATGGCTGCAAGTTATCCCAGTCAAACAACTCCACACGACACGGAGCAGAAACAAGCAGAAAAAATTCCTATTTACAGTTTGACACCTATGTGCCAACTTCTGTCACTACATAAGCAACAAGAATCTGGGAAAATAATCTCTTGTCTACCACCTCACATTGTAGCAGAACCGCAAGAAACAGATGACTCAGTGATGCTCAGTGATACTTGGAGCAAACACTTGGGAAAAAACAGGCAGACAAAAAAGAAGAGCTTTCAGCAGAAGGCATGAAGTGAGCAGGACTGGTTTCCCCCAGCAATGTGGGCAGAAGGCTCAGGGACTGCTGGGTGTCCCACAGCACGGGGAGTGCTGGGATGGGGCAGGGCAGGGGGAGCGAGCCTGTAAGAACAGATGGGTGCAGGGAACTGCTGCTCAGGTGGAAGGGAGATGTGCAGCTGTGTAGGCCATGGGACAGATGCTGAAGGAGCGCCTGGTGCTAAAGCATCCATCAGCCTCACATCACGACCCCTCCAAACCCAACTAAAGTAGTAAAGACTGAAATTTATTTCACCAAGCCAAAAGCAGCACTGGCAGCTCGGGAGCTGTGGAGCAACCCTTGATGCAGTCACATTACCAGTGAAATAAATTAATGCTAGAAGAGATAAGCAGACAAAGGGAATATCTGTACCTGCAGTGATGAGATGCACCAGCTAACCCAGTGCAGCAGAATGAGTGATGGAGAGCTGACCTTTCAGAAAGGAACACGTGCAGCAATGAAGGCACAACGGAGCAAGCAGGGGATTTGCTTGCAGGACCTCATCCCACAGCAGCAGCAGATGGAGCCAGCCAACCTGCTTCCCGTCTCCCAGTGCCAGACTGTGGCTGCACCTCACCTCAGACCAAACCTAAACCTGCTCTGGGTTTGCTCCTCTAGCATTCATACAGGCACCACAGCCATTCCCATTTCAAAGTCCCCCTTACTTACACGTGGGCTGAGGGCGCCCTTAATCTCACAGCTGATCAGAACCTGTTTTTGGCAATCACTGCAGCTTTTCATATGTGGAATTTGAAAAAGAAACCAGGTTTCCAATTCTAGATAGAGAGAAGGGTACACCTGCTCAGACTTTTCTCACACACAGATTAGGAAAAACATCTGAAAGGCCAAGCAGAAAGTGGTCAGACATGGAATTTCAGCAGCAGCATGAAGATGGTTCTTGGAAACACATGGTTGTCGGTGCTTGGCTTTTCAGCACAAGCAGGGCCAGTAATGAAGATTCAGTATTCATCAGCTCTGTTCATGCACCACTTTATGACACCAACAGCATTTTTCCTTTAGAAAAGGGGGAAGAAATAGATTTATCACTACGAGACACAAAGTCATTAAATAATTAAAAACAAAACTATATGCACAATAAAAGCTCTCTGATTAAAAAAAATCCCTGCATTTTAATGTGTGTTAATTCCCCTAATGATTCACTCTATATGTCTTACAGGGTCAAATCAATGTCTTCACAAAAAATTCAATTAAATCCCATTCATCCTATCTTCCAGGCGAGCCATTGTTTGCACTTGTATCCTATCAAACCACTTCTCAGTCACTTCTCACCCAAGATTACAAACAAAAGGCAGTGTGTCAGCAGCAAGGTCAGAAGAGAAAGACCCAGGCTTTGAAAACCCGACTCTGTCCTCATCTGTGCTGTTTAATTACCAGGAGAGAGAAGCCAAAAGGACGCAATGGACACGGCCGTTCCATTTTCCCTACACCCGTCTCTCCCCCAGTCCTGCAATTCACTGTCAGTGCTGCGTGAATGTATCAGAGAGCCGTAAGCTGCTCCCTCCGGCCTCGCCACAGCAGTCCTGTGCAGGAGTCCCACTATTAAGCGCGGTGGAACCTGAGCAATGCAATTAACTGATCTCGCTACGGCTGTGGCCCAGTACGGCAGCAGTGGCAGCACCAGAACAGTGCTCTCCAACCGCAGTACGTGACTGCAGCTTCTCAGCTGCTTCAATATTTTAACAGCGCAGATAACAGCACAGAGCTGCAGCAGAGCCGACCCACCTCCTGCATGGCCCCAGCACAGCACTCCTCACCTCACACTGGGCAGCGCGTGGACAAACGCCGTTCCTTCCCACAGAGCTCCCACCTGTCGGGCAGCGCCATTGGTTTTATTCTCAGCACCCACAGCCGCACTGACAGACCAACAACTGAGCATCCATGTGTGCTGCAGAGCAGCCACCGCCCCGCTTAACAAGGCTGAGAAAGTTAGAGGAGGAGTGAAAGCATTTTCCATACTCCCTGAAGCTGAGCTCCTGTTCTCCTCAGCTTCCTCAGGGCTTGTCATGGCATCAAACAAAGAATAATGACTAGCTCCACAGGAGCTATTCTGTCAGCATTTAGCCTCATGTCACAGATTAATTAGAAATCAAGCACGCGTGCCTGGGATCCTGGGTTGCAAAGCACCATCTTACCCTCCAGGAACACCTTGCTGGAGAAGGACAGGAGCTGGACGCCTGGCAAGCAGCCCTCACCATAGAGCATCACATGGCAGCCATGCTCCCAGCATGCAGCCCTGCACAGGACATCAGCACTGAGCGAGGAAGGCGCCGACGGGCAGGGATCCAACACTGCCTGACTCCAGAGGAGCCCATTACTCATCGTGCTTGCAGGAAAGCTGCAGACTTTATTCTGATCTGAGCTGAAAAACTTGCAGCAAAACAAAGACATTGTTTAGAAGAAAAAATAAATTAAAAAAGAGCTATAAAAATGCTCTGAGATTTGCAATGAACACCCCGCCTGGCAGAAGGCAATCTCAGCCTGAAGGAGATGCATACAGGCAATAATTCTGTACGGCCAAACCCAAATTACTGCGTGCAGGCACTCCTTGGCTTGAGCTAATTGTACTTGGTGCACACAGTCCAGCCTCCACTTGTTCAAGGCACAGATCGACATCCCTCCCCCCCCCATT